>LPNX011215738.1:31003-105862 GCA_001517045.1 Pseudotsuga menziesii | reverse complement strand
ATATATCGGTCTATATGATTGTTGTTTTGAATCCTGGCTTAAGTCGTAGAGCCGATTGATGTGAATCAACTACGTTGCACAAGTTGCGCCAGTTACGAGGTGGAAAGGAAGGTTGAGTCGAGCGCGAGGACATGTATTTTTGCTCAATCACGCAGAAATGAATCATCTTTCGAGCCATCCTGCTGCCTTCGTTGAGCTCCTTACATGTGAGCCAAGGGACTATAATCCCTCAACAATTGCAGAAACATGGTTCCAGCGGTTACAAATCTATGATATATCTCAAGTGAGACTGCACCTGCTTCGTAGGTGTTGCCGATGGGGCTTGCTCTATCAGGTTGGTATCTCAAGTAGTTGTTGGATCGACAGGATGCACAAAACTTGGGTCATGCAAGTGTCGAAAAGTGTCCAACAACTATGATGTATCTTCAGATAATTGGATCCTTCATGTACCTGACGAATACGAGACCAGATATTTGATTAGCTGTGAACACATTGAGCCAATTCCTAATGGATCAGAGACATGTTCACTTGATTGCTGCAAAGCACATTCTGAGGTACTTGAAGGGTACAATTGATTATGGGCTCAAGTACACGGTGAATCAGAAGATTAACCTGGAAGGTTATGTGGATTCGGATTGGGTAGGAAGTGCCATTGATAGAAAGAGCTCTTTAGGGTGTTGCTTCAGTATGGGATTAGGTGTGATCTCCTAGTTTAGCAGGAAGCAATCCTGTGTGGAACTAAGTATAGCTGAAGTAGATTATGTTGCAACTTGTTAGCTAGTTGCAAGGCAGTATGGCTGAGAAATATACTGTTTGATTTATTTGATCTCCAGATGGATGCTACTTGTATATATTGCAACAACCAGAGCTATGTGAAGATGTCAGAGTTCCTAGTGTTCCATGACAAGTCAAAGAATATTGAGATCAAGTATCACTATATCAGGGATATGGTGTAGAGAGGAGCAGTGAAGCTTCAGTATGTTGCGACAGAGGAGCAGATAGTTAATGTATTGACCAAACCATTAGCCAGAGTAAAGTTTGAGTACTTCAAGGAGAAGCTTGGTGTTCTCCAGATCGAGGTTCTTTCCAAAGGGAATTGATGTATCCATTGTCCTTTTTGACATGGTGGTAGGCTGAGCTTCATATGGTCAGATGTAAGTGTAGAGATGCTCTGATGTGATTGTGGGTTGTGTTACCACATGATTAGTGCAGAGATATTCTGATGTGATTGTGGGATGTGTTCCCACATGATTAATGTAGAGTCATTCTGATGTTATTGAGGTATGTGTTCCCACATGATTAGATATAAGTGCAGAGATATTCTGATGTGATTGTGGGATGTGTTCCTACATGATCAGTGCAGAGCCATTTTGATGTGATTGCGAGATGTGTTCCCACATGATCAGATGTAAGTGCAGTGCCTTTCTAACAAGATGAGGTTGGATGTAAGTACATATCCTTTCTAACAAGATGAGGTCAGATGTAAGTGCAACACCTTTCTAACAAGATGAGTTCGGATGTAAGTGCAGAGCCTTTTTGACAAGATGAGGTTGGATGTAATTGTAGTGAATTTCTGACAGGATGAGGTCAGATGTAAGTGTAGGGCCTTTATGACAAGATGAGGTCGGATGTGAGTGTTGGGCCTTTCTGACATGGGTTTTGGATGTGTTCCTCCCATGGTCAGATGTGAGTATTGGGTGCACCTTTCTGACATGGTTCTTGGATGTGTTCCTCCCATGATTAGATGTAAGTGCTGGGCGAGCCTTTCTAACATGGTTCATTCCATGGTCAGATATAAGTGATGAAGATGATGAAGAAATACATGAAGGATAGGCCTACAATCAGCATGAAAAAGGGCTGGCTCTATAGAGCTTCCTGTGAAAAGTAGAATTGATATAGCACCAGTGATGATGACCCAGTGATAATCCAGCAGTGATGATCTAGACTTGATGATGATCCAGTGATGCTCCAGATCAAGTGATGATCCAGACCTGATGATGATTTAGCAGTGATGATCGAGGTCAAGAGATGATACAGACTTGATGATGATCCAATTATGCTCTAGGTCAATTGATGATCTAGCAGTGATGATCCAGTGATGCTCCAGATTAAATGATGATCCAGACTTGATGATGATCTAGTGACGATATAGACTTGATGAAGATGACTTACCGATAAAGATGACTTGATGATGAAGATGACTTGAAGATGAAGATGACTTGATGATGATCAAATATTATATAGAGAAGAAGACGTGTGCTAATAAATTGTGTCGAGAGAATACCTTCCTAGTTAAGAGGGAGTGTTGACATATTTGTAACTTCGAAATGTATTCACTTGTATTGTACCCCGGTGTTTATTCCAGGAAGTATCTCTAATGTAATTGAGTCATGTCATGCCCCGATGTTCTGATCAAGAGATTCAATAATGTAAGTAAGTCATGTAAAGTCATAGAGTATAACTCTCCTTATTGATCAAGGGTTAAAGTCCATGCAGTTGTGGGGCCCTAGGGTTATTAGACTCTCCTAGAGAATTCAGCCCTAGTGAGTTATTGTCAAGTTGGGAATTGGTATAAATAGAGAGGGAGCCTTTCTATTTTACACAGATTCATACACATTCACTCACACTTAGTTGTAGCGCATAACTAATAGAGAGAGAGAGGAAGCAGGGACAAGAGAGACAGATACTATTACTATCGGGAGATCATCTTATTGTCTTTGGGTTTTAATTTTGGTGTTGATTCTATCTATGAGGAAGTTACAGAATTTTCTCCTTTATGGTTTCCCTGAGAAAAATATTTGTGTCCATTGTCTCTTGTGATTGATTGTTGTGCTTGTTATTCTCTCAGATAAGATCCTAAGATCATATAGCTTAAATTTTAAAAATCTAACAATAGATCCACTTAAAATTCACCAATATTGACTTCCCTTCAGGTCTCATTGTTGGAGACATTTACCACCATAACAATCCTTTTGGTCAAATTGGCCTAGTTAAACCACTATCCTAATTATTATTGACATTAATTATCAGTGGAGCATTAAATGTCATCAACCAATCTCACCCATGCCTACCTTCAGTCAAGGAGGCTAACTTAGCCTTCTCCTACATTCGGGAGGCTAACTGGAGCACTCTGGGGGTGATTTGAGTGATATTAATGCACCTAATTGCTAACTAGTGGTTACAATCAGTTAAACAAGTCAGTTAAGGTGCCTCCTCTCATTGAATATATTATTTAATGATTATTTAATGAACTGGAGTCAACAGGGGCGCTTCCACCAACTTCTAATGTGTAGTTCAACTTCAGTTAACCTCATCGGGGTTCATTGGAGTCAGTGTAGTGCTACCTCTTGATGGTTGGTGAGCTGTGACATGTGTCTGATCTCTTTCAGTTGAGACTCAGTAATTTATTACACTTTGACATCAGTTAGGGTTAGTTGAGTCAATTAGGGTTTTGATCAGTGGTTAACTAAGTGTGAACCATGGCTTACAGTTAGTTAAGCTAGAATCACTCATTCAATTCGAATGACCTCCTAAGGAATTCGAATTGTCTCTTCATTCATGCTTGTAGCATGACATTATAATTGTAATCATTCATTCTTTATGTGAATACAGAGCAGCTACTATTCTTGTAGACCGATTACACCATTTCATGAGTTATTTGTTGATTAATCTTTGATGAGATTGATTCTTTGTTCCTAGATCAATAGACAATATTAATATGGTATTAGAGGTTACGGTAGGATGAATCTCTATCTCTCAAAAACAAGCTTTTTGATAGATTTCTGCATGAAATTTGAGCAATAGCTCAGAAATCCAGCACTACACCAGAAGCCAAGGCTTACCACTTAATACCCCAAGTAAAAAACTTGTTGATCAAGCTTGCTTGATTGACTATGCTGGGTGTGATGAAATCCTAGAATGTGTAGGCTATTTGACCTTACATTGCCCTTTCTCTTTTGATTTTCAGGTTTCTTCAGGTGAAGCATTCACTCCAGTACATCCAGATGGCCTCCTTAGTAGATCTCTTGACTCCATACAATTTCCACTCATGGAAAGGTGATATGGAGATTCAGCTGCGCTCCAGAGGACTTTTTAGAGTCACCATGGACACTGAAGATGATCTTGGATCCACCATAAAAAAATAAAGATTCTTAAACAAGAAGGATGAAGCCTTCAGTTTTGTTGTGCCTCTTTATTTCCTGAGACCTTCTCTTCCATCTTTCGGGATTAAAGACTCTGAAAGAAATATGGGACAAATTGGAGACTCTATATGGAAAGCATGATGACTTGAGGGTTTACCAGCTCAAAAATGAACTCATGTCTCTCCAACCCTCCAATTTTGAGACTCTGAATGATTTCTTCACAAAGTTCAAGCATACTATTTTACTCTCGAAGCAATGCAAAGTGGAGAAGGAGGATGATCAGCTCATCCTTGCCATACTCTCCAAACTTAGGGCTGATTATTTAGTTTTTGTTTCTACATTCTGTGCGGGTAAGCTCACAACCCCTATATGGAAGATGCCTACACTCAATGCCTTCATTGAGTCCCTAACATGTGAACATAAGAATCTTGTCCAGATGGGGATCATCTAATCTTCCCATGATCAAGCACTCCATTTCTCAGGGCCCAAATATCTAAAGGGTAAAGGAAAGCAACAAAAGAACCAAAAAACTAAATTTGATGCTCCTAAGCCTAGAGTTGAAAATCAACAGCATGATGAGTCTTCCGGATCAAGGAAGAACAAAGGAAAAGGGCACCATGGCAAGGAAAAATTCAAGTGTTCTTATTGTGGGAAGGGCTTCCACCCTCAACATGCCTGCATGAAGAAGAAGCTTGATGAAGCAACCTCTCTCCTTGAGAGGAATCACATCAATCTTCTCGAAAGCTTTTGGAGGAGATATCAACATGAAAAAGGTCATGCCCTCATGGCAAGCACTTCGAAGTCCAAAGCACTCTTGATTGATTCAGGAGATTCGAACCACATGATGGATGAAAGAGACTCCTTTTCATCATTGGATATCAGCAAATCATTTCCCATCCACATGGGAGATGACTCCACCATCATTTCAGAAGGACAAGGTACGATTGATCTTGAAAATGGTTTCTTTTCAAATGTATTGTATGTACCGTCTCTAGCATCAAATCTCCTTAGTTTCTATCAAGTGACACATATTGGAGTGCCTAAGAGAGTTTCTTTTAGCCTAAAGGATGTTGAGATAATAGAAATTGCATCTGGGAAAATCATTGCTAAAGGCCTTGCAAACGATCATGCAAAAGCCTATGAGTTCTCTCACTTTGTTGTGGATGCAAATCCCACCGCTCTGCTAACTCATGGGAATGAGGTTAGTAGGCTATGGCATGAGAGGTTTGGCCATCTTAATTTCAAATATTTGCAGCAATTACAGAAAAAATCCATGGTTGAAGGCCTCCTGGTCATCAAGGAAACCACGGGAATTTGCAAGGGCTGTGTGATTGGAAAACACCCTGAGCACAAGTTCGATCGGGGGAAGGAAAATCGAGCTACATGCATATTGGGAATGATACATTCTGATATCAACGGTCTGATTCATGTCACATATATGAATGGATCAAGGTATCTTCTTACTTTTATTGATGGTTTTTCAAGGTATACATGGGTTTTCTTTCTCAAAAAGAAGTCAGAAGTATGTGAAAATTTTTCTGAATTGAAGGCCTTGATTGAAAATGCCTCTGGGCTTAAGATCAAGATATTGAGATTTGATAATGGAGGGGAGTATTTCAGTAATGATTTGCTGCACATATGCTCCTAAATTCACATTCAATTCCAACATTCAATTCCCTACACTCCCCATCAGAACGAAGTAGTGGAAAGGAAGAATCGATCTCTCAAGGAGATGACCACCTGTATGTTGGAATCCAAGAAGATTGCTGCAAATTTGTGGGTTGAGGCCATGCATGCTGAAGAATACATTCATAATATGGTTCCACACTCATCCATTAAAAGGAGGACCCCTTTCGACGCATACTTCGGACACAAGCCGGATGTGTTGAACCTACGGGTATTTGGGTCCACTGCATGGGTCTAGATTCCGCTTGATAAGAGAAGGGATTTGCAACCGCAAAGAATATAATTTCTGTTTATTGGGTAACCTAATGAATATAAAGGTTTCAAGCTGTTGTATATCAATACCAAACAGATCATCATCGAGAGAAGTGTCAAGTTCGATGAGCCTCTTCAGGAGGTGGAACTAGTGAAGGAGAAAACTGTTGAATTTCCTTCATATTCTACTGAATATTTGGATGATGAAATTGGGGGTGATGACCCTGATTTGGATCCTATAATTTTTTCTATCAGTGTACAGCAATAATTATATTCTGAATCAGAACCTTAAGTGCAAAATCATCTTCCTACATGGGCCCGATAGACACTCTCCTCCGCAAGAGACAACATTGGAAATCCAGATGATCCAAGGAGAACTCGGACTGATTTCAAAAGAGCAGGTATTGCGCTCTTTTGTCTTGATAAATTTCTATCTGAAACTTGATATTTGATTATTATTTCTGATCCAAAATCCTACTACCATGATTGGAAGGATCCGAGATGGCAGGTTGCCATGAATGAAGAGATGAATTCTCTTCAGAAAAACACTACTTGGGAGCTCGTTTCTCTTCCTCCGGGAAGGAAATTGGTTCAATGTAAGTGGGTGTTTTGAACCAAGGTTGCTGCTGATGGAAGAACCCAAAAAAATAAGGCAAGGATTGTGGCAAAAGGTTTCTCTCAGGTCCAAGGAGTGGACTACCATGAGACCTTTGCACCGGTTGCAAAAAAGGACTCCATCCGCCTTGTTTTGGCAATTTCAGCATCCAAGCACTGAGAAGTGCATCACATGGATGTTAAGTCTGTATTTCTGCATGGATATATTAATGAGGATATATACATGAAGAAACATGAGGGCTACATCACTGATCCATATTTGGTTTGCAAGTTAAGGAAGTCACTATACGGGTTAAAACAAGCCCAAAGAGAGTGGTATTCCAATATGGATTCCTTCCTTCTCTCGCAAAAATTTCAAAGGTGTAGATCAGATACAAATGTGTATTTATAGTAGGATAATGGTCATATAATTATCATTGTTTTATATGTTGATGAATTAATGATCACAGGTAGCACAGTTTCCTCCATTTCATCCATCACAACTGCTCTCCACAATGCCTTTGAAATGAGTGATTTGGGGCTTCTAAAACAATTTTTGGGGCTCAAAATTGAGAAAAATTATGATGGGGTTATGGTCACTCAGTCCAAATAAATTTCATACCTATTATTCAAGTTTAACATGGCTGATTGTAGGCCTGCACCATTCTCTTTCCTTTCAGGGATCATCCTTGAAGAAGGAAAAAGCACACCTCCCATGGACTACACTATCTATCGACAGCTGATTGGTAGCTTGTTGTACTTGACACATTCTAGGCCTGATATTTGCTATGCCATGAATAATGTATCAAGATACATGTATTAGCCTCATTATCTTCATTGGAAGGTAGCCAAGAGGATCCTCCAGTATATTCAGGGAACCAGGACCTACGACATTCACTATGCTGTAGACTCTGACCTAGAGCTGGTTGGATACACAGATTCTGATTGGGCAGGTGGTTCTATTGATTAGAAGTCTACTTCCAGATATTTATTCATGTTTGGTGGTGGCCCCATTTTCTGGTCAAGAAAAAAGCAGGATGCCATAGCACTATCTTCAGTAGAGGCCGAGTATCGAGGAGCAGTGAATGCTTGCATCCAAGCAGTTTGGTTGCAAGGCATTCTTTTAGAGTTTGATCCTCATAGTACTTTGTCCAGTGTCCTCTTTTGTGACAATCAAAGTGCTATTAAGATATCCATGAATCCAGCTACCAGGCAGAGGACCAAGTATGTAGAGATCCACATGCACTATATCAGGGAGTTCCTGCATGACATGACCATCATTCTGCAATACTACCCGACTGATGAGAAGATTGCAGACATCTTCACAAAGATATTTTCAGAAAACAAGTTCACTTACCTCCGTCCACTATTGGGGGTGAGTTCATCACGGTGATTTAGACTATTTTCAGTGTTCATCTTGAGGGGGGGGGGGTTTCCCACTCAGTTTTCCCTCTTTTCCTCACTTAGTTTGTTTTGAGCATTGTTTCAGTTTCAGCATTGTACACGGTGACCTATGGCCTTAGTTTCCAGGGCCCTAGCATTTTTATGCATTTTTTTTCTAACTCCTCCTGAGTATAGCTTAAGTGGGGGTGTCGGAGACATTTACCACCATACACACTCTTTTTGGTCAAATTGGCTTGGTTAAACCACTATAGTAAGTATTATTGACATTAATTGACATTAGTGGAGCATTAAATGTCATCATCCAGTCTCACCCATGCCTACCCTTAGTCAAGGAGGCTAACTTAGCCTTCTCCTACACTCAGGGAGGCTAACTAGAGCACTCTAGGGGTGATCTGAGTGATATTAATGCACCTAATTGCTAACTGGTGGTTACAATTAGTTAAGCAAGTCAGTTAAGGTGCCTCCTCTTATTAAATGTATTATTTAATGATTATTTAATGAATTGGAGTCAACAGGGGCACCTCCACCAACTTCTGATGTGTAGTTCAACTTCAATTAACCTCATCGGGGTTTATTGGAGCCAGTGTAGCATTACCTCTTGAAGGTTGGTGAGCTGTGACATGTATCTAATCTTTTTTAGTTGAAACTCGGTCATTTATTGCACTCTAACTTCAGTTAGGGTTAGTTGAGTCAATTAGGGTTTTGATCAGTGGTTAACTGAGTGTGAACCATGGATTACAATCAGTTAAGCTAGAATCACTCATTCAATTTGAATGACCTCCTAAGGAATTCGAATTGTCTCTTCATTCATGCTTGTACCATGAAATTTTAATTGTAATCCATTCTTTATGTGAATACTGAGTGGCTACTATTCCTGTAGACTGATTACACCATTTCATGAGTTATTTGTTGATTAATCTTTGATGAGATTGATTCTTTGTTCCTAGATCAATAGACAAGATTAATACTCATAGATCATTTTTCATGATGGAATGATATTCATCTATCATGGCATGCTTCAAAAGTTGTTTTCATGGTTATTCATCATTGATGGAAGTTTTGAAATCAATTATGTGACTCATGAAATCCAAATAGATCGAGAACTTGTGAGTGTGGAAATTGAACCCAGTGATAGAACAATTTTACTCACAGCAATTATCAATTGTACATGCAAAATCACTCACAAAAGATACTGAATATGGAGCTGAACACTAAACTGTATTAACTCAGTGTACAATAGCCAACCATGTAACATGATAGGTTGCTGCATTAAATAATTACATAAGGGATTAGAATGCATGAGGAGGCAATTCGAATCTAGTCAAAAGCAGGCTTACTAAAATTAAGCAATTCCCCCATAGGTGCATAAAGTAGTTTCCAAATCAGCTAAGGAGCTCATGAATTGGAAAAATCACTTAGGGAAGCTAAAGAGTGATGGAATGAAAACTCATACATGCTTTTCATAGGATAAAAGAGTGGAGGATGTGCAGGAAAAAAAACTAGTTCACCTCACCTAGTCAAACTTTCCCAATTGCCTTAAAGCACTGAAAAAGCAGGCAATAAAGCAGAAAAAGCAGAAGGGCGCCTAGGATGCCAGGAATAAAGCAGAATTGATTCCTTGAGGTTTCCCAAGTGCTACATGAGTCAAAATAGGCAATTTTGACCACTATGGATAGGTAAATGACAACTTGCATAAGGTGGAATCATGAGACTAGGCAAATAAGACAAAAATGATTAATTTAATGTCTAAGGTAGCTAACTATGGGTTGATTATTCTAACACCCCCCCTTAAGCTTGAATTATGAGTAATATATCAGAAAATTATAGGGCCTAGCAACAAGGCTTAGTCACCCTTTACATACTGTATGTCCATTTAACCAAGGAAAGAGGCAAAAACCACATGGGAAAATCCTCCCTTAAACATGGACTGTAAAACAAAATTTGGAAATCATGTCTTCACTCATGCTTCACAGCATGATCAGCAATCCCCAGCAGTGATTTGAGATTGCTGAAGGTCTTCTCACAAAATTCTTTGGTGAAGATATCAACTACTTGTTCTGAAGATGAACAGAAGAGTAGGAGAATGGTGCCATCATGCACAAGCTCTTTGATGTAGTGCATATGGATCTCAATGTGTTTGGTTCTCTTATTTTGAACTGGATCATTGCATATTTGAATGGTACTCTGGTTATCAGAGTATATGGTAGTTGAGTACTCTGATTCGAATCCACACTCTCCAAGTAACCCCTGCAACCATAAACATTGAGTTTCTGCATTTACAACTCCTCTGTACTCTGCTTCTATAGATGAGAGTGCAATGGCACTCTGTTTCTTGTTTGACTAGCTGATTGGCCCTTTTACAAGTAGGAACACATATCCTGATGTGGAATTTCTGTCTATGCTATCACCTGCCCAATCACTGTCAGTAAACCCAATCAAATCAAGATCAGATTTTGCTTTGTAGAAGATCCCATGTGTCCTTGTTCCCTGAACGTCAAAGTTAAGGATCCTTTTGGCTACTTTCCAATGGATCTCATGAGGCTGATCCATGTATCTAGAAGCCACACTTACTGCATAAGAAATATCAGGTCTAGTATGTGTAAGATACAACAAACATCCAATCAATTCCCTATATAGTGTATTGTTTACCATAGGTGAAGAATCAGCTTCTTCCAGCTTCACTCCTGAAAGGAAAGGAGTCTTTCTTGGTTTGCAGTCCTTCATTCTGAATTTGTTCAGCAAATCCAAGGAATACTTGGATTGGTGCACCTTTATTCTAGCTTTGGTTTGAGCAATCTCAAGCCCCAATAATTCGCTTAAGAGCCCCAAATCTGTCATGGAGAAGGCTTGATTCATTACACCTTTCAAGGAAGCAATCTCATCCTTTGAGCTTCCTGTAATGAGAAGGTCATCAACATATAACAAAATGATCATTAATGAACCATTAATTAACTTCAAATAGACATTTGGATCTTATTTGCACCGAACAAAATTCAGTGATAGCAAGAAGCTATCAATCTTGGCATACCAAGCCCTGGGGGCTTGCTTTAGCCCATACAATGACTTTCTCAACCTGCACACAAGAGATGAGTTAGTAGCAAATCCTTGAGGCTGCTGCATGTATATCTCTTCAGTGATATCTCCATTCAGGAAGGAACACATTACATCCATGTGATGTACCTCCCATTGCTTTGAGGCTGCAATGGCTAAGGCTATCCTGATGGAATCCATCTTTGCCACTGGTGCAAAGGTCTCATTGTAATCTATGCCATGAACCTATGAGTATCCCTTAGATACCAATCTATCCTTTTAGTTCAGAGGTGAACCATCAGCAGAAAATTTGGTCTTGTAGACCCACTTACACTGAACTAGCTTCCTCCTTGGGGGAAGATCCACTAGCTCCCAAGTCTTGCTCTTCTGGAGTGAGTTGAACTCTTCCTTCATGGATGCTTGCCATATTGGATCTCATACTACATATTCATATGTCTAAGGATCTGATTCCACCATCAGATAGCATTTCTCAGCAAACATAGGATCCTTCATGCACAGACCAACCTCAAATTGAGATCTAGTCCTCTTGGGGTCATTTGGATTCCCTGCTAGCTCTCATGCTGCATGAAGAGTATTGGATTCCCATTTTGGCCTTGTAGGGATGTTAGGATCTGCAATAAACTAATCACTATCAGACATATCAGAATCAACATGTTCAACAATCTCTTCACTTACTTTCATAGGATCTGGTGGTGAAGAGGCTTCTCCAACTTCCACTGCTGCTAGGGGTTCTTCTTGAAACTAAACACACCTTTCAATGAAGGCTTTGTTTGTGCTCAAATTGATCAGCTTGTACCCTTTTGAATCTTCAGAGTACCCAAAAAATAGACACTCTTGGTTTTGGGGCTGCAAATCCTTCCTCTTTTCTGTTGGAATTCTAGCCCAAGCCCTTGAGCCAAAAATCTTGAAATGGGTCACATCTGGCTTGTGCCCACTCCATGCTTCTAAAGGAGTCATACCATCAAGCTGTTTATGAGGCACCCTATTCTGGATATAGGCTACACATTTTATAGCTTTGGACCAGTACTTTGGTGGCAAAGTTTTGGCCTCCATCATGCATGTTGCCATCTCCTTCAGTGATCTGTTCTTCCTCTCAGCAACACCATTCTGCTGTGGTGTGTAAGGGATAGAATGCTGCATCTGAGTACCTGCATCTGCACAATATTGAATAAACTCAGACTTGACATACTCACTGCCATTTTTAGATATGAGGACCTTGAGTTTCCTCCCAGACTGTTTTTCAACCAAACCCTTAAAGACTTTGAAGAGGCCAAAAACTTCAGACTTGTGTTTTAGGAAGTAAACCCAGCAATACCTGGAAAAGTCATCTATGAAAGTCAATGCATATTTGGCCTGACTCATGGAAATATGAGGGAATGGACCAGCAAAATCACTGTGGATCAACTCAAGGGGTGTAGAGGTTCTCTCATGACTAGCTCTCTCAAATTTATGCTCTGGGTGTTTTCCTAGGATACAACCTTGGCAGACTCCTTTGGAAAATTTTATCTTGGGAAACCCTGTGACCATCTCTTTTTCACTAAGATCAGAAAGATACTTGTAATTTAGGTGGCCAAATCTTTCATGCCAAAGCTTGCTTTCCTCATTAGCATGAATCAAAAGAGCAGAGGGGTTTGAGTAGGGTAGGAAGTGTGAGAACATGTATACCTTCGAAGTATAATTTGCAACTCCTTTAGCAATGAATTTACCACTTGAGATCTCTATGATCTCAAATTCATCAGGTGAGAATATGACCTTCTTTGGAGACCCAGTGTGAGTCATCTGGTACACTGATAAGAGGTTGGAGGCAAGACCAGGAACATACAGCACATTGCTGAACTGACCATGACCAAGATCAATCCTCCCTTTGCCCAAACTTTCAGTGAGAGAGTGATCTCCTAGTACTATTGGTGGACCTTTCGACATGTCAAGTGAGGAGAATGCCTCCTTGGTTGAAACCATGTGTCTTGAAGCTCCAGAATCAATGATGAAACTAGGTGAGCTTGATGTGCTAGCAACCAGTGCATGAACTCTCTCTCTGTCTTCTGAACTTAATCCTCCTTCTCTCTTCTTTGAGCTGTCTGGAAGGGAGATTCCATTCTTCTCCAGGAGTTGGGTCAGCATCTCTATTTGCTTCTTAATGCAGCAGCTCTTAGTATGATTGCACTTACTGCAGTATGCGCACTTGCTCATTTCTCCTTTATTCTTCTTCTTCTGGTAGTTCTTCTTGGAACCTTGTGGCTCCTCCGGAGACTTGTTCTTGTCTCTCTTTTGCTCAGGTGGATTTTTAGCTTTCTTTTTGCTTTTTGAATCCACCCTTGAATATCCAACAAATAGATCTTGGTCTTTGGATGGTTTGATGGTGCCCATCATCACCAGCTTGTCCTGTTCTTGTGTGAGAGATTCCATGAAATCTGCAAGGCTAGGCATCTTCCAGGTTTGAGCTGTCAACTTTGTGGCATAGAAGGTCGAAACAAACACTGAATAGTTAGGGCCAAGCTTCGAGAGTATGGCTAAGACCAGCTGATCATCCTTCTTTTCGATCCCACATTGTTTTAGTTGCAAAGCAAGTGCTTTGAACTTGGAGAAATCGGGTTGCAGGGATTCAAAGCTATTGGGACTCAGGGAGATCAGTTCATTTTCGATTTGATGTCCCCTCATCTCATCTGTCTTTCCAAAAATATCAACAAGCTTCTCCCATACGTCATTCGGTGATGTCAATCCATCAAGATGGAAAAGGGGGTCTCTGGAAATACTCAGACACAAGAGACCATAGGCCTCATCCCTCATGTTGTGCCATTTTATCTTCTCTGCAGCTGCATTGGGCTCTACTTCTATTGCCATAGTCACCCTGTAGAGGCCTTTCACTCTCAACAGTATCTCCATCTCTGCTTTCCATTCAAATAAGTTGAAGGGAGTCAAGATGATCTTCTGAGATTGATCCATAGCTTAGAAATTTGTCCCGGCTGTTAGTAGAAGGCTCCCAGTCACTGATGTTGAACCTACAAAACAATTTTGAAGGAGAGAAATCGATATACAATGGCTCTGATACCATGTATAAATCGAACCCGGTGATAGAACAATTTTACTCATAGCAATTATCAATTGTACATGCAAAATCACTCACAAAAGAGACTGAATATGGAGCTGAACACTAAACTGTATTAACTCAGTGTACAATAGCCAACCCTGTAACATGATAGGTTTCTGCATTAAATAATTACATAATGGATTCGAATGCATGAGGAGGCAATTCGAATCTAGTCAAAAGCAGGCTTACTAAAATTAAGCAATTCCCCCATAGGTGCATAAAGTAGTTTCCAAATCAGCTCAGGAGCTCACGAATTGGAAAAAGCACTTAGGCAAGCTAAAGAGTGATGGAATGATAACTCATACATGCTTCTCATAGGAGAAAAGAGTGGAGGAAGTGGAGGACAAAAAACTAGTTCACCTCACCTAGTCAAACTTTCCCAATTGCCTTAAAGCACTGAAAAAGCAGGCAATAAAGAAACAAAAGTAGAAGGGCACCTAAGAGGCCAGGAATAAAGCAGAATTGATTCCTTGAGGTTTCCCAAGCGCTACATGAGTCAAAATAGGCAAGTTTGACCACTATGGATAGGTAAATGACAACTTGCATAAGGTGGAATCATGAGACTAGGAAAATAAGACAAAAATGATTAATTTAATGTCTAAGGTAGCTAACTATGGGTTGATTATTCTAACAGTGAGTTATTTTTATTCCTTGAAAGCATCATTGGAAGTTGCATGCTTTTCTTTGCATCCTGCAAAGTATCATGAAGCCATGTTGGATTCTTTTTTATCACTGTGACATCTCTAGGTAGATCCACTAGCTATGCTAGCTTTACTAAATCCTTCTGATAATCTAAAAGGATGAACAACCGGAGCCTCCAAAATGGTCCAATCTTACTGCACCATATGAATCATGATAATGGGATTTTGTCTGCCATTAGCTAGGCCATTAACCTCTATTCATATGACTCAAGCCCTAAGGATGAATGTATTTTCATAGGAACATGGCTGAATCCTAATCATGGATCATCAATTTTACAACCTCCACAATGGACCTATCAATAAATTACAAACATGTCCACAAGATTTAACAAGTAACATTTAATGCAATTCATCAACAAAATAACAATTCAAATTAAGTAAATAAAAATAATTACTTAAAGCATTAAATACTTTTCTATGTTGTTGACTCCCTCTTGACCCCTGCCTCTTTCGAGAGATTATTGAGGTATTTGATATTCTTATTTGTTAATTTTTTTGTCTAAGACTTGCAATTCTATAACTTGTTGAAGACTTCAACCTTGGTCTTCATGAAGTAGAACACCGATGACAATCACATGGCACAAGTCATGATCCAGGGATTATACAATCATTGGTGTGCATACATTTGAGTATACTTGAATAAATTCTTCTTCCAAAGTTTATCTACAATATCATGAAGTTTATATTTTTCTTTTTCTTTGATGGACGATCATCAACATTGGTTTCCAATGCATGATTCCCTTCCTTTATTTTATTTTGAGAGGATTGATAAACATAGTGACCGAATTTCCAACAATTGAAACCTCTTAGTTTTGAAATATCCTTCTTCCTTTGATCTTGCACTAGGGAATATCCTTCACCTATATTTTTGTTCTTTTCAAACTTCATTATTCCTCTTCCTTTTCTTGGATGAGATGCAAGAACCCAATTTTCTTCATTTTGAGGTTTCTGCAAATTATTCTTTGATAATACTTTGGCCTCCTCTTAGACACACTCATCCCATAGTGGACCGAACTTGGGTAACTCTTTTCTTCCACAAATTATTTGATTAAATGACTCCCATGAAGGAGGAATTCCATTAAGAGTTACCATAATAACTTATGCATCATCAATGATGTCTAAAACGGATTTAAGTTCATATCTCAATTGGGATACCTTCATAAAGTAGGAGGCAGTTGAATCTGTGTTAGTCATCGCCATACAATGGAGTTGATTCCTCAAGGATAGCTTCCTTAGCACTATTTATTCTCTTTAATAATACTTCTAAGGAATCATACATAGATTTGGTATTCCTCAGTTGAACAATATGTGGAATCAAGTGGTATTTTACATAATATATTAAGATCCTCTTAGCCTTTGCCTCATTTTTCTTGTGTTTGGATTTCTCCTCAACATATTCAGATTTTGAGACATATTTATTTACATAATCTTGGATCTCATTTCCATCCAAGATGAAGAGTAACTTGATCTTCCAGGATTTGAAGTTTGAAGTACTATCCAATCTATATTTTACTCTTAGACTGAATATTATTTTGACAAAATCTTGAAATGCGATCTAGAAACCCTATCAGAAAGTAGGTCATAATTGAATTTTCTGAAATAGTGAAATCTGAATCCATGAATAGATATACCCTTCTAGTGAGAGCTCCAAAAATATAAGATCAAATCCAATGTGTGGATAGAAAGGTTAAAAATGGAAAGCCCTAGTTCCTTAATCTCGATATAAATTATGTCAAAACTAAATATTCACAAAGCTATGATCCACTTCCACAGATTATTTTTCCCTCATATTTTGAGTTCCACAATGCTATTTTCAAGTCCAATATATCGAGAGAAGTGTCCAAACTTGGAATCCCTAGTTTGTAGACTAAGGGAGAAATAGTCTCTAACAATGGCTTCTTTAAGTACTGCTTTGATACCATGTTGAATTTTAATCCAAATTTCAATCATTATAATTATTTTATAATTATTATCATCCTATTTTTATCATTACCAAATATATACATTCATTTTCATCAAAAATAAAACAAGGGCCATCAAAAGATAACCACGCACAAGAGACACAAACATTTTTCACCCGGGGAGCCCAAACGGGAGAAAACCCAACAAATTTTCTCAAAATAAATCAATCTAATTCAAGTACAATACCAAACATAAAAATTAACCCTAGTAAAGGATAAGTTTTCCATTCTTCACAAGAATCCATACAAAGGGTAGCTAATCTTCCAAGAGAAGAAGAGAAGAAGAAAACCCCCAAAATTATGCTTTTTTCCTTTGCCAGGACTTCCTTGGAAGTGCGTACAAGTGGAGAGAAAATGATGTGTTTTGAATGAGTCAAATGAATTTTGTGAACACTTTATTTATATTCTCTAGTTGACTTAACTTTTCTCTTTTGAGGCCAACTTGTACTTTTGTCCCCTATGGCCAATTTACATCTTTTACTAGGAAATTTTTCTTTTTCTTTCCTTCAACTTTATTTGGGAAATTTTCAATGCTATATGGGAATTCTAAAATCATTTGTATTGAATTCTTGGTTATTTCTTCATCATAGAAAATTTATCATTAATGATGTTCATCTCCTCACAAGCAAATCAAATTCTTCCATAGATCTCTAATGTTGATTTGACCCCACTCTAAGAAGTTTCAGACACTACTTAGAGCCTATGTAAAATTGGAGATTAGATTATACTTTGTCTATTACACAAGGGAATGAGATACCTTATCTCTTAGACAAGTCAACTCACTCTACTAAGAATATATCACTCCTTTTTGGAGTATTCCTTGGAGAATGCAATGTGACCTCTAGCTCCTTGTCAAAGCACCCTTTCTCAGGATAACATCTTTGAGCATTATTTACCATTATTCACTTCTAGTGACTAATCAAGGATAGCTTGAGGCCATCCTCTACCAACCATTGGTCACTTCTTGTGACCTATCTGGAATAATGTATGCAGAATGTTACCCGATGTTGAAACCATGGAGAAAAATCGACACTTACCCCCACTATCTCACCTCAATGATTCCTAACTCCCTCTCTTTTTATGGCCCTCATTCTCCCTCTCTCTCTCTCCCAATATTTCTCCCTCCATCCCTCCCCAATACTCTCTCTGCCTCTCTCTGCCCCCCCCTCTGTCTCCTTCTATCCCTACTTCCTTATATATTTCCCACTTTATCCTAATTCATCCATCACTACCTCCCTTAATGTCCCTTCCCTCTCACTCCAACATCCTTACTTCTTCTCTCCTTCTCTTAAATTCTCTCTCCCTCTAACTTTGTCACTCTCTTCTTTTTTATTTATAGCTCAAGCCTAGGGGCCCCTCTTCTCTCGCTCTCTCTTTCTCCATGTCCCCCACACCCCCCCATGTCTCCCACCTACACCTTATGTCCCTTCCTTCATATCTCTTTCCATAGATATATCCCCATATTTTCCTTAGTTACTTTAAATCCCATCATCGTCATTCCTCCCTCTCCCTCCCTCAATTTATGTCCCTCCTCCCACGCTCTTGTATTCCCTCTCTCTCATGACCCTTACCTCCATCCATTGCTTATGTTGCATTTTATTTTCTTAATATATCTCACATGTTATGTTGTTACAAAATTCTAGCACATTATGTCATTACGAACCTATAGCATGTTATGTTATTAAAAAATGCTCTAGCGCTTTGTAGAATAAAAATGCTCTATAATTTTGGATGAAACCGAAGGGGGGAACATATATTTGAATTCAAAAGTAACACTCGAACATCCCTTATGGCCTAAAAATGTAGTTTTCATGCATCTGCATGTCATCTATAGTCCTATGTGTCTTCTTTGGGATTTGCTTTGGATTTACAAAACCTGTGCTATGGAGTATGGTGAACCATA
Organism: Pseudotsuga menziesii; assembly: GCA_001517045.1. Taxonomy (NCBI): domain Eukaryota; kingdom Viridiplantae; phylum Streptophyta; class Pinopsida; order Pinales; family Pinaceae; genus Pseudotsuga; species Pseudotsuga menziesii. Next base: position 87,080 of record LPNX011215738.1, on the reverse strand, counting down.
GTTAATTAGCCATTTCCTCCATTTTCTTAATATGCCTGTCTTTCACCACTTATTATAGTAAGCTAGAAACAACCTTTTTTACTGAAATTTGAGACAAATAACAATTTTTGAATAAAATATTAACTGTTTTCTATTTTTTTCTTATTTTTCTTATATCATGACTCCTTAACTTAAAAAACACATGGTTAGTGTTTCTTCCATAACCTTTTCATTTCTCAAACACTAAAAAAAAATTGTATGGCGCACTACTAGACATGGACCTCTACATGCTATGAAAAAACCATCATAGAAACATCACATTAATACCTTCAAAAGATGCACCCACACTTGATGTACCGTTTTCAAGGTTTGATTAGTTAAATAATTTAAAAAATAAAAAATAAAAAAATTAATTTTGAAAAAATAGTGTTTCACTAGTAATGTGTGTCCTTTACATGTCTACCAAATTTTGTATCCTCAAATCCTCATTTAGGCACTCTAACCCTGCACCCACAAATACATATAACTTATTATTTTTCAAAAAACAATGTTATAGCTAGAAAAGTACAAACTTGACATAACTATGAAATTTTTGAATACATAAAGTTTATATATTCAAAAACATGAATCAATTTCCTAGATTTCATTTTTTTTACTCAATGCAAGATATTTTGTGTAAGTATCTCAAAAATTCCAAATAATTTGAGGGATGCCTATTTTTTTATTTTTCTATTGCATCTAACGTGCCAAAAGTGACCATCATTAGCTTGCACTCACCCCTACTAGAGTCACAATTACTCTCTATCGGAATTCCATGCTTGCTCATCCATTTAGATACCTTTAGTCCTCGTTCTCCATTCTTGTTTCTATAATCTATTCCAAAGCATTCTCCATTTCCAGTTTCCCATCTTTATGTACTTCCTTTATCTTAATTTCATCTTTTAACCTCAAAACTAAATTTATTTTTTGAGTCTCTCCTCAACCTCCCGCATTTGTTTATAGCATTTAGAAATACCACCCTAGTATTTCTCATCTTTCTTCGCAAGTTCTTATAAACATCTACTTAAATTCCTTGAAGTTCTCTTTAACTTCAAATATGGGTCCGCAATGCGAATTTGGAGAAAGATGCCATGGCGATTTATTCTTAAAATATCATTTCAATTAAAATCAAGTTCACATCATTACCATTATATATAATTTTTTTGGCCTATCAAAACCTTCCCATCCAATATGTTGTCCCACTGTCTTATGTCACCATGCTTCTGCATTCAACACATATTTCATTAAATTTGGAAATATTCTATTACAAGGACTTCATCCACATTGATTTTTTTTGGAAATCTCTAAATACATATTCTATTAAATCTAGAAAAATCAACTCAAAGAACTATTCCATTAAATTTGGAATAATTAATCCAATGAACTACTTTCTCAATTAATATTTTTTATTTATTTCAAGTAAAACTTTAGTATTCAACTATTCAAAAGGAAATATTACATCTCAATTAGAACTAGAGGAAATATTACATCTCAATTACAACTAGATGGGTTAGATCTAAAATTTAGAACTTTTTCTAAATTGAGTTCCTTCAAAATGAGGAAAGTCATAGCCTTTGAATCCTACATAATTTATATTAATATTATTTATATGTTGTATTAGATTTTAAGTTGATTAAATTATTTTATGACATAATATCAACATTGTATTTGTTACTACAACAATTATAAACATTGTCATAGTAATTATTTTTGTCTTTGTTATGTATGTTGTTTTATTTTTGGAAATTGGCACCACTTATAATCAAAATGAAAAAATATGTTATGACTTTAAAGTCTAAGTTTTATCCTTGTAATGATTAAAGTAAATTATGAATTAAAATAGCAACATAATTTATTATTATTGTTGTTGGCAATGGTAGTGTATTAGAAACTAAGTTGATGAATGCTTACTTTATGAATAATAGATTAACTTGAGAAATTTCTTACCTATAAATTTATTTAATGATATTGATGTTAGTAAAGCCTCCCTTATTTATTAATATTAGTTGTTTTAATAAGCAAAATCAATTATGAACTAGAATAGCATTAGCGCAATACAATTTGATTTTTTTCATATACAAGAGGAAAGGGGGAAAACCAACTAAACTAATTATTGCAAGTGTTCATTATTTATTTATGAAGCATTTGAACAATGTGTTTAATTTAAAAGAGCATATTTATAATGAAAATATAGATATCTTACAATATTTAAGATTGTATATCATCTATTAATTTATGTTCGGGCACGGAGGAATCGAACCACCATCGTCCTGCTTGTAATGCAGGTGCTCTTCCATTGAGCTAGCACCCTTTACAACATGAGGGGAGATAGAATTTATTAACACCTATATTACACATTTCTAATCCTCCGTGACAGATCAAAATGATGACAGTCTTAGACTTTGATTCTTTCAAAATGATTAAATTCTTAGACTTTGATTCCTTACATAATTTCTATTAATATTATCTATAGTTTGTATTAAATGGTAAGTTGATTAAGTTTATGTAATGACATCAATATTGTATATATTACTATGATTAAGAAATTGAATTATAATTTGATATGAAAACTAGTACATTGTTGATGTTGAGTTCCTATACTAGTAGAAGGTTGGCACAATTTTAGAATGGCCCATTTAAAAACTATTTAATGTAAAGGTTTGGTACCCAATATTGTTCTAAAATTTTCCCTTGTATTTCCCTGAACTAGGCTTCCATCAATCAACCTTTACATGAAGAGTCTCACTTTCATCATTCTGGAAGATATATGAGGTGGTTTTTGTCATCCAAATCATCTCTCCTTCATGATCAGCTCATGATCTAACTAGCAACATATTTCCTTTCTCAAATTCGATCATAGGATTGAATCTTGGCTTTAGCTTGTTGCACTTGGGTCCAACATATACCCGTTCATCTGTCACATTATCAAAATCTCCATCCATAATACTTATATTCCATGTAGTGCACTATGATCAGCATTAAATATCACATGGATTAAATTGTCTTTATAATGCAATGTATTTGATGATAATGTCTAACATGAATTAAAGCTAACATGATGCTACTACTTAATGATTGATTTTCTGGATTAAGTTATGTGAAATCTTTTCAGTCCACAATGTGTTTTTCATGGTTCCCGTAACAAGCATGGGTGGAGTGTCCACTCAAAACATTGGTCTGAAAAATGTTCACACAGTTTAATCCAGAAAATCAATCACAATGATGACAAACTGATAAAACCTGCACATTCAAAATGTTAGTACTGTATTTATTGAGTATAAGTTAATATACTAGTACAAAGTTGGCACCACTTTAAATTCTACATGAGAAAATATGGTTATGAATGCGAATGCAACATAGTAGTACAATTAAATTTATATCAACTATAATAACGAATAATAGGGAAAACTCACTTCAAACCTTATTGCAAGTTCCTTACATTTACTCACAAAACAAGTCTATAAGATGTTTTTAGGTTCATTCACATAAAGTATCATCACATGAATTAACATGAAGTTGAACCAAAAATTTCATATATGTAGCAAATAATATAAAATTCCTCAAAAGGTAGCTTAAAGAGAAAATTTGATATACTACAAACATTGACATATTTTTCTTCATGTATATTAATTAGTCATTCAAAAAGCAAAATTACATTCATTAATCATCTCCACCTAATATCCTTATATTTTCTCAAGAAGATCAAGTACAGCTTGAGGATGAAGATTTCCACAGTTAATCATAATGACAAAGAGAGTTTATGGAATTAAATTGTGTATTGAAACATCCCTACGTTTCGAGTGGACACTCCACCAATCATTAGGGGAACAAATGAAAAGCTTAAAGTGGTATTGAAGAGAGTGAGCAAAAGCTAATAATAAATAAGGTAAGGGTTTTGTACATGCATAAATGAATATAATTATGCACATTTGATATAGTGACATGTTGTGTTGATCTCAAAGACAAATTGAAAAGTTAAAATTTGAATGGTGTTAGCTAGTTCACATAAAGTATCATCACATGAATTAACATTGAACTTGAAGTGAAATTTTCATATATGCAATAAATAATATAAAATTCCTCAAAAAGTAGCTTGAAGAGTATTTATTATACTACAAACATTGAAAAATGTTTCTTCATGTATACTAAAATTCATTCAAAAAGAAAAATTACATTCATGAATCATGTCCACCTAATCTCCTTATATCCACTCAAGCAGATCAAGTACAAATTGTACACCACATTTATTTATCTTGGTCTTCCTGCAATCTTCTTTCTTTGGCATCCATGCCCAAACTATGGTATTAATTGGAATAGATCAAAGTTCTATGTCATCAAGATTTGGTACCCAATATTGTTCTAAAATATTTCCCTTGTATTTCCCTAAACTAGGCTGCCACCAATCAATCTTTACATGAAGGGTCTCGTTGTCATCATCCTGGAAGATATCTGAGGTGGATTTTTCCATCCAAATCATTTCTCCTTCATCCTCATTACCTGATCTAATAAGAAACAGCTTCCTTTTCTCTACATCGGTTCTAGGATTGAATGTTGGCTTTGGCTTGTTGCACTTGGGTCCAACATATACCGGTTCATCTGTCACATTATCGAAATCCACATCCATAATACTTGATATTGCATGGAGTGCATTACCATCAACGTTAACATTTTTCCTCGTCTTGGGCCAAAAATCATCCGAAGAAGAATCACTTTCATCCAAGGGTGTATGGTCATTATAGATTCCATCTAATGCATCAAGAACTCTTTTCCAATAATCTATTTTTTTATTCCATTCCTCTGTAACAATTGGTGAATTCTCATTGCCAATAGTCTCTTTCCACATTTTTATGTATGATGTTATTCCTTCCTTTAGTTCTTTTAAATAAACATCATTGTCTTTAGGACGTAAGAAATATGGCTTCCATGTGGGCAATATAGGTCGACCTTCATCATCTATATTCAAAAACTCACTGTGGTTCCGACCACTTAATGTCTCTAATGGATTATTTATACCTCATAACTGGAACATCATTCAGTACAAGAAATTGGAAGTAGTGGACATTAAGATGTCCAACTAGTGCATTTTTCCCCTCCTTGATGTACCCATTAAGAAAACTTTTGAAGTCATACACTTTGCCAATAAGTTTAGGTGGAAACACCTGTTTTTCTTCTATTGTGCAATATGTATACATCATCTCAGATAAAAAATATATATCTGTGCTTTTCAAGTTGGAAGACATTCTTCCGTAGGTTCCATCTATGTCTTCATGGGTGTGCCCCACAAGCAAGAACCCAACCTCAATAGTGATGAAGACACGAAGTGCAATTAATAGTGATAGAAACACGAAAACATAACGATTCTTATTATCACTAGCTACATTGTCTAATTGTAACAATAAATGTGGAGGAAGAGGTTTAAAAACAAGATTTTGTTTTTTTGAGCTTCCATTTAAAGATAGGAAAGCATCCTTGTACACTCTACATTTTGAGTAAATAGAGTTTTGAAGTAATGCATTTGAAAGTGGGTTTCTTGAACTTCCACTCTCATCAAGCAAATCACCATACATATCAAGGTGTGGGTCTTCAAGGTCCCCAATCACTTTGCAAGAGATATACTGGTAAATTGTGATCCCATGTGTACAAATGGTAGGGATAAATGACCAAAACCTCATGTGTTATGCCCATGTTTTAGTACATCTGAAAACAACAAACCCAAGTTTGTTCCTGCAATAGATTTTGATTTGACATGTAATATTTGGATTGAAGTCTTTGTTTTGTCCATTTTATCATGGATAATGCTCAAGTATTCCTTTGGATACCACTCTAACATAATTCTATGGGCATAGTAGCAATATCTTCCACACATAACAATCTTATTATGTTTCTTCAGTTTAGCTCATGCCTTTTCTTCCAGCTCTTTTGTAGTCATTATCTTCATCTGTGCTTTCAACACGATACATTCACTACATTTAATGAAGTTAGTGTTCTTTGAGAATGCCATATATGGAAAATGAGTATTCCAAATCTTGCTCATTGTTTGTTGTGATATTGATGGAAAATTGAGCTCTTGAAGAGCCTCATTGATCTCTTTTAACAAAGAACTTTGGGTGTACGTTGATGGCAGCAGTATTAAAGGAGAATACGTTCCATCTTATTCAACTTGTTGTGTTTGGTTCAGCGAAAAATCTGAATTATCCATGACAATTTTGTGCAATATTTCTATGGTTGCCACAGTATGTGCACGTCGTTTGCATTTGTTGGTGTTACCATGAATTCCTTTAGCAGGTCCTTATTGGAAGTTATGTTGGTAAGTATAGAAGGTGCTTTGAGGAATATTATGTATCTTGTACCATGCTTTCTTACAAATAATATCTCCATTAAACCTCATGTCCTTTACTTTCCTAACAGTAGGAGGTAGGCCATGGCCATGGCTCTTTGACATGATTGTGTTGGAAAGGAGTGAATTCAAGGCAAATTCCCTAATTTCATTTTTTTAAGAGTTTCATACCTCTTCTAGCAGCTGCAATGGCTTTCCTATCCACATGTTGAAGACAATCTTGTTTGCAACATTCATCTGCTGCCAAAAGTCAGTTTCTTTCTCTTCATCTCTCTGTATTTGAAAGTTTCCAACTTTTTTTGTAGCCACAACTTGTTTAATCCTTTTATATGGCCTCGTTATGTGCATAGCAATTGAGGCTGGATATTTTTCATTATAAATATCACCATCCCATGTGTTTAAGGGACTTGTGTCCTCTATAAGATCACATACCACCATTTCATTGGGCACCTCCTTGAAATTTTCATTCACCCTTGTAATCTCACCTTCATTGTCCACCAACTCATTTATTGACCATCTAACCAAACAATGTATAGACTTATCTCCAATCCTACATCTTTCACAATTTCTTTCTATGTCTTCCATAAAAACACCGAATTTCTTTTCACCTAACCTTTCACCGTCAACCATGTCATCCTCATAGACATTAAATATGATCCCTTTGACAATGCACATGCTTGTTCCCGTGCACTCATGTGTAAGAGAAAACTTTTTGCATGTGAATGTAAGCCTATCTTGGGGAGAATTTACTTAATGATCATGACAATGAGGTTCCAAATCTGATTCTGGCAAAATCTCATAAGATCCCAATGGACCCCTATTGTATTTTCAAATCCTGTTGGATGTGGCAAAAGAGCATCATGTTTTAACACCTTCTCAATGTTAACCAATATGGAACCTTTATTTACCATACTTCCATGCACCTTATGACCAATATTTGTATTGAATATGGATCCTTCACCCACCATCACTCCACATTGCAAAAGATATACCTTGTCTCCAATAGCAAATGCAGAAGAGACATTTCCAAATATACAACAAATTAGACAAACTTAGTATTTCCTCAAAAATAATAAGCAATGTACTATCACAAACACTTAACATGTGCTTCAAGATTTTGATTTACCTTTGTTATGCCTCAAATATATGATCTTCCATGGATGCAAGTCCCCTTCATCAATATATTCCACAATCAAATGTGGTTCAATAACATCAATTATCAAAACCATAACATATCCTACATTAATCATTTCTCCACCATAATGAGTTGTAGTATCTGTAGATTCAACCCTTCCTAGTCCAATAACTTGACCATTAATTAGGAGGTTAACATAGTCCCTCTTATCAAAATTATATTTTCCATTGTAACTCCTCCCAATTTCTGCAAGACATTTGAATTGTAGTTTGTAATTAAAGTTAAACCATATGAAGTGTATGTTCAAAAAGGTAATATAGTTGCAATAATTCAAAACAATAGGGTAGCCCTTTGTATGCCACGAAACATTGTTCCCCTAAATCTTGTGCGCGCTAGCAAAAGGGAATTTACATATAAATTACATAAAATATATATGAAGAGATAACAATAAGAGTTCCAAGAAGCATTAGAGAATGACAGATATCAACTTAGATAAAACCACCAAATTCCTATTTGACTTGGGACATGGGACTTATATTATTGATGTATGTGTATGAATGTAATGGAAATCTAGCTAGAGTTAGCTTCCATTCTTAAAACGTTGCACAATAAATGAAAGTTAATGTGTGTTAGTTTTCATACTGTAGCTTTCCATCTAACAGAACCACATTGTCATCAATCACATTACACCATGATGGAAATCTAGTTGGTGTTAGTTTTCATTCATAAAACATTGCATGGTTACTAAAAGCTAGTCTATGTTAGTTTTCATAAGGTAGTTTGTCATCTAACACACCCACATTGTCATCAAATACATTACACCATAATGAAAATATAGTGGAGTTAGCTTCCTTCTAACAACATGGTATGGTGAGTGAAACCTAACCTGCGATAGCTTTCATAAGGAAAGTTTCCATCTAACACAACTACATTGTCATCAATCACATTGCACCATGATGGAAATCTAGATGGAGTTAGTTTTCGTTCTTAAAACATTGCACAGTTAGTGAAAGTTAAAGTGTGTTACTTTTTCATAAGGTAGTTTTTCATCTGACACAACCACATTGTCATCAATCACATTGCACCATGATGGAAATCTAACTTGAGCTGGCTTTCGTTCTTAAAACATTGCATTGTGAGTGAAAGGTGATGTGTGTTAGTTTTCATAAGGTAGCTTTCTATATAAAATAACCACATTGTCATCAAATATATCACACCATGATGGAAATCTAGCTGGAGTTAGTTTTACTTTTAACAACATGGCATGATGAGATAAAGTTAATGTGTGTCAGCTTTCATAAGGTAGTTTTTCATCTACCACAACCACATTTTCATCAATCACATTGCACCGCAATGGATATCTACTTGGAGTTAGCTTTCGTCCTTAAACCGTTGCACGGTGAGTGAAATCTAATGTGTGTTAGCTTTCATAATGTAGTTTTCCATCTAGCACAACCACATTGTCATCAATCATAATTCACCATGATGGAAATCTATTTGGAGTTACATTTCATTCTTAAGACATTGCATGGTGAGTAAAAGCTAATTTGTTAGCTGTCATAAGTTAGTTTTCCATCTAATACGGCCACATTGTCCTACATTATACCATGATGGAAATTTAGCTGGAATTCGCTTTCCTTCTAACAACATGTCATGATGAGTGAAAGCTAATGTGTGTTAGTTCATTGCACCATGATGGAAAGTTGGCTGGAGTTAGCTTTTGTTCTTAAAACATTGCACGTTGAGTGAAAGTTAATGTGTGTTAGTTTTCATAAGGTAGTTTTCTATCTGAAACAAACACATTGTTATCAAATACATAACAAGATGATGGAAATCTAGCTATAATTAGCTTAACTTTTAACAATGTGTTAGTTGTCGTTCTTAAAGCATTGTACGATGAGTGAAAGAAAATGTGTGTTAGCTCATTACACCAAGATGGAAATCTAGCTCGAGTTGGATTTTGTTTTTAAAACATTGAACGGTGAGTGAAAGTTAATGTGTGTTAGAATTCATAAGGTAGTTTTCTATTTAAAAGAGTCACATTGTCATCAAATACATAACACCATAACGAAAATCTAGTTGAAGTTAGCTTTATTCCTTAAATCATTGCACGATGAGTGAAATATAATGTGTTAGCTTTCATAATGTAGTTTCCATCTAACACAACCACGTTGTCATCAATCACAATGCACCATGATGGAAATGTAGTTAGAGTTAGATTTCATAAGATAGTTTTCTATCTAACACAACCAAATTGTCATCAAATACATTACACCATGATGGAAATCTAGTTGGAGTTAGTTTTCTTCTTAACAACATGGCACGATGAGTGAAAGCTCATGTGTGTTAGCTCATTACACCATGATAAAAATATAGCTTGAATTAGTTTTCTATCTAACACAACCACATTGTCACATTGGACCATGAGGGAAATCTAGTTGGAGTTAGATTTTGACCTTAAATCGTTGTACGGTGAGTGAAATCTAATGTATGTTATCTTTCATAATGTAGTTTTCCATTTAGCAAAACCACATTGTTATCAATCAACATGCACTATGTTGAAAATATAGCTAGAGTTAGCTTTCATTCTTAAAACGTTGCACGGTGAGTAATAGCTAATGTGTGTTAGCTTTCGTAAGGTAGTTTTTCATCTAACACGGCCACATTGTTATCAAATACATTACACCATGATGTAAATCTAGCTAGAGTTAGCTTTCCTTCTAACAACATGGCACAATGAATGAAAGCTAATGTGTGTTAGCTTTCATAAGGTAATTTTTCATCTAACACAACCACATTGTCATCAATCACATTGATCTATGATGGAAATATAACTGGAGTTAGCTTTCATCCTTAAATCATTGCACAGTGAGTAAAATATAATGCGTGTTAGCTTTCATAATGTAGTTTTCCATCTAGCACAACCACATTGTCATCAATCACAATGCACCATGATGGAAATCTAGCTAGAGTTAGCTTTCGTTCTTAAAACATTGCACGGTGAGTAAAGCTAATGTATGTTAACTTTCATAAGGTAGTTTTCCATCTAAAACGGTCATATTGTTATCAAATAAATTACACCATGATGGAAATCTTATTGGAGTTGTCTTTCCTTCTAACAACATGGCACTATAAGGGAAATCTTATATGTGTTACCTCATTAAACCATGATGGAAATCTAGCTGGAGTTAGATTTGTTTTCAACAACATGGCATGATGAGTGAAAGTTAATGTGTGTAATATTCATAAGGTAGTTTTCCATGGAACATAACCACATTGTCATCAATCACATTGCATCGTGTTGGAAATCTAGTTGGAGTTAGTTTTTATACTTAATTCATTGCACTATGAGTAAAATCTAATGTGTGTAAGCTTTCATAGTGTGGTTGTCCATCTAGCACAACCACATTGTCATCAATCACAATGCACGATGATGAAAATCTAGTTGGAGTTAGCTTTCGTTCTTAAAACATTGCACGATGAGTAAAGTTAATGTATGTTAGCTTTCATAATGTAGTTTTTCGTCAAACATAGCCACATTGTCATTAAATACATTACACCATGATGGAAATCTAGTTGGAGTTAGCTTTCTTTCTAACAACATGGCACTATAAGGAAAAGCTTATGTATGTTAGCTCATTACACCATGATGAAAATCTAGTTGGAGTTAGCTTTCTTTTTAACAACATGGCACAATGAGTGAAAACGAATGTGTGTTAGTTTTCATAAAGCAGTTTTCCATGTAACAAAACCACATTGTCATCAATCACATTGCGCCATGTTGAAAATATAGCTGAAGTTAGATTTCATCCTTAAATCATTGCACAATGAGTGAAATCTAATGTGTCGAAGCTTTCATAGTGTAATTTTCCATCTACCACAACCACATTATTATCAATCACAATGAACCATGATGAAAATATGGCTAGAGATAGCTTTCATTCTTAAAACATTGCACGGTCAGTAAAACTAATGTTTGTTAGCTTTCATAAGGTAGTTTTCCATCTAACACAGCCACATTGTTATCAAACACATTGCACCATGATGAAAATCTAGCTGGAGTTAGTTTTTCTTCTAACAACATGGCACTATAACAAAAAACTTATGTGTGTTAGCTCATTACACCATGATGAAAATCTAGTTGGATTTATCTTTCCTTTTAACAACATGGCATGATGAATGAAAGTTACCGTGTGTTAGATTTCATAAGGTAGTTTTCCATGTAACACAACCACATTGTTATCAAACACATTGCACCATGTTAGAAATCTAGTTGGAGTAATTTTTCATCCTTAAATCGTTGCACGGTGAGTGAAATCTAATGTGTGTAAGTTTTGATAGTGTATTTTTTCATCTAGCACAACCACATTGTCATCAATCACAATGCACCATGATGGAAAACTAGTTGGAGTTAGCTTTCGTTCTTAAAACATTGCACGGTGAGTAAATCTAATGTCTGTTAGCCTTCATAAAGTAATTTTTCATCTAACATAGTGACATTGTCATCAAATACATTCCACCATGATGGAAATCCAGCTAGAGTTAGCTTTCCTTATAACAACATAGCACTATAAGGGAAAGCTTATGTGTGTTAGCTCATTACACCATGATGAAAATCTAGCTGGAGTTAGATTTCATTTTAACATCATGGCACGATAAGTGAAAGCTAATGTGTGTTATCTTTCATAAGGTATTTTTTCATGTAACACAACCACATTGTCATCAATCACATTGTGCAGTGTTGGAAATTTACCTGAAGTTAGCTTTCATCCTTAAATTGTTGCACGATGAGTGAAATATAATGTGTGTAAGCTTTCATAGTGTAGTTTTTTTATCTAAGACAGCCACATTGTCATCAATCACAATGCACCATGATGGAAATCTATCTGGATTTAGTTTTCATTCTTAAAACATTTCACGATGAGTAAAATCTAATGTGTGTTAGATTTCGTAAGGTAACTTTCCATCCAACACTACCACATTGTCATCAAATACATTACACCATGATGGAAATCTAGCTGGAGTTAGCTTTCCTTCTAACATGGCACTATGAGTGAAAGCTTATATGTGTTATCTCATTACACCATTATGAAAATCTAGCTGGAGTTGGCTTTCTTTTTAACAACATGGCATGATGAGTGAAAGATAATGTGTGTTAGCTTTCATAAGGTAGTTTTCCATCAACACAACCACATCGTCATTGATCACATAGCACCGTGATGGAAATCTAGCTAGAGTTAGCTTTCGTTCTTAAAAATGTTGCGCGGTGAGTAATAGCTAATGTGTGTTAGCTTTCATAAGGTAGTTTTCCATCAACACAACCACATCGTCATTGATCACATAGCACCGTGATGGAAATCTAGCTAGAGTTAGCTTTCGTTCTTAAAAATGTTGCGCGGTGAGTAATAGCTAATGTGTGTTAGCTTTCATAAGGTAGTTTTCCATCAACACAACCACATCGTCATTGATCACATAGCACCGTGATGGAAATCTAGCTAGAGTTAGCTTTCGTTCTTAAAAATGTTGCGCGGTGAGTAATAGCTAATGTGTGTTAGCTTTCATAATGTAATTTTTCATTTAGCACAACCACATTGTCATCAATCAAAATGCACCATGTTGGAAATCTAGCTAGAGTTAGCTTTCGTTCTTAAAAACGTTGCGCGGTGAGTAATAGCTAATGTGTGTTAGCTTTCATAAGGTAGTTTTTTGTCCAACATAGGCACATTGTCATCAAATACATTACAACATGATGCAAATATAGCTGGAGTTAGATTTCATTCTAACAACATGGCATGATGAGTGAAAGATAATGTGTGTTAGCTTTCATAAGGTAGTTTTCCATCAACACAACCACATCGTCATTGATCACATAGCACCGTGATGGAAATCTAGCTAGAGTTAGCTTTCATCCTTAAATCATTGCAGAGTGAGTGAATTCTAATGTGTGTTAGCTTTCATAATGTAGTTTTCCATCTAGCACAACGACATTGTCATCAATCACAATGCACCATGATGGAAATCTAGCTAGAGTTAGTTTTCGTTCTTAAAACATTGCACAGTCAACAAAGTTAATGTCGGTTATTTTTCATAAGGTAGTTTTTCATCTAACACAGCCACATTTTTATCAAATACATTACATCATGATGGAAATCTAGCTGGAGTTAGCTTTCCTTCTAACAACATGGCACTATAATGGAAATCTTTTGTTTGTTAGCTCATTACACCATGATGGAAATCTAGCTGGAGTTAGATTTCATTTTAACAACATGGAACGATGAGTGGCAGCTAATGTGTATTAGCTTTCATAAGGTAGTTTTCTATTTAACACAATCACATTTTCATCAAGCACATTGTACCGTGTTGAAAATCTAGCTGGAGTTAGCTTTCATCCTTAAATCGTTGCACGGTGAGTGAAATATAATGTGTGTAAGCTTTCATAGGGTATTTTTCCATCTAGCACAACCACATTGCTATCAATCACAATGCACCATGATGGAAATCTAGCTAGAGTTGGTTTCCATTCTTAAAACATTGCACGGTGAGTAAAGCTAATGTATGTTAGTCTTCATAAGGTAGTTTTTCATCTAACACACCCACATTGTCATCAAATACATTACACCATGATGGAAATATAGCTGGAGTTAGCTTTCCTTCTAACAACATGGCACTATAAGAGAAATCTTATGTGTGTTAGCTCATTGCACCATGATATAAATCTAGCTGGAGTTAGCTTTCATTTTAACAACATAGCATGATGAGTGAAAACTAATGTGTGTTAGTTTTCATAAGGTAGTTTTCCATGTAACACAACCACATTATCATCAATCACATTGGGTTGTGTTGAAAATCTAGCTGAAGTTAGCTTTGATTCTTAATCGTTGCACGGTGAGTGAAATCTAATGTGTATAAACTTTCATAGTGTAGTTTTTCATCTAGAACAGCCACATTGTCATCAATCACAATGCACCATAATGGAAATCTAGCTGGAGTTAGCTTTCGTTCTTAAAACATCGCATGGTGAGTAACAGATAATGTGTGTTAGTTCTCATAAGTAGTTTTCCATCTAACACTGTCACATTGTCATCAAATACATTACACCATGATGAAAATCTAATTGGAGTTAGCTTTCCTTCTAACATGGCACTATGAGTGAAAGCTTATATGTTAGCTCATTACACCATTATGAAAATCTAGCTAGAGTTAGCTTTCTTTTTAACATGGCACGGTGAGTGAACTTATCATTACCAAGTGGTTTTGTCATTATGTCAATATTTGCTCTGTTGTAGGACAATAATAAAGGCAAATGTCTTGATTGTCAACCAACTATCTGATGTAATTGTGATGAACTTCAATATGCTTAGTTATGGCATGATAGACTGAATTTTTTGCCATTTTGAGAGCACTCTAATTGTCACAGAAAAGTGAGGTTATCACTGCTTGGTCAAGTTGAAGATCGACCAATATTCTTCGTAACCACATTGCCTCACAACCTGTACTGAAGTTTGCCTTGTATTTTTTGTCAATGGAGGATAAGGCAACTGTAGCTTGTAGATTACTTTGCCATGAAATTACCTTCCTAAACCAAGAGTGAACACATAACATGTTTCTAACTTCCTTGTATCAACTGATCCAGCGTAATTGAAATCAATATGCTCTGCTAGCATGGAGTCAACATATCTCTGATATAGAATTCCAAAGTCAAGGGTTCCTTTTAATATTGACGGACTCATTTTGCAACTTGCCAATGTAACTCTTCAGGATTAGACATGAATTGAGAAAGAGACAAATCACTAAAAAACATAGATCGTATTGGGTGGTATTAAGATAAATCAAACTACCAACCAATTTCCAATACAATGACTCGTTGACTAGTGGTGAATCCGTGTAAGTTGAGAGTTTTATGACAACTTCCATAGGTGTAGATCTAGGATTACATTCAGTCATTCTGAATTTTTTGAAGAGTGCTTTGGAATACTTGACTTGTGATAAAAAGACAGCGTGCTTAGATTGCAAAAATTCTACACCTAAACAATAATGAAGCAGGCTTTAATCAGTAATTTCAAAAATAGATCAAATATCAAATTTCACCTGTTGAATCTTATTGGCACTGCTTTTGGTGATGGGAAGACCATCAACATAGACAAAATAAGATCAATATATCATCGTCACTATTTTTGACGTAGTAAGTGGGTTCATAATAGGTTTTTCTAACTCTAGAATCTCTAAGGTATTGAGCAAGTTTGAAATACCACGCTTGAGGAGCCTGCTTGAGTCCATACAAGGACTTTACCAACCAACAAACCAAATGTTTCTTTCCAAAAAAATGAAACCCTTGTGGTTACATCAAGGCACTTTTAACATCCATCTGTATATCTTCCATCCAGAATTAGCAGAAATGGAGATAACTAGTCGAAAAGTTACCATTTTCGTTGTGGGGGCAAAGATTTCTTCACAGTACACCCCTTCATCTTGTGCATATCCTTTGGCAACAAGACAAGCTTTGTATTTTTCTTAAGAACCATCTAGTTTATATTTGACTTTTAAAATCCATTTACAACCAAGTGCTTTCTTCCCTAGAGGCAATGTGGACAAGACCCAAGTCTTGCTTTTCATCTATGCATCATATTTCACTTTCATCGCAATCTCTGATTCAAGTTTTCCTTTGGATTCTTCAAATGTGCTAGGTTCAAATACCTGACATGAAAACAACAGAAGTTAGAGAAAAATTTATATGCTCACTGCCTTGCACAATTTGTTTCCTCAATCATGTAGTCTTTCCTTCTAGTGTCTTTGGCAACTCATCTCCTCAATATCCTTCCATCATGGTATAATACCATTTCCATTTCCTTTGTTGGCCCTCTTGGTCTTTCTGTGAAGATCAAGAATCCCTATCTGTTGTGAAGATTGATAATCCCCCTCTTCTTCACCAAACCCCTCCTTGGAACTTGACTCGTATGATGTTTCTAGCTCTGAGTCCTGTTTGATTTCAACACCAGAACTTGTTCTTGAATGAGGAACAATTTCCCATACACTACTTAGTACTATCCATAGATTTACCATCATCACAGAAGAATGATATTTTCTCATCAACAACATCTCTATTAATCACAATTTTGTTCATAGAAACATCCAGTTATTCATTAGGAACGTTTTTCCTTGGGAATATTTGCAAAAGTAATACAACTGAAAATACGAAAATCTCTTACAAAAGGTTTTCTACCTAACCATGAATCCTCAGGAGTGATATCCTACAAATATTTACAATGAGTTTTTTTAAGGATGTAAACCACAACATTCACTGGTTTTTCCCAGTATGGCTATGGTACATTCTGGCTGTGCATCATGCACTTTGCCATCTCCACAACTATCTTATTCCTCCTTTCCATGACTCCATTTTGTTGTGGAGTGTATGGAGTGGTATACCGCCTATGTATACCTTCCCTTTTTGCAAGATTCTTTGAACTAAGTTGAAACAAACTCACCTCCATTATCATATCCTAAAGCTTTCAGTTGTTTACTTGTTTGTTTCTCTACCAAAGCTTTTTATGTTACAAAATTTGAATAACAACTTGACTTATTATTCATAAAACAAACCCTAATTTTCCTTGAATAGTCATCAACCAGTAATAGGAATTACTTATCTCCATATATTGTAAGTGTTTTCATTGGACCATGCAAATCAACATGTACTAGGTCCAAAACTCATTTGGCTTGCCATGTTTTATTGTCAGTATCAAATAAAATCCAATGTTGTTTTCATAACTGACAGCCTGCACGTATCTCTAACAATCCTGCACATACCTCTAACAATCCCGAATGGATGGAAGACCATCCACCATATTAGTCTTATTAAGTACAAATAAATATTGATAACTTAGGTGTCCATACCTTTAATGCCAGAGTACATTTGTATTCTCTACCACAGCTGATGCATGTGCCTTTGTTGTTTTTAGAATCAACCAGTATATGCAACCCTTTTTCACCAATACAAACTATAGTCACCTTGTTATCATGAGAGTAGTGACCATATATTTGCTTCCTTGAAAATTTACAAAAATATTAGGGTTCCTAGTTATCTCACTAATAGACGAGATTTTTGCTCATGTTAGGAACATATCGAATGTTTTTGAAAGTATAAGCTAAAGTATTGTTCAATATGACATGAACAACCTCACATCCTCTAACATAGTGAGTCCATCCATCACCCAAAGGAATAGATTCACTATTACTCTTATCTTTAATGAAATTTACATACCAGTTTCTGTGACACTTGTAGTGGTGAGATGCACCTGAGTCGAATACCAGGCTATAGACTTAGTTGATTGATTATGTAATGCCAAAAATGCAAAATCACCCACTGCTTCTTCTTCACCTCTTTCGGCAACATTTGCATGCCTTGATTTCATTTGACCACGTGCCAACTCATATTGTTTTTTTGGCAATATCTCTTGAAGTGTCTAGGCTTATTGCAGTAATAACATCTGAATTTGTTCTCTTTGATACATTGCTAGCATTTTTTTTGTCTTTGCCTTTGAACTCTGCACTTAATGCACTCATTATAGTGGATGGATTTGATGCTTCTATCTGATCTGGCCTCCTTTCCTTTTGTACAAAAAAGTGTTAATAACTTCTCAAATGTAAGTTGTTGGTTCTCCCCAAGTAGATGTAAGGACTCAACAAATGAATCAAAGGACAGTGGAAAACTTCGCATCAACAAAGCAACCATATCCTCATCATCCACCAGCTTCTTAATAGAAAAAAATTGATCATTAAGATCCTTCAAGTGCAATAAATATTTAGAGACTGGTCCTCCTTCCTGTAACTTGGTGGAAACGTTAAAACAAAAGATTTTTAAAATACAATGACCATCCAACTTATGATGCTTGATACTTGTTTTGGAGATTTGTCCACAACATAGGTGCTACAATGAAATTTCTTACTTCTGGAACTAATGTAACTGCAACTGACAGTTTGAGAAGCATAAGTGCCTCTTTATGTCTTTTATCATAGTTTTTGGGATAATTTGTTGGTCTGTATTCTTTACCTAAGATCATATTGGAAAAAATCGCAATTTTTCTTAGCTGTCAATTTTTTGGCCCGAAAAAATCCTGATTTTTCAAAAAATTGGACATCGGGAAAATCATTAAAAAAAATCAGGAAAATCGGCAAAAACCGGCAAAAAATGGGAAAATCGGGGAAAAAACCAGCAAAAAATTGAGAAAATCGGGAAATGTCAGGGAAAAATAGGAAAATTTGGCTAATAGGGGAAAATCGGTAAGCTAATTTTGACCCTATTGAAGTACAAAATTTGCATTTTTTAATGCTTGTCGCGGTTTGCCGATTTTTTCGCCGATCTTGCCGAGAAGATGTTTTCTAGACCCTCCCTGATTTTTTGTTGATGGCGATTTTTTTGACTATGCTTAAGAGGGTTTGTTCAAGATCTATAAATTCAATAATGGTTAGTATCTTATGACTCCATAAACTGTAATTATTTCCCATCAATTTTTCACACTTCGGAAAGAGTAAATGATGCTAACTAGCCATTGCTAACACAGATCGAAGAGCGAAGACTACAATTTAGCACAGGCTTACTACCATTGAGAGTACTCCATCCAATCAGTTTAGTAAAACTCCTTCATGTCTATAGTAGCTTTGAATTTCCACGTAGTGGCTGGGCAATACTTCCACTCTCCAATTCACAGCATGTCATCATTCCTTCACACAGTAGTTTCATGGTCAATACCAAGGTGGTGACTGATCCTCGATGAGCTTACTTTTATCATGCGGATACACCACAAGATCACAGTTGATGGCCCAATGAAAACTCCTCAATTTAGCAGCATATCAGGTCGCAACAAGTCTAAATGTCTACTTTCCTATATCGATATTACAGTAAGTAGATTCTGTAAAGTTCAAAGTCTACTATCAATAATAGAAATTCCAGAAAAATGCAGAACATGGTCAAGATTTACCCATGCTTTCATAGCTTTTAATATGCACCATGAGAGTCATACGCCAGTTGCATACATACAATAAGATTTAACCACGATTCCAATGACTACAGGTGCCATGATCTCTTGGCAGATCATGTAAATTGCATCACAGAGATGTAATCACATATAGAGACCATAAAAAAGGAGATAAAATTAATTTGATCTAAGAATGACTTTGGCAGGGTAGGCAGGTCACGTTACAGTACTAAGGGGATTTTGAGAAAACAGATTTCACCATATCCTGGCTTCTCGAGTTTATTTCTACATTGTCACTGTATACAGGCATAAAAGAAAGAAAGCCAAGAAATAGTACAAGTTCAACATCTAATTTTGTAAAACAATGCTCAAGAGATATAGCACAATGAGCTATTCAAACAAATAAATCATGCAAATGCCAGCCTCAACCACGGACAACCAACAGATAACCAAAAATTCCGCCTACTTTGCATTAACAGCTCACAGTCTGGACTCTGAGCCATGCAAAGGGTCGAGGGATTAAACAACAACATCGAACCCTACAAACAGACTTGCCAAAGAACAACTTGGCCTCATACATTAGTGACCGAACAAGTGAAAGAAACAATAACAAAATAGTGATAGAGTTCAAATGTAACAAAGGGAAAGAAAAACACAAGGCAGAGTCACTCAACCAAACAACAATTCCTACCCATCAACCAAAAATAATGCACCAAAAAGGAAACATAGAGGAAGGTATGAGTCTACCTTTATCCAAACATAGCTGAACACACAATTTTGATGCAGTTCCAAACTTTTCAATAGCCAATAGTTAGTCAACAAAAACACTTACAACCCAGGCTAACAGTCATGGCCAAGAAAGCACTTAATTGAATGTACAAAGGGTCGAGCTCTCAACTCCTCAAAACTAAAATGAAAGAAGATTCTACAAGGGAGAGAGAAGGCTAGGTTATGAAAAGCACTTATCAAAAATCAACCATCAGATCTCTCACCAACAGACATGATCAAACATAGTACACCCACTGCCCCCATGCAACGTTAAATGCTATTCACTAGGGCCAGTACAGAGGTGGACAAGTGGTAATCCCAAACACCAATAGCCAAACACCCAAATCCCAAGGATGGCTTGGCAGGGCTAATCATGTCCAAGATCAAACTTCCAAAACCTAGTTTCTAAAAGCCAGTCATTCCAATGATTTTTATAAATTCCATGGGGTTAACACTACTTAGGAACTTACAAGAGCACACATAAGACAGATATCACACTAGTGGAAAATGAGAGATTAGTGACTAGGATACCAAAAAATTTGGTCACCATAAGTTTTTTCAAGGGATAAATGACCAAAATTGATAACTTCAAGTGGGCCAACTAAAAAAGACCAAGATAAATGACCACTTTTGGTCATGGGATAAAACTAAACTAAAAAATACCAAGATAAATGACCAAATTGGTCACGGGATATCTAGACTAAAAATGACCACATAACAATAGGTCATTTATTTGGTCATTTTTAGTTGTGGATCAGTTCGACAATAGAAAATTACAATTTTGACAATGAATTTGTACATTTTACTAAATTCTAAGACCGCATATGGATTCAGAGACCCTCTATAACTTAGTAAATTGTATACTGCCTCATGTTTCACAACTCCATTGTTGATACCAAACATCAATAAAAAAAACATTTAGACATGTACATGAGGGGTTTTAGACGTAGTCACCAAAATTGTCTAAAATGTGCATTGTGAGACATTGCGACCTTGTGGCTCTGGTTAATTAAATTTATAATTAATAATCAAAGTTTAAATTTATGTATAATACATAGGTAGATTTGTTTTTTACATAATACAAATATGACATAATATACAATTTGTCCACTTTATTCTCTTTTAAATGGATGAGATGAATGCCATGTTGATTTAGCTTTAAACGATTGAGAGGATGAGTGCTAACTTTTATATATTAGTATAGCAAGTAACATGTTAAGCTCTAATTTACTTATTCATTCTTTTAAGTGGATGGGATGAATGTCATATAGCTTTAATTTTTAATTTAATTTTATTATTTTTTATTTAAAAAATCATAATTTTATTTTTCAGAAAGTATAAAATTAATATATAAATATATATATGCGTAGCATATATTCCAACAAAAGGTCTAAGATTTGATCTTAGAGAGTACATCTTTACTTTTTTATATACAAAAATGACATCATAGATGTTGTCAAAATCTATCCATATCTATCAAGAAGTGTCGAAATCCATCGTAAAGACAACAATAGGAAAGATGTATCCCATCTATAAACACCAGTAAATCCACTTAATGCTGACTAGAAATGACAAAATTTGTTGTTGAAGTAATTGTAGTGTATACGATGCATATGTAAAAGATCGAATGACCTGACCTACATTCAAAATCCACAGCCTTTCCATAAAAGGGCGATGATAATATTGGAAGATTTGGTTCTGGTTATGTTCTTCTACTTGAAATTGTCTTACAACTAGCTAGTTGAAGGCCCTCTTTAAAAAGGGTGTATGCAATTCTATTCTTCTCCTTGTAGACATGTATGTAGGAGAAGAAATTAAAATTTGATTTAATATCCATAATTTATTAAAGTAATGGAATCAATCTCTAGCATGTACACATATTTGTGCACCATTTACTGAATTAACAACTAACATAGAGTCACTAGAGTCACCATAAACTTCTAGATTATGTACACATTTTTCTATAGCAAAAATCATTAGAATTTTAAGGGGTGAAAGTTGAGCATAATTGTTTGTTCTCTGCAAAAACCAAGGAAATCTTAAAGTTAATTTTTGATAATAAAAAAGATGAGTGTTATTTTTTATATTGATCTTGTAAATGACACACACACATATACAGTAGGGAAATTGACATTTGGGGCAAGGCTTGTACTTGCATTACACATGGTCGATTTTTGTCCACTACCACTATATCTCTAGGTGAACCTACACAACTTTTAGCATCATAAACAGATTAACCAAAGTTAAAATTTGTAAAGTTACTAACATTGCGAAAAGTTCTTTAACAATATACTCTATCACCACTTAATCTACAAACATAAACAAAATTTTAAAATATATAATTATAAAATTTAACTTAACTATTTAAAAAACATTATATATATATATATATATTTTAAAAAATAATAATAAAAGGTAAAAATTTACCTTACAAGAATAGAACTCTCTTTAAAAAATGACTTCACACAAAAGCCTTTGTGCGAAGTATTGTTTTATAAAAGTTTGTTTTATTTCAAAGAGACTTGGCCCATGTGTTTTATTTCATGTATTGTATCATTCTCCATTACGTCTTGGTTTTCTTAACCACCTTCCTTATGGGTGCTTAAGGATATTTACAGGAAATTTTAGTATCTTGACATCTGGGGAAGCTAATCTTCTTTAATCTCCCTTGACAAGACTCATAGATTGGATAAAACAACAGGGACCCCATTTAGAAGGGCATCGAAATCCTTTTAATCAGTCATAATGTATAGCAATTTCAAGGAGCAAGCCCTATATTATGTTCGGCAGGAAGTATAGTAGGATAATGCTAGAAAGTATTCCAAGGAATCCCCCCTATACATGAATTCCCTAGAATACTTCAGAACCCATCTCAAATATGAGAAAAACCCCAAGATCAAAGAGGCCATCACCTAGAAATTCACAGAGTACTTGAGGAGGGCGGAGGAGATTTGAGTTGTGTTGGATGAGGGGTTGAGTTCGAGGCCTACTTCCAACGGGGATGTCGCCGTGGCCACAAACCCAAATCGAAGCCGGGAGCCAAAGGGGATGGAGATGCAGATGGAGAGGATCCAAAGAAATCCTAGCTCCTTTCAGGGCTCTAGTCATCCATCAGCCAGGAGACACCCAACATCAAGTAGACTGACGTGGCAGGCCTAGAGAGTTCCAAGCAGGCCTTGCAAAAGGTCGTCATACTACCTGTCAAGTTCCCCTATTTATTCACAGGAAAGTTTTTATTTTTATTTTTTTAGCTATGATCCAATCATTTTAAATACTCAAGTTGTTCAAGGTATTTAAAAGCGGAATGAAGTTATAAGCATAATATCTAGTTTTACAAACTTTTGTAGATGAGGGGTTTCTTTGCCATTTTTTTACAAATGGGTCCTTTATTCCTTTTTATTTAGGGTTGTAAAACTTTCAAAGTTATTTGTATAGATTTTTCTATGAGGCAAATCATCGATGGGAAATCTAGAGTCTTTTTATTTGTTTTGCTATATTAATATTTGTTACAATTGGATGGATTATATACAGATATTGATATTAACATGTTTTTGAGATGGGTGTTTTTGTTTCAGTGTTTGGTTTTGTACGAATGTTGCATTTGAAACTTGACAAACTCTAAACATTTCTCTTCCCTCAGGGGTTCAAACCTAGGCCATTCCTCTAGGGTTTGAACTTGGGTCATTAATGTAGGGGCACCCAATCTCAACCACTAATATGTGTCCAACTGCCTCTGCTAGTTGTTTAGGCTCTTGGTCTCAATATAGGTGTTATTTTTCGTATCCTATTATTAGTCATAACTTTCAGTTAATACATTCAATATGGTGGACCTCATATGAAAAAATGTACAGTAATTTACACAATTTAAAAACAATAAAAATTTATGATAATTTCAACAATATTATGAAATCTTCCTCAAAAGATACACATGTTTACAACAAAATTTAAATGCCTAAGCCCTAGCATTCCCAAACTCAACATACAAAATGCCATCTCTTGCTCGTTATTTTTTTACCTCTATTTTCCCTGATTATGAGTGAAGGGTACAATTTGGTCACACAGGTAGAGCCAGAAAAATCCATCGACAACATTGATTTTGTTAACCGTAGTTTGAATTCTATCATATTCAATAGAACGGTCAAGTAAAAGAAGGAAAACGAATGGTGTTGGCATGCAAAATGACTGTTTTTTGTTACTATGGTTACTATGTTGTGTTCGGCCTGTTTTTTGGATGTCTTGTCTTGATTTTGTCATTTTGTACCAAAGCTCTATGAGGTGTACATTTAAAGGATTGATCCACATGTTTAGGCACCATTCATAACTTTTCATACTATAGGGTGTAATACTTCTCATTGTAAATTTTTTATATGAATAACATGTATCTACTTATGTGTCCAACTAACCCTAGTCCTCTTAGCTTAGTCTTTCTAGAACATGACTATTTTATTGCTGCCTATTAAGTCATATTTAACGCCTGTTAAGTCATCTTTAACGCATGTTAATTGTTTATTATGAGGTTTCTGTAATTGTAACAATTTGTATAAATCAATCCATAGATGATAAAAAAACACTTCTTTCTGGTCTGCGTAGCTTACAAACCCATTGGAAATACTTACAAAAGCATCTTATAACTATGAGTCTATCCAAGGTATTTTATGTCACAACAAATGAACTATAAAATTTCATAATAGAATTGTTCAAAGTTGACATACTTGTTTATGCTTCCAATTAAATTATGATTAAATATGTTTTTAATTTTGGTTACCAAAAAACGTCCTATAGACCATGTGGGTGTAAAACATCATTGAAAGTTAAACATGTTCATAAGTGCAAAAGTGTCATATATTATAATGGTGTGCAGTGTACCAGAGGGATCTTTAATCCCTAGTATTGGATACCTATTTTTTATGGTGGTCTTGTTCAGCTCTAAGCAGTCCATGCACATATGTTGTATCATGTCCTTTGTGACAACTTTTATTAACCTTTAGGGAGAGGTGCTTGCTTTAGTATGTCACATGTTTATCAACCTTTGGTGCTGCCGATTTATTTCTGCATTCTTCATTTTTGAGCCTTAGCATAGTTTCAAGTTTGGAAGGATTTCATTGTGCTACAGGTTGAAGTTATTTTTTATTACTCAAAATTTTATCAAAATCATGAACAACCACTCCTTCAGGTTTTTTTGTAGTCTTGTTGTTAACTTATTCATGCTATTATTAAATTGCAGGTCCATTTGATTTTCTATGACTTGTACCTATAGTGCCTTTCTTGATCACTTCACATGGTGCAATATCTAGTAATTCTCTTCATCAAGCCCTATTTTCTTACGGTGCTGCATTTCTTTTGTTTATCAATTGACTTATTTATCGACTTGCTCATTTTAGTCAAACTGTTAGCATGGAATGACTAACATAGTCACTTAGGTGTCTTCTTCTTTTGAGCTAACCATACTTTAATGCCGCAAATCCAACTATTATTGGATTCACAAGCCATTATCTGCCTTTATGCATCATTTACGGTTAGGACTTTGAACAAGTTGAGTTCATTCTATGTTGGCATGTGGATTCTGCAAATATATTTCAGTAAAACATGCTCCTCATCCTCATGTATCTTCAATTTGATACTGTACTAGTGGAATCTTTCATGACAATTTAACATCTACCATCCAGCTTTGAACTGCTACTTGATTTTTAGGATTTTCGAATAATCTGTATGATATAATTCCTACATCATCAGTTGTTGGAACTTGGAACTCCTCCCTACTTTTATTGAGCACTCAATCATGTTGCCCTTATTTCTCATTGAAAATACTCCACAATAACACGTTTAACTATAAGTTTTTCGCATATATCAAATGTGAAAAAATGCTCCTTTACACTTTATATATCAGCCTAGATTCATCCTAATACTGGATCTACCATGTGCCAAGAGGGATCAAATCCTCAAGTTTTGCACTCTAAATATGGTTTTCACCTTGAGGGATTTGATCCCTCTTGGTGCTTGGTAGATCCAGAGTTAGGTGAGAAGGGATCCAAATTTAATAATATTCACAGCCTGTGGAGAAGCGGTACCAACTGGGTCAAGAGCGTTGATAATTTACAAAGGGACAATCACATGTTTTTTCTACGATTAGCCATCGATTTGGAAGAGGAGGCATGTTTAGTTGCAGATATAATTCTTCTGGATAGCTTTGATCGTTACAGAATCGATAGTAAATACTAAATACCCAGTGGGCCTCCTAACATTGGGTCACTTATGTTTCAGCTGTATTATGAGGGGATCATTTTTAATAGTTACAATTTATTCAGTGCAGTTACAGGATACACATACAAGGATCCAGGCCAATGTATTCTCACAATAGCCAGTCTGGTTCCAACTACCCCAGACAGCTACCTTGTTGTTAACTGGTATGGAACCTTGAAATTTTACTAGGAAACGTGTCAGATCAGTCTGCTTGAATCACCTAATTCTACTTTTATCACCCATTTGTGATACAAATAGGGAATCTTGATAAAAGAGAGAATATGTTTTCCAAAACTGCGGTTTTCTTTCTGTTATTCACCAAAACATATTTGTAATTTATTATATTAGTTTAATATTTTCCACAAAATCTTGATAGAATCTATATAAAGGTACATAGGTTGCAGCCTTTTCCCATCACCTATACCTATATTTTGGAAAAGTTTTGTAATGCATCAAGCCCAAGATTTCATTGTTTGATTTTTGGCAATAGTTCTACAATACATCAAGCCTAAGACCCAACTGTTTGATTTTGATTTTGACTTTGGAAACATGGTTCAAATGTAATTATGTTCTTATTAGGCACCCACATTTTCACTGTGGTTCTGAAATAGCTGCTTATGAATCCATATCTTCAGATAACTAAAGCAGAAGAAGAGGAATGCTAATGTGAAATGAAATCCCACTATAGTAAAATATCTTGCAACATTACATACATAATTACCACATGAAAAATCTGCCAATTGTTAGTTCATTTGTGATGTCAATAGAGTATCATAACATTTACCACAAGTTCCAGTCCCATAGGGTCTGCCCTACCTATATGGCATGAGTTCAATAATTGATGAGGCAGGATCTAAGTCCTGGGTGATTTTAGGGGAATATATACTTAGACTTGGCTTCTAATCCAAAAAGAACTGAGCTCATTGGGGTGTTGTAGATCAAAGTTTGTTTCTTCAAACATTCCAACTTAAAAATAATGTACATGAGAAACATTCCAAATCACTGAACACAATCAATTTCCTTGGGCAAAGCTGCTACGTTAAGGCGTGTCTTTCTGTCAAAATCACCTCTGACTTGCACCTATTACTAACCACTTATTCATGCCTGTGAGGGAATTGATCCTTGGTAGGTGGCTTGACATGGCACTATTTTCACATTTGAAGAACAACCCAATTGACATTTAATCACCTTGATCAACAGAGGAAGCATATGTTTTCTCTTATTAATTTGCAGTTTATTTGTCCATGTTGAATCAAGCAAGGTTATGAGGTGATAGTGAAAAATCAATGTGATGCCTTTTTCCATATAAGTGAACATAAGGATGAAATATCGTGTGTTGTCATTCTCATGGATGCTTATAACTTTTTGCTGGGAAGACTGTGGTAGTTTGATTGGTTCTTGATGCAAGATGGAAAGAAGAACATACACGGTATTATGAAGGATGGAAAGCTCATATAATATTTGTTATTGGAGGATGAAGAGCAATGCGAAGTATTGTTGGTGATGATCGAAGTGTTTGTAAGTGCAATTAAAGAGACAAAGGACTGGTATGTAGGTGTACAAAGGAAAGTAGCTAGGCATGCAAAACAATAGTTAAGAATGCAAAAGAATAGCTAGGCATGCAATGCAAGAGAGTGAAAATGAAGTAGAATGTTCCGAGAATAATGAATTTCTTTATGAAAGTAAGAATCTACTCTAGGAATTCACAGATGTTGCTTATGAAGATGAATTCATAGGACTACTAGCAAGATGCCTCTGTTATGAATCTTATGGTGCCCTAGTTTAGTGTGTATATACCTTAGTTGCTTCGATATGTTGTTCTCTCAGTCATCTGTGGTCGCATTTTCTAAAAGAGAGAGTAGAGCAGCAACAAAACATAGGAAAATATGCCAGTTTGGGAGGGTTTCTTATCTTTTATAGGTCAGTTGGAGTTTGACCTGAATGAATGTTGAAACTACTCATTTGAAGGTTGAGCAGAGTCAGACTCGTGCACTAGCAACCCTGGTAACACTATTTTGTACCCTATATGTACATGTGATGTACAGAATAAAATGTTATTTTCTTTTTCAACTCTTAAATAAAAGGTGTCTTGATGATTTTATTTGAAGTCAACAGCTCGCTTATTTTAGTACATCAGGTTTCATTGTCACATGATCAAGTATGTATGTACATATGTATACAAATCCCAAATATATATTTTTCTTTTTCTATCATTGCCATTTGGTATATGACAAATACTCTTTGTTTGGGAGGAGGCATAAATTGGACTGTAAAAGAACAATTATAAGCTTTTACAGGTATATGAACTGAGATGATTAATGATTTGGTTGGTAAATGATAACACTCTTTTTTATAAAATACAGACATGGAGGTCAAGTTATCTAGAGGGCATACAAGGGATTCCTTTTGTCACATCCCTTGATGGAATTGTGGTAAATTCACAATTGAGATGATTTTTATTCTCTATGCTTCCAGTGTAGAACTGAGCTTTTAATTAGCAACTTTTCAAAGAAACCCATTTATTCTACCAAACAATGAAGACTTTGGTTCAAAATGTAATAGTTTAAATCACACTGTGCATAACAGACATGCATATCACTTTTACTAATCAATTCCCATATGGGCTTTGGCCTACATCGACCATTGGTTGAACAAAACTTGTCATCTTGTGTTCAAGAGCACAATGATGCAAGCATAATTTACGTTTGGTCAAATCACGCCATTGCTTTATAATCACAATTATGTTGTTGAAATTTACTAATGCCTTCTATTATAAATTTTTAAAGTCTCTTTAACTTTGAAGTTTGTTAGCAACTTAATGCCCTAATTGCATGACCTAACTAGAGAAAATTTCTTGGTTAACACCTATGCTTATATGTGCAATGCATGTAGAAAAAATAATTGCAGTGTATTTATAGAGAAAATAATGTAGTTCTTATTATATTCATGTGATCGAACATTTGGCGAAGTCTTATGGATAGTGTGAAATGTTATCTAAAACCTTTATAGGTCAAATCTTGGTGAGGCAAACATGAAATTGTGGTAATTGTGATTACTTGCCTGCATTCTTAATTCTAGTATAGAACTCCAGTATAAAGAGTGCATGTGGAAGGATTTTATTTAATTAATTGTTATGCTTGTTTACTCATAGTAAACATCTAGAAAGCAATCAAAACCAATATGGAAACCATTTTCTTGCATGGTGGAATTGTTAATATGATTGTGCAATTAACATATAGTTTTTACAACTATCTTAGTGCAAGGCAAGGTGGGATATGTCCTTGGTTGATGCATAGTTATGTTTTGGAGTATTTTCCTCTAAATCCTTATATGGGTGTCATAATGGTTAATGTCTAGATCATTGGGCATAACCCATCCTCTAGATTGGTCGTAGTAAAAAAATGGTCAATTTAAATGTGTCCTTTAGATCCATGGCATGAACCAAGTCCAGAGGCTAGTTTGTGCTTTTTATTGAAGACTAATTTTATAGAAGTATCTATCTAGGAGAACCAGTTTATCTTGTTCTGCATGTGGCATGTATTGGAAATTATTGTGCTTTGCTTCTTAACATGTCAATGGATATTGTTATTCACAATTAATGTATGGATAGAATCAATATTTTCAAAATTAATTGTTATGCTTGTGTACTCATAGTAAACATATAGAAAGCAATCAAAACCAATATCAAAACCATTTTCTTGCATGGTGGAGCTGTTAATATGATTGTACAATTAATATATAGTTTTTGCAACTATATTAGTGCAAGGCAAGGTGGGATGTGTCCTTGGTTGACGCATAGTTCTGTTTTGGAGTATTTTCCTCTAAATTCTTATATGGGTGTCATAATGGTTAATGACTAGATAATTGGGATTAACCTGTCCTCTAGAATAGCCCTAGTTAACAAATGGTCGATTTAAATCTGTCCCTTAGATCCATGGGATGAACCAAGTCCAGAGGTTGGTTTGTGTTTTTTATTGAAGACTAATTTTATAGAAATATTTGTTTAGGAAAACCAATTTATCTTGTTCTGCATGTGGTATGTAATGTAAATTATTGCGCTTTTCCTCTTAACATGTCAATGGATATTGGTATTCACTGTCAATGGATATTGAAATAATTGTGTATTGATTTCTGTCACCAAAGTTGTCGAGAGATGAATGAGAGTAGGGCTAGTTCCCAGGGGTAAACATGGTTTCCCATCCGCATTTGTTTGTCAAAGGATCTCTTTTTTCACTGTCATTTTATTCTACTTGTACATATTCCAGTACGTGGCATACGTCGACATTTTCTGGATTTCATTCATCTCCAGCAACAACCATGAAGTCTGTAATGTTGGGGGGTATGAAGAGGATAGATGGTGTGAAGAGGGTGAAGCACCGAATAGTAGTTATGGATGGAAATATGAAGAAGCAACAGATAAAGGCATCATCCCAGGAAAATAATGGTACCAACACTTATCCAAGTACTCTGCAATATTAATTTTGATTCACCTAAAACTAGTTTCAATGGATATTTTGGGCTATGATACATTTTTCTTTTAAATGGGCTTGGAAGATTATGTCCAAGAAGCCAATTTTTACAAAGTAGAAGCAACATTGAGTTAATTGTATGCATTATTATTCTCAGATTGATTACTTATAGCACAAACTTTCACTTCTCATGTACTGTTAACACTCCATCATGTGGATTTGATTTGATTTAACCTAAATTGGAAAATTTACTGATTAAGTAATGTTTTATTGGGTGTTTTTAACATTGAAAAACTTTGAATGCCATGGTGGATCTCCCATGTTACTTTGGTGAGACTTCAACTTTCTCCATACTCTATTTGGAGAAGATTTGCATCATCTTATCAGCACAGAAAAGGCACATATGTTTTGTATTATTGAAAATGACTATTAATGTGTACCATTTTCAAACTTGCATATGAAAGGTTTCTTAAACTTATGGAATGGAGATTGCAGGGTCTATTGAAAATGGGGATTCATGGCGTAATTGTTTCTGATGTTAGAGGTTTTTGGAGCTCAGGGTGGATCTCTAGAGCGGCAACTAGGTATTTTCTTATGTAGCATGTAATCACTTTCTCTAGAGTTATTGCATGCATCATGAATATCTGAGTGCTGTCTGTATAAGGGTGTTAGTTAAATCCCTTAAAGCCATTGGTTCAACTCATATGGTGTCACAGTCTTCATGTAGAAGTGTATTCTTTGACATGGTTTCCAATTAGATTGTTGTTTTTTAGTTTTTGAAAGTACTATCTTTAAACTCAAACATAAGCATTTGAATTTCCCTAAAGACTTCGGGAATCACAGTTGACCGCATGCATGGAAAATGGTCCTCAAGGCGCAAATCAGTGAACACAATTAATTTACTTGGGCAAAGCTGATATATCAAGGTGTGTCCTTCTATCAAAATCTCCTATGACTTGCACCTACTGCTAACCACTTATTCATGCCTATGAGGGAATTGAGCCTTGGTGGGTGGCTTGACATGGCACTGTTTTCACATTTGAACAACAACCCCATGGACAATTAATCACCTTGATCAAAAGAGGAAGCATACTTTTTTGCTTATTAATTTGCAGTTTATTTGTCCATGTTGAATCAAGCAAGGTTATGAGGTGACAGTGACAAATAAATGTGATGCCTTTTTCCATATAAGTGAACATAAGGATGAAATATCCTGTGTTGTCATTCTCATGGATACCTACAATTTTTTGTTGGGAATACTTGTAGTTTGATTGGTGCTTGATGCAATATGGAAGGAAGAACATACACAGCATCATGAAGGATGGAAAGCGCATAAAGTAGTTGTTATTGGAGGATGAAGAACAATGTGAAGTATTGTTGGTGATGATAAAATAGTTTGTAAGTGCAATTCAAGAGACAAAGGACTGCTATGTAGCATTACAAAGGAATGTAGCTAGGCATGCAATGCAATAGAGTGAAGATGAAGTAGAATGTTCCAGGAAGAATGAAGTTCTTTATGAAAGTAATAATCTAGTCGAGGAATTCACAGATGTTGGTTAAGAAGATAAATTGGTAGGACTACTAGAAAGCTACGTCTGTTATGAATATTATGATGCCCTAGTTTAGTGTGTAGATACATTAGTTGATTAGATATGATATTCTCTCAGTCATTTGTGGTTTCATTTTCTGAAAGAGAGAGCAAAGAAGCAACAAAAAACAGGAAAATATGCTAGTTTGGGAGGGTTTCTTGTCTTTTATAGGTCAGTTGGAGTTTGACTTGACTGAATATCGAAACTGCTCATTTGAAGGTTGAGCAGAGTCAAACTTGTGCACTAGAAATCCTGGTAACACTATTTTGTACCATATATGTACATGTCATGTATAGAATACAATCTTATTTTCTTTTTGAACTCTTAAATAAAAGTTGTCTTGATGATTTTATTTGAAGTCAACAGCTTGTTTATTTTATTACATTAGGTTTCACTGTCACATGATCAAGTATGTATGTACATATGTATACCAGTCCCAAATATATATTTTTCTTTTTCTATCACTGCCATTTGGTATACGACAAATACTCTTTGTTTGGGAGGAGGCCTAAACTGGATAGTAAAAGAACAATTATAAGATTTTCAAGGTATATGAACTAAGATGATTGATGATTTGGTTGGTAAATGATAGCACTCTTTTTTATGAAATACAGACATGGAGGTCAACTTATCTGGAGGGTATAGAGGGGATCCCTTTTGTCACACTCCATCATGTGGATTTGATTTGATTTAACCTAAATTGGAATAGTTAATGATTAAGTAATGTTTTATTGCATGTTTTTAACATCGACAAACTTTGAAGGCCATGGCGCATCTCCCATGTTACTTCGGTGAGACTTCAACTTTCTCC
This sequence comes from Pseudotsuga menziesii, assembly GCA_001517045.1. Classification (NCBI taxonomy): domain Eukaryota; kingdom Viridiplantae; phylum Streptophyta; class Pinopsida; order Pinales; family Pinaceae; genus Pseudotsuga; species Pseudotsuga menziesii. The sequence continues at coordinate 53,744 of LPNX011215738.1, read as the reverse complement.
ATACTCTATTTGGAGAAACTTTTCATCCTATTATCAGCAGAGAAAAGGAACCTATTTTTTATATTATTGCAAATGACTATGGATGTGTACCATTTGCAAACTTGCACATGAAATGTTTCTTAAACTTATGGAATGGAGATTGCAGGGTCTATTGAAAATGGTGATCCGTGGTGTAACTGTTTCTGATGTTAGAGGTTTTGGAGCTTATGGTGGATCTCTAGAGTGGAAACCAGGTATTTTCTTGTGCAGCATGTGATTACTTTCTCTAGACTTATTGCATGCATCATGAATATCTAAGTGTTATATGTATAAAGGTGTTAGTTACATCCGTTACAGCCATTGGTTCAACTCATATGGTGTCACAGTCTTCAGGTAGAAGTGTATGCTCTGACTCGATTGCCAATTAGATTGATGCTTTTTATTTTTGAAATTACTTTCTTTAAACTCAAAGAGAAGGATTACAATTTCCCTGAATGCTTCGGGTATCAAGGGTGACTACATGCATGGAAAATGGTCCTCAAGGGGAAAATCACTTAACACAATCAATTTCCTTGGGCAAAGCTGCTATGTTAAGGCGTGTCCTTCTGTCAAAATCACCTATGACTTGCACCTATTGTTAACTACTTATTCATGCCTGTGAGGGAATTGAGCCTTGGTGGGTGGCTTGACATGGCACTGTTTTCACATTTGAACAACAACCCAATTGACATTTAATCACCTTGATCAACATAGGAAGCATATGTTTTAGCTTATTAAGTTGCAGTTTATTTGTCCATGTTGAATCAAGAAAGGTTATGAGGTGACAGTGACAAATCAATGTGATGCTTTTTTCCATATAAGTGAACATAAGGATGAAATATCATGTGTTTTCATTCTCATGAATGCTTACAATTTTTTGTTGGGAAGACTGGTAGTTTGATTGGTGCTTAATGCAAGACGGAGGGAAGAACATACACATTATCATGAAGGATGGAAAGCGCATATAGTATTTGTTATTAGAGAATGAAGAACGATGTGAAGTATTGTTGGTGACGATCAAAGAGTTTGTAAGTGCAATTAAAGAGACAAAGGACTGGTATGTAGCTGTACAAAGGAAAGAAGCTAGGCATGCAAAAAATTAGTTAAGCATGCAAAAAAATAGCTAGGCATGCAATGCAAGAGAGTGAAGATGAAGTAGAATGTTCAAGGAAGAATGAAGTTCTTTATGAAAGTAATAATCCTCTCCAGGAATTCACAAATGTTGCTTAAGAAGATGAATTGGTAAGACTACTAGCAAGATGCCTGTGTTATGAATCTTATGATACCCTAGTTTAGTGTGTAGATACCTTATTTGCTTCAATACGCTATTCTCTCAGCCATATGTGGTCACATTTTCTAAAAGAGAGAGTAGAGCAGCAACAAAACATAGGAAATATGCCAGTTTGGGAGGGTTTCTTGTCTTTTATAGTTCAGTTGGAGTTTGACCTAACTCAATGTCAAAACTGCTCATTTGGAGGTTGAGCAGAGTCAAACTTGTGCACTAGCAATCCTGGTAACACTGCTTTGTACCCTATATTTACATGTCATGTGTAGAATACAATCTTATTTTCTTTTTGAACTCTTAAATAAAAGTTGTCTTGATGATTTTATTTGAAGTCAGCAGCTTGCTTATTTTAGTACATCAAGTTTCATTGTCACATGATCAAGTATGTATTTACATATGTATACCAGTCCCAAATATATATTTTATTTTTCTATCACTGCTATTTGGTATATGAAAAATAATCTTTGTTTGGGAGGAGGCATAAACTAGACATTAAAAGAATAATTATAAGCTTTTCCAGGTATATGAACTGAGATGGTTGATGATTTGGTTGGTAAATGATAGCACTCTTTTTTATAAAATACAGACATGGAGGTCAACTTACCTAGAGGGCATACATGGTATTCCTTTTGTCACATCCCTTGATGGAATTGTGGTAAATTCACAATTGAGATTATTGTTATTCCCTATGCTCGGAGTGCAGAACTGAGCTTTTTTCAACGACTTTTCAAAGAAACCCATTTATTCTACAAAATAGTGAAGAATTTGGTTCAAAATGTAACAGTTTAAATCACACTGTGCATAACAGAGATGCAGATCACTTTTACTAATCAATGCCCATATGAGCTTTAGCCTTACATTGACTATTGGTTGAAACAAAACTTGTCATCATGTGTTCGAGAGCACAATGATGCAAGCAGACTTTATGTTTGGTCAAATCATGTCATTGCTTTATAATCACAATTATGTTGTTGAAATTTACTAATGCCTTCTATTATAAAGTTTTAAAGTATCTTTTACTTTGAAGTTTGTTAACAACTTAATGCCCTAATTGCATGACCTAACTAGAGAAAATTTCTTGGTTAACACCTATGCTTATATTTTCAATGCATGTAGAAAAAATAATTGCACTGTATTTATAGAGAAAATAATACAGTTCTTATGATATTCATATAATGGAACATTTGATGAAGTCTTATGGATAGTGTGAAATGTTATCTGAAACCTTTATAGGACAAATATTGGTGAGGAAAACAGACAATTATGGTAATTGTGATTACTTTCCTGCATTCTTAATTCTAGTATAGAACTCCAGTATAAAGAGTGCATGTGGAAGGCTTTTATTTAATTAATTGTTTTGCTTGTTTACTCATAGTAAACATCTAGAAAGCAATCAAAACCAATCGGGCAACCATTTTCTTGCATGGTGGAATTATTAATATGAGTTTACAATTAATATATAGTTTTTGTAACTGTGTTACTACAAGGAAAGATGGGACGTGTCCTTGGTTGATGCACAGTTATGTTTTGGAGTTATTTTTCTAAATCCTTATATGGGTGTCATAATCGTTAATGGCTAGATAATTGGGCATAACCTGTCCTCGATATTCGTCCTAGTGAACAAATGACCAATTTAAATCTGTCCCTTAGATCCATGGCATGAACCAAGTCCAGAGGTTGGTTTGTGTTTTTTTATTGAAGACTAATTTTATAGAAGTATCTTGGAGAACTCGTTTATCTTGTTATTGATGTGGCATGTATTGGAAATTATTGTACTTTGCTTCTTAACATGTCAATGGATATTGGTATTCACAATTAATCTATGGAGAGAATCAATATTTTCACAATTAATTGCTATGCTTGTTTCCTCATAGTAAACATCTAGAAAGCAATCAAAACCAATATGGCAACCATTTTCTTGCATGGTGGAACTGTTAATATGATTGTACAATTAATATATAGTTTTTGGAACTATCTTAGTGCAAAGCAAGGTGGTATGTGTCCTTAGTTAATGCACAATTCTGTTTTGGAGTATTTTCCTCTAAATCCTTATATGGGTGTAATAATGGTTAATGGCTAGATAATTGGGCATAACCCGTCCTCTAGAATGTCCCTAGTAAACAAATGGCTGATTTACATTTGTCCCTTAGATCCATGGCATGAACCAAGTCCAGAGGCCGGTTTGTATTTTTTATTGAAGACTAATTTTATAGAATTATATGTTTAGGAGAACAAGCTTATCTTGTTCTGCATGTGGAATGTATTGGCAATTATTGTGCTTTGCTTCTTAACATGTCAATGGATATTAGTATTCACAATTAATATATGGATAGAATCAATATTTTCAGAACCAGAGTTGGTCGACCCCTGACTTTGGAACTAGTTAAAAAGGGAAATAGAATCAATATTCTCAGAACCATAACCTATGTTCAACTTTCCCATGAAATTACATTTCTATTAATTGAAGGAAGCTAAGAAAGCAATACCTGTAACTGTAAAGGTCAATGTAACTCCTTTGTTAGAAGAGAAAATAGTTGATGAGGAGCCTTTGATTAATGCCAATAAAATAGTATGTGAGCTTACCCTTGTCTTTTGTTATTTATTTGAAGCAATTTTTTGATGTGAGAAACAACACCTGTGTCTGGAAATACCCTTTAATGGCTCCATAATCCCCAAGGGATTCATCTGAGCATTTATCTATCAAACACTACTGTGTTGTTTGGTATTGCAGTACAAGATCATGAGCTGAATAGGGTTTTGTTATTTTCCAGGAGGCAAATAATGCTTTTAAGGAACTTCTAGAATCTGCACATGTAGAAGTTGCTTGGACTTAGGAGCATGGACCGTTATCATTTTCTAAATTATGTCCCATATTTTTTGGTTTTGCTTTTGTTCTAAAGGAATATGAAATCTCTATCTAATCATCAATTATAAGGAATGTGTGTAATCATCATTGGTAAGCAATATGGAGTACTCAAAACCCTTGGAGAGTGTAAACAAGATTTCATTGAAGTATGAATTATGGTCCTTCCTTGAGCATATAGATTATGTCTTACAAATATGGACTCAAAAATATTACTGAATCCAAGGATATGATTTAGGGGCATAGTGCCATGTATAGTATAATTGTTGTGCGAGTGATTTTGGACTATCTTGGTGATGTAGTATTTCTACTTTACTGTTAATTTGTTTTCTACTAAGATTTCTTTATTGGATTTTTAAGGAGTCAACTTAACTAAGTGGGACATTGAGTATGAAGAGCTTGTTGTTGAGGCTTTTCCATTGAGTATGGAGAGCCTGCTGGTAAGGCTTTTAAGCTACTAAGTACAAGTTAATTGAAGCTATTGCGTGGGGATCTAAGTATGGCTTAGCAGCCAAGTACAAGTGTGATGGTTTAGGCATTGTAATAATTTGAAAAATCATCGATATGATAGATGATTTTTATGTAAAGTTATATGGAGACAATTTATGAGAAAACTCATATTTATTGTAATACTTGACATTTCATATAATATAATTTGTGCGGATTAAAACTTATATGGTTGTACTTTATATTATTTATAAGTGTTGTAACTAACTAATTAATGTGACATTGCATAATTCACATGGTATTAGATGATGACAAATAGTGTATGATTCTTTTTTTAATTTAAACATAATATCATATTAAAAATTTATATTGATTAATAATGGACACCATTAAAACTACTAAAATATAATAACTACACGACTAAAAATGACTAAATTAGTGACCAGTAAATGAGATTAATGACCAAAATTCGCATATAAAATGACCAAAAAATGAAAGATACGTGACCAAACAATGATATATAAATGACCAAAATAACAACCAAAATTTGAATATCAATGACCAAAAAATAGGTTTGGTGGCTAATTTACGGTCTTTTATTACACGACCAAATTTGGTCATATTCTAGTTTGTCATGTGGTCATTAATTTGCTCATAAATGTGGTCATATATTTGGTCATTGATTCAAATATATGACCAAATTAATTACCAAATATATGACCAAATTAATGACCTACTCACAAGCTATAAATGACCAAAATAAAAAAGACCAATTTTGGTCGCGTAATAAAAGACCGTAAATTAGCCACCAACGATCGTCAAACAAAAAGTGGTCATTGATATGTGGATTTTGGTCATTTTTTTGGTCACTAATCTCTCATTTTCCACTAGTGTCAGCTAGCTACTGTAGATTTAAATGAGATGAGTGCCAATTTGACATTATTCACTGTATATCTAAATTGTACTTGTCATCCTAAAGTATTTAATTGCAGAGCTCTAAACTGATTTTAAAGATTAGAGAAAGAATATCTTGCATATACAGGTGAACACAACAAACTGTATATAGATAGCAATGTTATTCATTCCTCAATCAGTGCTAGGTAAGCTACTGCATAAAACCAACTTATTGTTACAAAAATTGCAGAAAATAGTCAACAACGCAGGGACTAGGGAAAATAGATGGAAATTTTACAGAAATAGAAATTTGTATAGCACATGAAGAAAACAAAAGTAGATATAGGCACCTGCACTAGTGCTCTAAAATCCAGCTTCTCCTTTAAACCATCAAGAATATCAGTTAGTTGTGACCTAAATCACCATACAGTGTAAAAATATGTCGTGTGAAATTAGTTACAATTAAAAAATGAAGAATAATATTGCATTTTAAGAAGAAACATGAGCAAAATATGACATGTTATGCTTTAGTGCAAATTTTTACTTCCATTTACAGTATGTCAATAATCTATATTGGATGTCAATAATCGGGCATAAGAGATCCCCCAAAGTTTGTCAAGAGAATAGAAGATGTGCCAGAAGTAGCCCTCCCACCGGAAGAAACTATGCGGGTTGCTCTCTCCGTGGTAGATCGAGCCCTGATCGGGCAATTCACGGGGCTTTTGCCTTCACCAAAATCCACTGATAGCTGGGTCCAAAGAAACTAGACACCCCTCATCTCCAAAAACATTGCATCATACTCCGTCGGAAGGGAATACTTCCTGTTTGACTTCGAAACCAAAGAAGACAAAGATCTAATTTTCAGGAATGGCCCCTACTTCATTTAACCTTTGGTCCATTTCCTTTTGTCCACTGAGAAAAGAAACAAATTGATATCTAAACAATTGGAAGACCTTGTTTATGTTCGCGGCAATTTGAAATTGGCATTAAGCAGTGTTTCCAAAGATTCATCTAGTCCGATTGGCCCATAGTTTGAGCCTACTCCAAGTGTAGAAGAATATGACCTTGGAGTTGGCATGGATAGTGACAATAGTAATAAGCCTATTGTTGATGATGATAGATATTCACTTATTGATGAGTCTGATCACAAATCTAGCACCATACCACTGTTCCTTTGTTTTCTATGTTGGCTGCACCTTCTCAGCAAGCCATACAGCTGCTAAGTTTTAGCAGTTTGTGGAGGTTTCCTTGTAATTACTAATCTTTGATTAAGGAATGAAAAGCTGATTTTGTAGGAGAAATTACCTGTGTATGTATGAATTTTTTTTATGCTTCCACTCTTTAAAGTTTCCAGCTATACATAGTGTGATTGATGCTATATTCAGGATTTAAATTTTCTGCATTGATTAATTTCAACAATAAATTGATTTGATAGAGGACACAAGGACAACAGTCACCTAGGCTAGGAAATTTTACAGTGCATCCATGAAAAAACACAGATTTGTGATTGATGATATGATTAGAAATTATTTTTTCTGCATTAATTAAATTATGGAATTAATTGATTTGATGGAGGACACAAGGACAGTAGTCACCTAGGCTAGGAAATTTTAGATTGCATCCATGAAAAAACTTAGATTTGCAAACCAATGAGAAAATTGAGATTTCTGTTGTCATGACAGAGTATAGGAGAGTTCATAGTGACATTTTGAGCATGAACGAAATATCTATGCAATTGATATGCTAGTAAATTCTTTTATATAAGAATGGCCATGTTATACTTTTATCTTTATTACATTATTATTACACTCTAATCATAAATAAAAAATACAAAAACCATATTAGATCGGTAGCCTTGCACTTTCTTTGTCCCCAGCTTGACAGGTTGCTGGTTGCTCAAAGGTATACTAGGTTATCTCAAAATTCAGAGGTTTGGCTACTACAATAACTGCATTCACAGACTTGATTCCACTGAGACAGGAAATGAATGTTGTTTCCTTACACCAGATATCATAGACAAATAGATTGACCTGTGTTAATATAGGAATCCTGGAATTGTCGTGCCGTTAGCTAATCATAGTAAATGCTATTGTTAACTATGTTCTGTTAGTAATAGCTTGTGAAGTAGCTAGAAAACTTTACTGCTAATCCCATTTCCCATGAGAAAATATTAAATACTTAGTACTTCTAGCCTTAATCAATTTTCTTTATATAATATCATCTCATATGCCAATTTTAACAAAAATATACCTCCAATGGTACTTACATTGGTAGACTCCTTGTATCTGCTTTTTAGGAGCAACATTTTTTTCTTCCCAGCTTCACCAGGTCCTTCAGTGCCAATGATTGTCCCCTCAATTGCAGAAACTATAAAAGCTCTTTGATGTTATCAGGGAAATACAAATAAAGATTATTAATGTATATTCGGCAAACAAGTAAATACTAAAAATCAAATAGAAAAAGCTAGGGAAAAGAAACGAATGTCAGCTTTCATCATGATAAAGAAAGAATTTCAACCAAATATGTTAAGAATGGGGTAAAGCAGGTATTAGGTAAAGATTAGGAGGATGGTTAACATAAAAAAATCATACAACCCTTGAAAAGCATCAATAAAGTACATCTAAGGCAGGCAACTTGTGTGGATAACAATTCCACCTCATATAGCACCTTTAGTCAGTGAAAAGGAGAAACATTATGGCCCCCCAAATAGATCCAAATTATAAAGAAGTTCACAAATCAGACAAAATAAAGCTAAGAAACCTTGATTATGCTTTAGTTAAATGTGGAGTTATTACCTGCATTTTTCCCAGATCTACCAGTAGCATCTTCAAGTGCCTCCAGACTGGAAACAACTTGTATTGACGGATCACTCTCAAGGTATAATCTTACATTTTATATGCACCATGTATAATCTTACATTTTATATGCACCATGTATCATCTAGAGCACGTGCCATACAAATTGGCAGGGATATCCATCATAAGTCATTCTATAATGCAATTTGAAAGACAAATTAAAGACTAGGAAGGAAAATCGACAACATAATTTAGAAACTTCAGATTGGCGGTCTAGGACAACAAGATATTAACATTTTCCAAATGGAGAAAATAACTATTCTATATCCCTCTTAGATTTATTTTCCATCTATGCCTTCTGTCTAGTTGTAGCTCTAAAAGAGCCCCTCCAAAGTTTTAATCAATCAATATGTTTTTTTAATGTAAGAGTATAGCCAAAAGGATTGGTATTAGTCATTAAACAATGCCTTTTTTTCGAAGGATATTTTGGATGACCAATTGATTCCATATTGACCTTTTTCATTGGGTGTTTTACAAGCTGTTGGAAGGCTCTGTTCATCGCGTGTTTTCTATTTTTTACAAGATCCTATTTTAGGGACAAAATTTCAATTTTCACATATTTGGATAAGAAGACAATCTATTTTGGAAAACAAACTATTAGCAGCCTGCAACCCTCATGGATTGCCCCGAAGGCTACCCAAGGGTCTTCTAGCAGGAAAACCCTACATAGGTGGCTTCCCTAGGGAAATGGAGAGAGGGCCGAGCCCTAAACATTCTTCCCATAAACAAAATGGAGCAGCCTTGAAGAAGAGGGGGTTGCTAAGAAGAAGGTAAGGCTGCCTGGAAAAATATGAAGAAGGCTGCCCACAATATCATGCTTAATATCTCCAAAATTACATATTTTGTAGATCTGATGCCAAGACTTGCACTACTCATCTTTTCATAAAATTCCCATTTATTAAACATGTGTGGAAATATATGGAATACAACCTTGGGAAGCATGCTATCTAGAATGAAGCTTCTATTGAAGGTCGTCTCAAAATTTTGTTTGTCAGATCAAAACTAAAAAGTCTAAGAGTTACACCTTTCCTTGTTATATGGGAAATTTGGATTGCCATAAATTCCATTCTTTTTGAATATTGAAGCATCCCTACTTTCCAAATCTCTACTCAAGTTAACAAGCTACTTCATCATTGTCATGCTCTACTTGTTAACAAACTACCTTTTGTAACTCTTGCCTATATGGTATCAATGCCAACATGGCTCTAATATGTACATGGATCAGACCTCATTCCTTTGGAAGGTTGATGGTCCCCATCAAATTACCTTTATGACTGGATTTGGATTTCCTAGGTATTTTTGGACTGTTTTACAACTCAAATTGCAAATTTGGAATCAGTTCTTCTACAACAGGTATAAGAGGCTCTTCCTCATAATGTCAAACCATTGAAAATCTCCGAGACTAGTAGATCACTTAACCAATGACATCAACAATGGATCTATTGGGATATTGATCGTGTAACCACAATTCCTGAGAATTCCCTAAATCTTTTGACACAAAAATAGTCTGCATTATAGAGGTGTGAAAAGAGAAGCTGAGATAGAATAAGGCCCATAAAAGGGAGGACACCCCTTTCAAATGATGGTAAATGATGTCAAATAAAAGCAACATCCTAACTTCCAAAGGCTCAAGAAGAAGCATACTCCATCAAATGAGGAAGGTACCTGAGAAGAAATCTAATGATCCAAATTCCAAACCTCCAAAGCCACTCTAACAATGGTGCACCAAGGAAGAATGGTCCCAAAGTGATACATGAAAAACTTAGATCTCAATCACTAAACAACCCTTCTCAAATCATGAGTTATAACCCCTCTAAATGAACTCTAAGTGGACAAACCCTATAAATCTCTTCCACGAAGCATGAAGACAACTCCAAATCATGAGTAAATGTCCAAGAAGCCTCCAAAAGTGGTCATATTAATGAAAAGGTCCCCAAAGAGTGGAGCATTTCAATAATTTGTTATGGATAATAGTGGAAATATCCTTAAAAGGATGGAGAACCCTCATCAACCTTCCAATGATGAATATATCCAAAAGAAAGAATGCCAGGAATGAAAGAGTCCTCCCAATGGCTGAATGCTCTCCATGAAAGAAGATTCCAACTAGCATGAAAAACAACGATGTTAAAAAACCAAGCCTCCACTGAGGAACGAATCCTCCTTAAACGATATAAAATGTGATTTGAGGCACTTTCAAAATGGATTCCCCCCTTCAAACAAATATAAAAAGTTGAACGCTCATTCTAGGCCTTTAATCACACAGGAAAAATGGATTTAGGACTGTTGCTACATATCTACAGGTTGTCACCATTCAAGGGTTCACACCAGCCACAAATCACTAAGGACAGGGTGTCATGGATTCTTAGAGTTCTACGTATTTTCTACTATGGATCCTAAGTAGCCTTTCACAAACCTGGAGCAACTAGAAAAAGGCCCCTGTAGAATATGTGCCTAGGATTAAAATCCATGACAATTAGAATCCCATCCTTGATCACTGTGACAAAATGATAGTGCTTATATCTTCTATTGAAGGGGTTCATTTTTTGTTACCATACTACTACAAGAATTTGCATCAATGCGCATAACTGTTGTACTATCAACTTTTTGATCCATGGAATCTTAGAGAACCCTCCAAATTATGCTACCATAGTTGTATATCCAGGTTAAATGAGAATCCATTCAAACATGTGAGAGGAAACCCATGCTTTGGATCCTCCAACCTTGTGTTAGCGTGAAAGAAAGACCAAAAAATGTTCTTTTCAAACTGACAGAATAGACAGAATGACTACCCTGATTATGCAATGGAATTATGCATTTATAGCTTTAAAATAGACCAGAAATGTCCAAACTAAGATCAATGGTGATGGATTTCATGTGTTTAAAATAAATTTAGTTATGATTTTTCTAATCCCTTTATACTTGCTTTTGATGTGCAAGTTCAATGAAGAAGAAAAGAACATTAAAAGGAAACTTAATCTTTGAAGTCTTATGACAATATGGAATGTAGTTTGAGATAAATGAGATTTAAAAGAACATGAGTGTGCACCAAAACAGAGTATTGGATTTGCTTATGTAGATTCTAGAAAATGTCATGCAAAGGGAATACACAAATATGCCAAATTTTAGGCCATTCAAGATGTTAAAAGAGAGAATAAAATCTAGACTGAGATTCCAATGTAATTCCTAGATAATCACAGACCAAAGTTTTATTGCAAATTAAACTTTAAAGCCTAAGTTATTTGTTTAGCTAACAATCCCATTTAATTGCAGATCTAAACCAATGAACATAATTCTAATAGGAGTGAAATATAACCCTACAAAGTAATTAAAATTTAAAGGTTCGATTAAGGGAACTATCCCTGATCAGAATGTTGCAAAAGAGGTTGAATAACTTCCTTAGGATCTCCTATAATCATTTGAAATCTTGTAATAATGATGTAAATTTGAATGAGGGTTTAAGCTCAATTGAATTTGTTTAGAACGAGCTACAATGCATACAATTTCTTCAAACAAACAAAAAAAACAATGGAGATAGATACCAAAAGACAAAGTTGTGTCAATGTTTTCTTGGATATTTATATTAGTGAAGCATTGAAATAACATAATTAAGAGATAAATCCTAAAAAAGCTATTCACTTACAAGATTCCAAAGGATGGAGGTCAAATAGACCTTTAGGGTACCAAGTCCAACAATTTGCATGAAATAGCCATGGAAATGAGGTTCTATACAAACATTGAGGTTTCACTATCATTGAGGTTTTATAATTAGCTGGAACGTTGGGTACTTCAAAGTACGCCAGTGGGTATGTCAAAGTATCCAAAATCCACATCCCATGCATTTGGGTATTCATAGAGGTACCATGTGCCCTCAAGGGATGCACAAAAATACACACTGATAGCACCCTTTTCTGAGGATAAATAATTTAGGAAAAATCCCTAAAACCTAATTAGTAGCTACCAACCCTCCTACACTATAAAATCTAAACAAACACAGAAATTACAATTATCATTTGCTAGTGCTGGGCCATCATTGTTGTTGCTGGGCAGTGGTTTGGTAGGTGAAAGCACATAAAAACAATGGATTTGTAATGTGCTTTGATTGGATTTGACAGTGAATAGTGATTGGTATGTAGCATCATTCATATATGTATCAATTATGCATTATTAATGATTATTTTAAAAGTATAAAACTTTAGGCATCAATGGATTTTTTAATGTTTATATATTTGGGGCAGGGCCCAGTATGTCCTACACCAATGTTCTGTGTCATCCCCTGAAATTTTGGGGGTTCTCTAGACTGAACTGGGTACATGTCTCCACATACCCATTCCATCACATACCAGAAACTTGTTTTAAGAAGATTATGAGTTATAACACATTTTATTATAGTTTGTCTGAGAGAAGTATGTTTTCATTTAATGGATGCTGCATATGGAACACTGTCAAACTTGGCCAACAACTTTATTTCCAGAGCTGTATGCCCCTTGGGGTTTGAACCTGGGTCATCAACATGGCGACAGTACCCCATTTTGAAGAGCAGTATCGACCAGCTTCTATTTCATTATATAGACAGCCCTAGAAGGTTCAAAAGATTGGATAGATTAGCTATTGACATCCTGATTATTTTATAATAAATATCAAATTGCTTGGGAAATTTACTGAGTTGCTTAATTTTTTGATTTTAAACATCATATTAAGAGTTTTCTCAATTCAACATATACTGCAATGGATATGGTTCTTTCTAATGCATTATTTTATTCCTCTTGTTGTTTAGTCTTTTTATTGCTAACTAATATAGTGGCATATCCATAGGGAGTGGTACTCGTGGCATTTTTCTGAGCTGGTGAAAATTGTCAATGACAACTATATCTATGCAAGAGTAGCAAAATTTGTGAAGGATAAGTCCACTTTGTCAGAGGATGCCTTATCTGAGTTGACAGAATTAACTGGTGATGAAGACAAAGCTAAGGATATTATTGAGGTTGCTAAGGCTTCTATGGGTACACCTTTATTTGTTGGATGAAAACTTTGATCATTTGCTGAAATGGAATCATGTGGATTGCTGTAATTTTGATTCGCCCTTTTTGTGACATTTTATAATTATGTTTTGTGATGTCAGGTCAAGATATTTCTCCTATTGATTTAATAAACATCGATCAGTTTGCATAGAGGGTTATAGAACTTTCAGAATATCGAAAACAACTTCATTCTTACCTTTTGTCAAGGATGCAAGATATTGCTCCAAACCTTGCAAGCTTGATTGGTGAAATGGTAGGTGCTCGGTTGATCTCTCATAGGTTTGTGCCTTTCTCTTTTTAGTCTCTAGTTTACAAAACAAAAACAAATTTTGGCTCACTGTGGAGTAAATTGACACCATCGTATGTAACAGGCTACTACAAGGTGGCCTTCTTCCTTTCCTCTGCCATTATACTTGTTTGAACTGCCCAACTATGGAACAGAAAATTATTACACAAAAACAGAACCCCTTTCCCTCCTGGCAGTGAAGGTTTTAAGGTTGGAGTCATCAAATTCAAAATAGTAACACTTTTAAGGAGTCACCATCACAACATCCACTTTATTGATTGATTCAATTTTTCCTCTTAGATTTTATTTAAGTTCTTGATTCAAGACCAATTATCCTAGGGGAATAATAGCAATGGCCTCTCCCTTTATCTATTAGCAGACATCCTATGTTTTTAGAAAAAAATTTACACAACAAAACTAGCAACTCTATTGGGCATAATTTAGTGCACTCTTTTGTATAGGATCGTTATACAAACGGTACCTATTTTCCTATAGTAGTTTCCGGGTAAGCTACGGGAAAGAAGAAGAAACAGTCCGGGCAGGCAGACAGAGATCTCAGGAAAGTAGACAAAGGACTTGGGCAGGTATAGGAACTTCTTAGGAAGGCTCGGTTTAATTACGGGCAGATCCGAGCAAGCAGTCATGAACACAGGCAGCAGTAAAACAGGGTTCGGGAAGGCAGCATTAGATTTGGGCAGCTCCAGGCAGGAAGTTGTAGATCCGAAAACAAATCTCGGAAGTCCAGGCAAGTAACAACAAATCTGGGCTACATATTTAGATTTTCTGGACAGCAGGAAGAATTAGGGAAGAAAGCCCTAATTTGTATTTTGATGTAAAATTCATGTTCTGTGAAGGAAATTTGGGTAGCAGTGGAACTCTGGAAGCAGTGAATTTGGGCAACAGTCAAACAACTTTTGGGCAGCAAGTTGATGGTCACAGGTGGTTAGGGTTTTACTCACCCTCCACGTGGCAGCATATGGTAGCAGCAGCAAGCCTGCTAGGGCTTCATTATACTTGAATTTTTTTCATGTACATTCATCTCGAAATTCTGAGATCAATTCTCTTCTTTTAATGAACAAACTCAGTCATCTCATTTAAGGGATGAAATACTAATGCTTTTGGGTTTTTTGTCCTTTAAAGGTATCCCTGTGAAAATTCATGTGTTCAATTGTGTGATGCTTGGTTGACTACTGCACTTGTCTCACTCCTTTTTACTTTTCAATCTCTATCTATATTACAGTCTGCAATTTCTTAAGAATGACATGCACATGTTAAAATTCAACATGGTATCAGAGCTTTGCATGTGAATATTGCAATAAGAGAGCAAATTACTGTAATACTCCTAAACCTTGGGACATCTGCAGACTAAGATAGCAGACTAGTTAATCAGAGATGGCCACCAACATCTTCAGACCAGAATAAAGGCTTGAGGGGTCAGCCAACCACAACTCATGGAAACCCAGGCTTATGGACACCTTAGAAGAGAATGACCTAGATGATTTGGTTCTTAATGCCACAGAAGAACCTACATCTAATGTTTGAAGCATTGCCTTTAAGAAGAAGCAAGCAAAGGCAAGGTGGATCATCTATGACTCACGACACCCACTCTTGTTATAGTGTAACCCCAAGCTAGGGTTCCATGGTGATCTCTTGTAGCACCATATTCATCTTTTCAATAGCTAGGGTTTAACCCTCAGCCTATTCACCTTCACGACAACCCTTAGAATCTTCACAGGGATCATCATACATTCATGGGCAGCAACATTCCATCACAGGTAGCCTCAGATTCTTCAACAGCAGCATCATTTCACCCTCCTCTTGGCTTTGTTCTATCCCGAGCAGCTCCTACAGTAGCTTGGGTAGCAGCAGTAGACTGTCGGGCAGTAACAACAGGGTCTCGAGCAACAAAAGTAGGCTCGAGCAGCAATAGGGTTGTTGGGGTTTTTGTCCTTTAAAGGTTTCCTCATGCAAAACTATTGTGTTCAGTGTGTGTGATGTTGTTGATGTTTCTACTGCACTTTTCTTTTATTTTGTTATCTTTCGATCGACAAAATTTTAAAGAATTCATGCTAATGCTAAAATTCAACACCAAGGGCCATTCTTTCAATGGAGGCACTTGGTAAGTTACCAAGAATTTGAACCTGTTTGGGACTAGGGAACTCAGCCTAGGGTTGAGGGCCATTCTATAGGAGAATGGAGGCTGATCAGTTACCAAGAAATTGACCCATTTTGGGACTAGGGTGGGACTGGGGATCTCAGCCTAGAACTAAGGGCCATTCACTGAATGAAGGTACTTTGTTAGTTACCAAAAATTTGAACCACTCTGGTACTGGGGGTCTCAGCCTGGGCTAAGGGCCATTCTTCGGGAGAATGGAGGCACTTTGTCAGTTACCAAGTATTTGACATTAAGTCATTTGATGCATCCTAGGGATGAGGCACCTGTTTAGTTACCAGGTCATCACCATAATCCCTAGACCGGGTCTAGGCATGTGATGCACTCCTCTCCTTTATCTATGGGCTATTAGACCTTCTCTGGGTATTAGCTACCCCTGGTTAAGAGACCTAGCACCTAATCTTGGTGGCACAAGGAGATCAAGTTAAATCATTTAGTAATTCTCCTTATTTATGATGATGTGCTTTGAGTGGGCATGAAGGACCCTAGAGACCACTTGCTTTGACCACAAAATACTTGGAGGACCATCTAACCCTAAGCCTTGGTCCATTTGAAAGACCAAGTGGCACAAGTCAAAATGCAAAAAGACTTTTTGTACCACAAAAGATTAAAGTCAAAAGGGTAAAGAGGAAAAAGATACAAACCATAATGTCAACTCCTAATTATGTGGGACCAACCCAAATGTTTGAAATCCTATAGATAAATGCCACTTGCAATTCATTTTAACACATAACAACTTTCATCACTTCACTGCTCCTTCTTGGACTGAGGAAAGATTCATGACTGAGATTATCCGCTGCTTCTGAGAGGAGATTTTTGTGGTTGGGCTCTTTATTTATTTTTCTTTCTTTATCTCTTTTCGCTATCCTAGTGTGATTTCCTAGCTCACTAGGGCTTCTCCCCATACAGGCTACAATCCACAAGTAGCAACAGTCACTGCTCCATTTCCTTGTGCTCACAGTGTGGACCTAGGGTAGTAGTATACCCTCACTGCTTGCTCTTGGTGGAAGTCTAGGGCAGCAGCAAAGGCTGCCCCAACCCTTGTTGGTGGCCTCCTTTATCAGCAACAACATCCCAAACAAATTCGGGAAGCACTAACAACAAAATTCGGGCAGTAAAGTGAATTAGGGAAGAAAACCCTAATTATGTTTTTGTTGTAAAAAAATATCTTTTGTGGATTTGGTTGATCAATGATTCAAACCATTTAGGGTTTTAAAATTATTGAAGACTCGGTCATCTCATTTAAGAGATGATTTACTAATTCATTTGGGTTTTTTGTCCTTTAAAGGTTTCCTCGTGAAAAACTATTGTGTTCAGTGTGTGTGATGTTGTTGATGTTTCTACTGCACTTGTCTTTTGTTATCTTTCAGTCTACAAAATTTTAAAGAATTCATGCTAATGCTAAAATTCAACACTGAGGGCCATTCTTTGAATGGAGGCACCTGGTCAGTTATCGAGAATTTGAACCAGTCAGGGCACCACAGAGAAGAACTTGATAAATATAATATTAAACTATAAGCCAAAATGGGATTTGTGTATATTCATTTGCTGATCTAATTATGTTCTTTTGGGTCTGTGATTGGCTCAATCAATTAAGAAAATAAATGTTAAGTCTTCAGCAAGTACCTAGGAATCTATCTGCATATTCATGTGCATTTGATGGATTTCCTTTACTTTTAACCAATAAGTAACTTTATATAACATGTTACACATGCTGAATGACCACTAACTTCATGTCAAAACCCAAACAATAGCTGTACAGTAAAATGGATTGGAAGAAACAAATGTTCATTGCAACAACATGGCCATTGTTATGCTTGATACCCTTTGTTTCCAAGCTAGCATCCACTTCTTGTTAAACATTTTGATATTCTTGAGCATTATGGCCTTTAATGGATAATGATTGCTAAACCTTTAATGGACAATGATTGCTGAGTGTTGTAAAAGATATATTATTTTTGGCAGTAAAGCTTTGATAGGGGGTCGATAGCATAAGCCCTAGGATACATAGCTTATGTGCAATTTGATGGTTATGATAATAATCAAAGGGAGAGTTTCTTTGAGCTAAATAGTTTGTAATTCTTGCCTTGAACCCTTATATTGTTATATGTTTTGTAATAAGAAATGCATCAAATTTAGACATGAACAAGTTAAGAATGTGGCCGAACATGATGTGCAACTATAAAAAGTTCAGGGTTTGATGGAAAAGGCACTTGTTGGTAGGTTCATGGGTAAATTTTTCAATAGAAAAATCCTAAAGAAGTGGTTGTTGGAACAATAGAAACCTATATATGTTATATTTCAGTATATAGTATAAATCTTTGATGGAGATTCAATTCCCCCTCCACCCCCCCTCAAAGGAACCACTAAAGGTGTTTCACCCGCCATCCTCCCTTCACCCACCAAAAGCGTTTAAGGAACTATGGGTGAAGTGGAATTTTTTCCAGCCCTTGTTGTCCTCGTTATTTATTTGTTCACGATCACTCTATCGTTTTCTACTTTGATTTGGATTTATTTGGTACATAGGGAAATGGTTGGCACATAAAAAATCCTATGAGATTTTTAATTGAATCCCATTACAATCCAACCAGAGCTCTATCCACCAACATTCCTTTGTGAATAGGAGTTGGTGTCGATGATGACAATTAGGGTGATGAAATAGGACAAGATACACTAAGTAGGCCTGGTATCTATACATTTTCTCTTTGGCAAAGACAACTGCTCATGGACAGAATTAGCAATGAAATCTATATAATTGAATAGTACATTAGGGTCTTTAGGCTTTGGATGGAACCCATCCATCATTCCCATCATACAAGCATCAATAAATTTGTCACTATCCCCTACTAAAATAATAGACAAAGAAAAGAGATTCTCACCTTGAGTTAGTCAGGGTATAGCCACAAATTTCTGGGTTTGGATGGAAATTTTTTTTCTAAAGTATTGAATCCATTGTCACCGAATTGCCTATAACCTAGTTCTGTAGCAACTTTCTCAAACTCCTGAAAATTTGAGATCACCGAATTGCCAAATCCCATGAAATCATGAAAGCCACTATCAATGGATGGCATGCTTTGGTCATTATTTGCACCCTCGTCTGTGTTAACTACACTATCATGAAAAAACGTGAACCGCCTATCTATCTCCCATCCCCTGGCTGGAAAGATTGATGGTGAGAATCTTAGCAAGATCAATGAAGTATACCAGGTCTTTGTGCCAGCCAGTTGCATTTGAAGAAAGAATTTCAAAGCCTCATCAGCGATGCCTTTAAGGACATACCCTGATATCATCACATCAATTGTAATCACTAATCAGGTTAGGCTGAGCACTTTCTACTTCCATTCGATGAAAGAGATTCAAGGCCTCGTCACACTACCAACTGTATGAATAGCCTATAATAATCACACTCTATGACACCACATCTCTTTCAGTCATTCTGTCAAACAGTTTGCATGCATCCTCTAAAATCCCACATTTGCATACATATCCATGAGCGCGTTACCCAAACAAATACTGGAGATCAAATCCCATTCTAAGAATAAGAATGTAACCATGTACCTTGATGCAAAATCTTGAATTTCAGACCTGTCTCTGCAATCTTGGAATTCTAGTCTCTATTATCACGGTTTTAAATCAAAGTAATTCATTGATTTTATAAAAAATTGCAGGGTTGCTTTCTTTCATTTTTGAGACTGAGCATAAAACAAATTACCACCACAATTAACAACCAAGCCTTACTTCCAGCAATGGTATACTTAAGCCTGAACGGATTTAGAAACGACTAAAGCAGAGATGGCTTCTTCTCGCGGAATGTCTTTGGCATGATTGGGATCTACAACAACTTATAGGAGGGAATAACATAATAGTGACAAAGATGAAATGATTGGGGTGCATACCTGTCTGTAGCATTCCATAGAATTAAACCAACGCCTCCTGTTTATGTCCATATCTTGAAGAGGCTGCAATTATGGTAGTCCATGCCACCACATCTTGATTGCGCATTTCGTCAAACATTTGGTGAACATCATCCAAACATCCTACCACAACATACACAGTGACAAATTTAGGATTTTAGACATTATTCAAAACCCAAATCCTGAAAAAGCCATATTTAATTTTAAACTTGATTCATAATATTGTTTAACCATTCCTTTGGAGTGTGATCACTACAAAGCTTACCTGAGTTTGTCGGTTCTCTGTTGTCACGATTCTTAGCTTGCAACGATTATGGGTTAAGGAGAATAAGCATCATATTTGAATTCTTCTCATATTTCAAGAATTTTTTGTCTTTTGTATAATGATATCAGTCGTTGTTTGGATTATTCCATTGGGTTTATCTCTTTGCTATAGGGAACAGACACTGGCGCTCTTCACTCTTTGCTGTGGTTCCTCTGCCTGCTACGCTCTAAGGATTCTGGCCACTATGGTGTGCTCTAAATGAGGTATAAATCCAATCAAGAAGCTTAAAAGTCGAAGCTATGATCTAGTAGAATTGGTATAATTGCAAGGTTATCCATCCGGTAACAGGTTTGAGGGGTAGTCAGTCAGTTCCAGATGCTAGTAAGGATATCCCATGAGCTACCTATATTTATTTTATTCAAATGGTTGAAGCTTATGATCGGTGGAAATATGAAGAAGGCCTCAATGAGTCTTTAAAATAGAGCATGAAGGTTCTGGAGCAGAATAAGAAGAACAGAGTGCAGATAAAGAGGAAGTATGGAGATTGGGTTTCTTGTTAATGAATATTTTATGGCTCAATCGTACCTCAAGGACCTATTCATATTTTAAATGAAAAAATGACTGTTCCTTTATGAAGATACGTTCATTCATAACAAGATTAAAATGTACTATTTGAGCTCACTCCATGCAGTTTGCAAGGAATATCTCCAACTATTCGATATCAAATCTTAACACCACTTGTATTTCTATTGCAAAGTTCATTTGGGTCATTTGGGAAGAGATAGGAACCTATCAAGCTAAGAAGAAACACCCATCCTCTAGGAAACCATTGTTCCCAGATCATTCAGAAGGTTTTATGCAATATTTAAGAAGCACATGCATCAATGAATAACTCTCAACTTAGGGAAGCCTCCAATGCTTGTATCATGGTGAAAAATGAAATGTCAAGGTGTAGATTCTTTATATGTGGAACTCCCTAGGCTAAGAAAAGATAACTGGCAGCTAGCACATTCCCCAAGGCTAAGAAGACCTATTATGAGGATAGTCTAACTTGAAGGGGCCTCTCTATATATTTTAATATGGTTATTTTTGGAGGAAGCATGGATATAGCCTGTAAAAGAAGAACGTCCCACACAAGAGGAAATTTGGAGGGATATCATGAGATATTTCACATGGTTCAAGGTATGTCTCGCATATTTGGAGGCATGATAAATCATCTAATCGATTATTGGCATGATTTACAAAGAAAAGAGGAGGAACTCCCTTCATAAGTCAATGGCATTTTCTCTCCAAAGATAAGATCAAATACCAAGACTCAAGGGAACACTGTAAATTGGAAAGTGACAAGTGGTGGCAAGAAAGCATTCAAACCCTATTGTATGCAATTTTCTCCCTTCAATGAGGAGAAGCCAGTTTTGAGGAGGCTTTTAGTGGCCCTTGAAGCATGGATCTAGAAGCTGCTAAATGTGTTTTATTTTTATTATTGGTTATTTGAGAGAAAAGTGGATATAGCATCCACTTATTGATATTTTATTTCAAGGTAAGTTGAGTTAAATTTAGAGGCTAGGAGGCCCTTTATATTTATTAAAGTCCTGTAGTTCAGTTATGCCCTTTGTAAAAGTACCATGAATCTTCCAACTAAAAAACTATTTCTTTCTCATTCTTCTAGCTTGAAAGCATGCAATTTTAGAGGTGCATTGGTCCTAGAATTTCCATAGCTAAATGGGATTAAAAGGGAGATACCAACCTCTGTTGCTCCCTAGATAGTGACAGGACAATCATTTGTCAACCCACTTTAAAGCCTCTCAAAAGTTTTCAAGCATATAATTTCCTCAACAATATTTGTCAGGTGGGCCTTATTTCCTTGTATGTTTAAATTATGTGTCAAGTCTATGATGTCATACAATGAAAACTAACCTCAAATCTTGTTCATAGATAGCCTACTGAGAGAGAAATGATGGCACATGTACTGTAGGAGGAGACAAACAAATATGCCTAGCCCAAAATTGGAAATACTATCCATCCCTCATCCATATATATATATATAACATTGAATAAAGCATAAATAGATAGAGGGATCCATTTGGAGTGATCCTAGAGTCCACAAAGAAATAGTGATTGATGGATGTAAGCGATAGAATTTATAGATTCAAGGAGAGGATTCATAAACTCTATAAATGGATGTAGTTTAAAATTTGCAAGGATGCCTTTGTGCTAAAATATTTAAGAGTGGGAGGGATATGGTGCATTGATATCTTGGTTTTCCCTTACCATAACATGCCTGTAGGGATTGATATAGCATCAAAGAATCATCTTCACTATCATGAAAATGTTATGAAAATATAAGAAATGATATTTGGCAATTGTTGTCTAGGAGATTTAAGAGTTCTGAGATAGTAGATGGAAGGATTGTGCAGTTAAATGATATATTCCATCGCTAGAGTACTATTGGATTTAAATGGGGAAAATGCAAGGAAATAAAGAGAGTAGTTGCTGGATGAATTGTAGAGAAAGCTTGTCAAAGATGGCCAAATACACATTCTGAATCATAATTAGGTGTAGCAATTTGTATTCACTCCAAAATAATGGTATGTATGATGACAATGAGGATGAGGTTGTTATTTTCCATGAGGTAATAATGTGTAATTTCACATCAAGGCATTGTGATTGTTGTATAAATTCAATCAATGCATAAGTTTAAGGGATATCCACAAAATCCACCC
>LPNX011215738.1:15730-30779 GCA_001517045.1 Pseudotsuga menziesii | reverse complement strand
TATGATCTCCGTATATAGATATAAAAAATAAAATTATAAATATATCATAGTTATACATCAACAACAATACATGTAAATATAATCCAAAATGTAGAATGTTCACGTAGAATGTAGAACCTTAGCAATCTAATCAATGATTCCTTTAATGTATGACACTAAGATCTCAGGGCTTTCTACTTGACTTTTTAGTTTTTCTTTTATTACCTTCCTGAAGGATTGCCTTGTTAATGTGATACTTATGGTATCCATTCATCATGAATACCTTTCGAAGGTGGTCCATCTCTTGGTTTAGTTGTTTGGAGTTTGAGATTCTAGAAGCCCTTGCATCTAGAGTTTTAATGACACTAGTATTGTACAATGTATGGTTGTGGGAATATGCACGTAGGTATATATGAGTGTTGGTTTTCTTGCGATATACTTGATACCCTAGTCTCCCATTTTATTTCTTTGTTAGAAGAACATTGAGGAAGGATAACTGGTTGTCTTTTTCTATGAACTTGTTATGTTTAGTGATGTTGTTGAGGTTCCTAAAAAGTAATTAAGCTTATTTATTCCACAACTCCATTTCAAAAAAAAAATTCATCAACATATCGCTTCCATTCTTCTGAGTTTATGGGAAAGGAATTGAGGGATCTTGATTAAAATTTCTCTATATAGATGTTTGCAACCATTGAGAAAAGTGGTGATCCCATCACAAAACCATGAGTCTACTCATATATTACACCCTTATAACCAAAGTAAGTGGATTTAAGACACATTATTACCAATTTTGTTATCTCCTTGTCTGTTATGTTTTTATTACATCAATCGGCTCGACTACTGGTATCTTGGTGTAGAGTGACAAAATGTCAAAACTAACCAAGATGAGGGATGTCTACAAGAGAAATATCCAGAGAATATGTGAATAAGTCCCTAAATATCCTATAGGTTGGTCACTCTTCTCCTTAGATCTCTTATGACATTGAAATATGTGTTGGTTTCCATATGTTAACCTTTAATGTAGAGTGCCCTTTTAACTAGGATATTCCTAATAGTATTGTCTCTTAGTGATAGATGGTATCCCTTATCTTGTTTCGTATTATATTACATCCCTTTTCAATTGAAACATTTCCCCTCTTCAATGATTTTTTGTTTTTTTAACACTTCGTCTAACTGCATTGTGGAGGTTGACAAGCATCAAATTATTATTGGACAAATTGGTTGTGATAGGGGCTATTGGGTTGGGAAAATAATTGTTCTCCTTTATTTTCAGTGAGAAAATTTCTAGGAATAAGAATGTAGAGGGATATTAGCTATACATTAATTATTGTTATGACATAACTAATAAGAAACATAGAGTAGATACACCAGCTCTACATATATTGGTTTTCTCTGCCCCATTTCTTCTAATGTTAAAACTGATAAGAGATAATAAAAAAAAGTATAGGAAAAGCATCTCTAATCATACATTCTTATGCCAAGGTACAAAACTTCAAATAAGTCAAGAATAGAGGCATACAAAATCTAAATCATATATTTTTTTTCTCTACATCATCTTCTTGTAGTGAATTTGAAAACTTGCAAATAGAGAGAGAAGACTCGACATAGAAACCATGGAAATTGCAATACAACTATTTTTGGAAGGTGTGCAATGCTAGTTCTAAACATTTTATTTTTGTTTGCTCGATTTGATTGGACTGATGATGGAAAGAAATTACATATTCAAAATGGCCATATAAATGTCTTAATGAAAAACTACATACATATAAATTACATATGCAGGGCACATCTGAAGGTGCGTTGGGTACAAGTGTAGCATAACAATGCACTATAAGTCACATCATGTCGCTTTCCCCCATTTCAATGTAGCCTTCATTGAAGTATTATAATTGATATACACATGGTATGTAAAACACATTGTTATCTATATTAGGTTGTATGGCATTTATATGTCCCCGTACATCTTATTTGAATGAGTTCCAAACAAGATCCTGATCAGAGAAATTGTTTGTCAAACCTCTTTGCATGAGGCCACATCAATGTTAATTGGATACCATCCTAATAAAATCAGGACCTTACGCATTGATCAAATTTATACAATAATCACAATGCCTTGATGTGAAATTATATATATGGATGAGGGATGGATAGTATTTCCAGTTTTGGGCTAGGCATATTTGGTTGTCTCCTCCTATAGTACATGTGCCATCATTTCTCTCTCAGTAGGCTATCTACGAACAAGATTTGAGGTTAGTTTTCATTGTATGACATCATAGAATCGCCACATAATTTAAACATATAAGGAAATAAGGCCCACCTGACAAATATTGTTGAGGAAATTTTATGCTTGAAAACCTTTGAGAGGCTTTAAAGTGGGTTGACAAATGATTGTCCTGTCACTATCTAGGGAGCAATAGAGGTTGGTATCTCCCTTTGAATCCCATTTAGCTATGGAAATTCTAGGACCAATGCACCTCTAAAATTGCACACTTTCAAGCTACAAGAATGAGAAATAAATAGTCTTTTAGTTGGAAGATTCATGGTACTTTTACAAAGGGC
Source organism: Pseudotsuga menziesii (assembly GCA_001517045.1). Classification (NCBI taxonomy): domain Eukaryota; kingdom Viridiplantae; phylum Streptophyta; class Pinopsida; order Pinales; family Pinaceae; genus Pseudotsuga; species Pseudotsuga menziesii. The sequence goes on along the minus strand of LPNX011215738.1, from coordinate 28,241 downwards.
ATAACTGAACTACAGGACTTTATTAAATATAAAGGGCCTCCTAGCCTCTAAATTTAACTCAACTTAACTTGAAATAAAATATCAATAAGTGGATGCTATATCCACTTTTCTCTTCGATAACCAATAATAAAAGTAAAACACATTTAGCAGCTTCTAGATCCATGCTTCAAGGGCCACTAAAAGCCTCCTCAAAACTGACTTCTCCTCATTGAAGGGAGAAAATTGCATATAATAGGGTTTGAATGCTTTCTTTCCACCACTTGTCACTTTCGAATTTACAGTGTTCCCTTGAGTCATGGTATTTGATCTTATCTTTGGAGAGAAAATGCCATTGACTTATGAAGGGAGTTCCTCCTCTTTTCTTTGTAAATCATGCCAATAATCGATTAGATGATTTATCATGCCTCCAAATATGCGAGACATACCTTGAACCATGTGAAATATCTCATGATATCCCTCCAAATGTCCTCTTGTGTGGGACGTCCTTCTTTTACTGGCTATATCCATGCTTCCTCCAAAAATAACCATATTAAAATATATAGAGAGGCCCCTTCAAGTTAGACTATCCTCATAATAGGTATTCTTAGCCTTGGGGAATGTGCTAGCTGCCAGTTATCTTTTCTTAGCCTAGGGAGTTCCACATATAAAGAATCTACACCTTGACATTTCATTTTTCACCATGATACAAGCATTGGAGGCTTCCCTAAGTTGAGAGTTATTCATTGATGCATGGGCTTCTTAAATATTGCATAAAACCTTCTGAATGGTCTGGGAACGATGGTTTCCTAGAGGATGGGTGTTTCTTCTTAGCTTGATGGGTTCCTATCTCTTCCCAAATGACCCAAATGACCTTTGCAATAGAATACAAGTGGTGTTAAGATTTGATATCAAATAGTTGGAGATATTCCTTGCAAACTGCATGGAGTAAGCTCAAATAGTACATTTTAATCTTGTTATGAATGAACCAGGTATCTTCATAAAGGAACAGTCATTTTTTCATTTAAAATATGAATAGGTTCTCGAGGTACAATTGAACCACAAAATATTCATTAACAAGAAACCCAATCTCCATACTTCCTCTTTATCTGCACTCCGTTCTTCTTATTCTACTCTAGAACCTTCAGGCTCTATTTTAAAGACTCATTGAGGCCTTCTTCATATTTTCACCGATCATAAGCTTCAACCATTTGAATAAAATAAATATAGGTAGCTCAGGGGATAACCTTATGTTGAGGCCCCGAAATTCACAGGCAACAACAGTAAGGGATTCTCCCCAAGCAACGTTCCCAACTAGCCCATTGACTGTTTGGTATAGGGAATCCGTCCGGTTTACAGTCTGGCTACTGTAGGTCAAGTAACACAACAAAGGCTTTACCGGTTGTGGCCCGGCCCACCGAATTTTTTGTATTTTGACTTAAATTATGAAATGCAAGTGCCTAATTATCATGTAGGGTGATGAGATGCATGGAGCGGTCACAATGTGATGCGCAGGTTCTTACCTCTCGTCTTAAGGTTCACAAGCATCCAAATCACATACAACAAGAAAATAAAGTAACTACCTAAACTATCCCTAGGGAGCAGAGTTATCATTTATAGGTGAGTAATACATTGTGTACATGCATTATGAAGAGTTACAGTTAGCTGACACTTCTTTCAAGACACACGAACAATTACAGATATTTAAACAACCAGATAGCCGATTATTTTATGAACAACATTTATTACTCACAGTGGAAAACATCCCAAAAGATACTGAAGAACATTCAACAAGAACATAGGTTCAGGAAGTTAAATACTCTCACAGTAAATGAAACACAGCTGAAAACGAAATAGTCCCCCTTCAACATTTTTCATTAAATCGTGTTGATACATTCCACATTTCGCTTTCTCCAGCAGGCAAAAATTGCAGTTTCTGATTTGTAAAATGAAGTAGTTCCTCTTACAAGCCAAAATGGTTTACAAATTTTTCGAGGGGAAAAAGTCTCCGTAACCTCTCACTTTCCAGTATTTAAACAAAACAGTAAATCATTTGGGTTTCCCCCAATGCATGACCTTTCGGTCTCCCCAGCGTTTCGTATTCTTCTGAGTTGTCTGTACGCACTCATGATTCTTTTAGTAACAGACCAGCAGTCAGCTTCGTGTTTTTAGCATTATTGACTTGGTGTCATTTCGATTTTTTTTTTACCAAACTGTTCTTCTACCTCTTCACGCATCGGCTCCTTATGCATACCTGTAATTAATCCACGTGTATTATCCATTTGGGACTGTCTTATAAATTAGAGCGGCAGATTATACAAACTGAAACAACTACTACACAAAAACAAATGGCCTGGTGCACCCTGGCGGAAGTCAGAAGGATACTGACATCGGAAGTCAAAGGTTTGTCTCAGATGCAACGGCGGGAAGAAAAAGACTAAGAGGCGCGAATCAAAGCTGTGGGCGGGAAAAATCCATTGGAGATCGGGTGAATTTGACGTCGGACGCCAAATGGATTTCCCAGCCGTAACGTTGGAAATACAAGCGCTAAAATGATGTGAAACGCGTGCGGGAGAAAAACCCTTAGTCGGAAATTGAACAGCTTTACACTTCGGAGGCTAAAGGACTTTTCCATCCGCAACTGCGGACGAGACAAGGACTGAAGACCTAAGTGAAAAGAGGGTGGGAGAGGGCTTAGTCAGACGTCGGAAGACATTCGAATCGGAAGCTCAATAGCTTTCCCAGCTGCAATGGTGGAAGGATAAAAGCTACGGGAAAGCGATTGAAGACAAATATGAATCGGACGTCGGAGCGATTTGGACTTCGGATGCCAAACCGCTTTGGAAGCCACAACGACGGAGAGAAAAAGAACAAAAGAAGCCGATTTAACAGAAAAAATTAAGTGTTCGAGGGCCTTTAAAACTCAACAACAGTCAAAGTCCATTTCATTTTCAAAACGACGGCCCATCAAAGACAATTGGCAAAACTAAACCCCACTATGTGACCCGCTACACAATTCAAGGACCAACAAATTCTGGGAACATGCTGTATGTAAATTGTTCAAAACATCTAGACTCAAAGCACGACCAAAGAAACATCAAGGATGAAACAACCTGAAGCGATATTTAGTTATGAGGAGGGGCCCAAAATTTAAGAGATTTGGGGAGAAAAGTTGCAGCAGCAACAACTGGCAATTACCTGGTGAACCTAGATCTCTGGGCAATTAATCTTTGAGTGACATACTTCTTAACAACAGATGCATCCTTTTGAATTCTTCCAGCTATCTGGATTTCTCAAATGCCGGCAGTGTGTACCTTCCATCATTGATAATAGTCCAATTTGGGAAAGTGGAAAGCAAGATTTTCAAGTCCGGATAACTCTGTCGAGGCCAGAAGATGAGTTTCATTATCACCTTTGTCTTCAGGTGGCTGATAGCCTTGGACCCCATAGGATTGTAGCATATGGTAACAGAAATATTCGTTTGTTCCTCATTCCCATGCCATTCTAGCACTTTTGTTCCTTTTAAATGAGTCCTCCTACATGCCTTTCTTACTGAATTTTAATTCAGGATCCTCTATCCCATAGTGTCCTTTTGTGTGAGTGGTGTACTTCAAGTTTAAGCTCACGGATGGAGAGGATCTTCCGGCAATTTAGTACTTATGATTCAGCATTTGCTTTGATGTATGATGTTTTTCATAGGAGTTCTTCGACTCTCGTTTGCCTTTTGGCATTCACTGCTTGGCATGGGATCATTTATATTTAATATACTCTTCACCTTGCTCTTTTCCATGGGTCCTTTTGCTATCACCCCTTCGGACATTTTAAATATGACGTGGATGGAGCCTCAACATAGTACTTCAGAATCTCCAAATCTGGTTTATTTTACAGGGTTTAAGTAGGACTTCAACGCACACCGAACTTATTTGAGAAAACTGCTAAACTGGAAGAAGTTCTTTTAGCAACACACAATCTGAAACCCAAGAATGTTTATCATTCCAAAACATTTAATATTCCCCACGCAACCCAGTTTATTCCCTTTATTGAAACCAAGAAAACTTAAAATTAAAACCAACTGGAAAACATGACTCAAAAGACAACTAAACAGCTTATTTATATACAAACAGAAGAACTCAAGAAACTCAAGAAAAATAAGGCTTGAGAACCAAACCATTCACTGGTAAGTTCTCTTCCCACCCCTGAAGATCCTACAATTTGTAAGTAGAGGGGCCAAGCTTTGCTGCAATCTAAAAAGGGCCTACCCATAATTGCTGGAATTTAGTGTGCTTTCCTTTCTCATCATGGGGGTGATCCCATTTGAGGACTAAGTCTCCTACTTCAAAGTCTTTTGTTCCAGCTTTATGTTTGTCGAACCACCTCTTTACTAACTCCTGCTACTGCTTAAAGAGTTCTCTGGCTTTAGATCTAGCCTCTTCTACTTTCAGAAGGTTGCATATCCTCATTTGTAAAACTTCATTCTCCAACCCACTAGACTCTTGGGCTAAAATAGAAGACGGCAACATGATGTTGGGTGGAAGAATGGCTTCTTTCCTATACAAAAGGGTATAAGGTGACACTCCTATTGCAGACTTGGGGGTGACTCTATCGGCCCACAGGGCGTTTGGTAGTGCTGAGTGCCAACTCCTTTGGTTTTCTATTACATTCTTCTTTAGGATTCTAATCAGATTTTATTAGAGGATTCAGCTAGGCCATTCCCTTGTGGATAGTAATTAGCAGAATAATGCAATTTTATTCCTTTATCATGAGCAAAGGTAGTTAATTTAATTGATGAAAAGTATTTAGCATTATAAAAAACTAACGAAATTGGAACTCCAAACCTGGTCATGATATGATCTTGCAAAAAGCTGATGACTTCATCTTCATTTATCTTGCGTAGCGAGATAGCTTCGACCCAGCGAGTGAAATAATCAGTCGCGGTCAGAATGTATTTGTGTTGGAGGGAATAATTTGGTTTTATTTCTCCAATAATATCTAGTCCCCATTGCTCGAATGGTTCCGCGATCATTACAAGCTTTAGGGGTGCTGCTGCTTTAGGTTGTCTCCCACCACACCTTTGGCAGATGTCACATCTCCTGACATGTGCATGTGCATCTTTGAAGAGTGTAGGTGAATAATAACCTGCCCTGAGGATTTTGTGGGCTGTAGTGTCTCCTGAATAATGTCCCCCAGCAGGCCCATCATGCAACTCTGTCATTACTTTCTTCGCATCTTCCTTTTCTAGGCATCTGAGAAGAACCCCGTCATATTTCTTTCTGAACAACACTCCTTCAACAATTTGATAAGATGCTGATTTAAGACATAGCGCTCTTCTTTGCTTGGAATTCCAATGTTCTAGTAATAGCCCTTCCTACAGGTAATGCACAAGGTCTCTGTACCAAGACTCGGGAGCTGTAAATAAAGGACATACATCCATTACATGTAACCTAGCCTCATCCTCCTAGGATTCTTCTTCATTGTTCCCACTTTTAGTCATCAGTTTGCACAACCCTTGACCTTTCACTATAGAAGTTGGCTTGAATTCAAGGTCATACTCTTGAAAGGCTGTTACCCAGTTGCCCCTTCTTTCTCCTAACTCTTTTTGTATGAGAAGGGATCTTACAACTGGGTAGGGGACTATTACCTTGGTTTGATTTTTTAATATATAAGGCCTGAATTGCTTCACTGCCTTAAATACTGCGTAAGCTTGCTTATCAATGGCTGGGTAGTTTAATTCAGCCCCTTGCAGACCAGTGCTCATCAAGGATATTAGGAATTCATCTCCCCCTTCTTCCTTTTGGGTGAGCACAGCTGCCAGTGAATCATCGGATGCAAATGTATACAGAATAAAGTCTTTATCAAATTCTGGGTTTTTCAGGGAGGGCGCATGTGCAACAGCAGTCTTGATTTTGCTGAAAGCATTCTTTTCAATTTCAGTCCACTTAAATTGTGCATTTTGTTTCACCATCTGCTGCAGTGGCTTAACAATCTGAGCAAAATCAGGGACAAATCTTCGCACAAAGTTTATAGTTCCCATAAAAGACTGTATCCCTTTATTATTGTGGGGCAAGGGGATTTGTTCAATGGCCTTGATTCTTTCTAGATCTATAGATATTCCTTTCTTCGAAACTATGTGACCCAGCAACTTGCCTTCTGTGACCGCGAACACACATTTCTTAGGATTGAAGGAGATGCCATATTTTTGACAGCGTTCAAAAATATTTCTTAAGTGAAACGCGTGCTCTTCTCTTTTCTTCGAGAAAATTGTAATATCGTCAAGGTACACTATAGCACTTCGTCCTATCAATCCATGGAAAGCTATGTCCATAGCCCTCTGAAATGTTGCTCCAACATTTATCAGTCCAAAGGGCATCCTCCTATAGGCAAAGGTTCCCCATTTGGTCCTGAAAGTTGTCTTCAACCTGTCTTCCTCGGCCACTAATACTTGATTGTAGCCAGAGAAACCGTTTAATAATGAAAACAATTCAGAACCAGAAACCATTTGCAGCTGTTGCTCCATGGGTGGCACAGGGTAGTTATCTTTATTGGATGCACGGTTTAAGTTCCTGAAATCCACGCAGAGTCTGATTTCTCTAGACTTTTTCCTTACTGGTACAAGATTTGATACCCACTCAGAGTGTTTGACTTTGAAGATGATTCTTGCATCCAATAACTTCTTCACTTCAATTTGAATCAGCGGTTCCAATTTCGGATGCATTTTCCTCAAAGGTTGCTGATATGGCTTAATGCCAGCTTTAATGGGAACAACATGCTTGATGATGTTGGTGTCATACGTTTTCAAGTCTTTGTACGTCCATGTGAAAACATCTTTATATTGTTTAAATAGACTGATAAATTTGTCTCTCTCTGTTGGAGAACAGCATTTACCGAGATTCACAAACTTAGGAGCCATTTCAGTCCCCAAATTTATCAACTCGAACTGTAGCGATGAGCTATGGGTCTTTACGTTGGCTGGTCTTCTGAACTTTTCATTTAAATCGAACATTTTTTCCAACGTTCTGACTCCTTTAGAAATGAAATTGTCATATTTCATCTCGGCCTGATGTTCCTCATCATCTATAATGGATCCTTTAAAGACCTTGTCATTTGTCAAGCATTATATTATTTGCTGATCATCGTCGAACACTCCCAAGTTGGTGATCATATCTGGTACGGAGGGCCTGAAAAGTAGTTCGACAGAACATCGATTATTAGTGGGTACGAGCCTAGCAGCCGATGTGGCCAACAGATCAGCTGCTGCATTTTTAATTCTTGGAATTGAAACAATTTTGAATGCACTAAAACATTTAAGCAGGTCCCATACCTCATTTTGGTAAGCTTTCAAGTGAGGGGAAACACAGTGGATTTGATTTCTGATTTGCTTTACAATTATTTCTGAATCTCAAAAAACTTTTAAATTACTTACCTTTAATTCAATCGCCTTCTTTAATCCCTGCACCAGTGCTTCGTACTCAGCTGTATCATTAGTGCACTCGAAATCTAATCTACATGAAAGGAAATGTTTATTCTTCTGTGGGTCAATCAGGACACATCCATCCCCTGATCCTTCTAATGTCTTAGAGCCGTCAAAAAATAAAATCCAAAAATCACTAACTACTGAATGTGAATCTATTCCTACTGCTAAGTCTACTATTTCACAGTCAACCTCATCAGCCTATGAGAATTGAAGGAGATCAGGCTGGGTGTCAGATGTGTTGCTGGCTTCTTCCGCTTGATAATTCCCAGGTTCTAGCTCAATAAAATAGTTTCCCAAGACAGAATCCACTAGTACATTCCTCTCATCCAACTGAGTGATGTTATATTTCATATGAGGCTCTCTTAAAATCTTAATCTGATTCGGGATTCCTTTGTATGGAAACCACAGATGCGACCAATCAGAGGTGAAATATCCATTAAGTTTGGCCGACCAATCTCTGCTCAAGATAAGGCCGTACGCATCTGGTATATCAGCCACCACAATATTAATGACCTGGGATACCTTATCATTTGAAGCCAGATAGACTAGGACATCTTCCATTTCACCAATTACCTTCACATTTGTCCTGTCCAACTGAACTACTCTCCACGGGGATGGCTTAGGCTGCCCATTGATTCTTTTACAGACAGATATCGGCATGACATTAACAGTTTCTCCTGAATCTACCAAGCAATTATGTACATTGTAGTTAAATATTTTGAAAGTAAGGAGGAAAGGTGGATGCTTGTGCTTGGACTTACCTCCATTGCTGGTCTCTCCAATCTCTTCTTCTTCTTCTGGTTGATTGTTAGTGGGCGTCTTCTCATCTGATGCTTCAAGGGCTCTCAACAGTCTTTCTTTTTGCTGTGGCACTTTGCACATCTCGAATAGTGGAACATTCTCCTTTATCTTCTTTAAATCCTCCACAATGTCATAATCCATCTGCTGTTCCATGGGATGAAGCCTATCAGCATTCTCCTTATCTTCATTTGGCTTGGCCATTGTATCATTCTGTCTAAGATTTTGGCTGGTAATAGTGAATTCTGGAATTTTATCAGCCAAGGATTTATTTTGAAATTTCTTCTTAACATTTCTCTGTAGCCTCTTAATCTTTGGGAGTATAAGACTGTCTTCTTTAACCGTCCCTTGGCTCCTTGTGGCTACGTTGGTTTCCACAACGTCCTTGTACCCCTGAGTCTTTTCTTCTTCAGCGTCAAATAACGAGACAGAATTCCATAATGCCATGGTTTCTTCTTCCCGTTCTTTAGTGGAAGTAGAAGTAGAAGTCTCTTTTCTTTCTTCTTCTCCCTCTTCTATTAATCTAGAATCTAACAGTTGATTCATGACCAACGTCATCGAATTAATCCATTGAGGACAATTCTTTTCAGAGTGTGGTTGTTGGTGGAAAGTGCAAAAATTGTCCAAGCCTACCTCTATTAAATTCATAGATGTAGCATTGTGAGGAGGAGGTTGAGACTGATGGTTATCCTCTCTTTTCTTATAATATGGCTTATAAAATTTTTGTGCTTCCTTTTCTTTCTCCATATCTATGATTTTGTTGGAACGTTTCTGCATCATTTTGGCCATATTCTCCAAATCTGGCAACTTTTCTTCCTTAGGCTTAGTAAACAATAAGGATTTTCTTCCCGCACCCTTTTCTCCTGGCTGCTCTGGATATTCTTCAATACTCTCTCTTTCATCTTCCACTACTTCAGCCTCTTCATAGGTTTCCATCAACGTAGGCTTGGACCTGCCTTTGGCAAACATGGCCAGATCAGGGCCTAAAGCTAAAGTATAATATTCAATCAGAACTTTGTTTGAAGGTTTATCCGTTTCAGATAAATTCTTGAGATAGGCTGCAAACCTTTGTGTGAAACTGTGCACCTTTTCTTGTCTTTCTTTCTACAACGCACACAGCCCTTTCATGAGAGCCGCATGATTTTTCTGAGTTGCATACTTACTTCTGAAAATTCTTTCGAAGGTATCCCAATACGGGATAGAGTTATCAGGAAACCCAAAGTACCATGATGTTGTAGCTCCTTTAAGGGTATGTGGGAACAGTCTGCAGACTACATCTTCATGCTCCCCAGGCCTCAATCCTTCTATCGCCAAGTAAAAACTCTGCAGATGATCATCTACTATTATCTTCTCATTGGGGTCGAATTTAGGCAACAATTTTTCAAAGGATTGAGGCAAATCATGTAACGAAGGGTCAGGTTTAATGGTGATCTGGCTCTCCATGCAGGTGGTGGATTTGGTGGGTTAGGTGGTTGGTTTGCGTTTACGCCACCCATGAGTCTGGGTGGAGAATGAGGAGGTGAACCAATTGGAGTGTGAGTAGGAGAACTGTGAAAGGTTTTTGGGCCTTCTTGATTCAACAACAGCACAAATTCATGTAAGGCTATCTCTACAAGTTCTTCCCAGTCTCCAACCAGCACCGAGCCTTCCGCTTCAGGACGGTCTTTCTTTTTTTACTCTCTTCTGGGGAATTCAGGGATGATTGGAAATCCCCCAATATTTTTTACATATGCCCTGGTGTGTCTTCTCAGATCATTAACAATTTCGTTGTCAACAGAATATAGATGTTCTCTTTCTTCCAGAATTGGATTATGGAACCCACTGCTTTCAGAACTGTTACCGGTGGAATATTCTCAGGAAAACAGGTTTCCTCGGCCAGCCATACACTGGCGGCCCTCCTTCTAGCGCCAAAACTGTTGAGGCCCCGAAATTCACAGGCAACAACAGTAAGGGATTCTCCCCAATCAACGTTCCCAACTATCCCATTTACTGTTTGGTATAGGGAATCCGTCCGGTTTACGGTCCGGCTACTGTAGGTCAAGTAACACAACAAAGGCTTTACCGGTTGCGCCCCGGCCCACTGATTTTTTTGTATTTTGACTTAAATTATGAAATGCAAGTGCCTAATTATCATGCAGGGTGATGAGATGCATGGAGCAGTCACAATGTGATGCGCAGGTTCTTACCTCTCGTCTTAAGGTTCACAAGCATCCAAATCACATACAACAAGAAAATAAACTAACTACCTAAACTATCCCTAGGGAGCAGAGTTATCATTTATAGGTGAGTAATACATTGTGTACATGCATTATGAAGAGTTACAGTTAGCTGACACTTCTTTCAAGACACACGAACAATTATAGATATTTAAACAACCAGATAGCCGATTATTTTATAAACAACATTTATTACTCATAGTGGAAAACATCCCAAAAGATACTGAAGAACATTCAACAAGAACATAGGTTCAGGAAGTTAAATACTCTCACAGTAAATGAAACACAGCTGAAAATGAAATAGTTCCCCTTCAACATTATTCATTAAATCGCGCTAATACATTCCACATTTCACTTTCTCCAGCAGGCAAAAATTGCAGTTTCTGATTTGTAAAACGAAGTAGTTCCTCTTACAAGCCAAAATGGTTTACAAATTTTTCGAGGGGAAAAAGTCCCCGTAACCTCTCACTTTCCAGTATTTAAAAAAAATAGTAAATCGTTTGGGTTTCCGCCAATGCATGACCTTTCGGTCTACCCAGCATTTCGTATTCTTCCGAGTTGTCTGTACGCACTCATGATTATTTTAGTAACGGACCAGTAGTCAGGTTCGTGCCTTTAGCATTATTGACTTGGTGTCGTTTCGATTTTTTTTTACCAAACTGTTCTTCTATGTCTTCACGCATCGGCTCCTTATGCAGACTTGCAATTAATCCATGTGTATTATCCATTTGGGACTATGTTATGAAACATAGCGGCAGATTATACAAACTGAAACGACTACTCCACAAAAACAAATGGCCTGGTGCACCCCGGCGGAAGTCGAAAGGATACTGACATCGGAATTCAAAGGCTTGGCTCAGCCGCAATGGCGGGAAGAAAAAGACTAAGAGGCGCGAATCAAAGATGTGGGTGGGAAAACTCCATCGGAGATCGGGTGACTTTGACATCGGACGCCAAATGGATTTCCCAGCCGTAACTTCAGAAATACAAGCGTTAAAATGATGTGAAACGCGTGCGGGATAAAAACCCTTATTCGTAAATCGAATGGCTTTATGCTTCGGAGGCTAAAGTACTTTTCCATCCACAATGGCGGACGAGAAAAGGACTGAAGACCTAAGCGAAATGTGGGTGGGAGAGGGCTTAGTCGGACGTCGAAAGACATTCGAATCAGAAGCTCAATAGCTTTCCCAGCCACAACGGTGGAAGGATAAAAGCTACGGGCAAGTGATTGAAGACAAATACAAATCGGACGTCGGAGCGATTTGGACTTCGGACGCCAAACCGCTTTGGGAGCCGCAATGGCGGAGAGAAAAAGAACAAAAGCAGCCGATTTAACAGAAAAAATTAAGTGTTTGAGGGTCTTTAAAACTCAACAATAGTCAAGGTCCATTTCATTTTCAAAACGACGGCCCATCAAATACAATTGGAAAAACTAAACCCCACTATGCGACCTGCTGCACAATTGAAGCACCAACAAATTCTGGGAACAGGCTATATGTAAATTGTTCAAAACATCCAGACTCAAAGCACGACCAAAGAAACATCAAGGATGAAACAACCTGAAGCGATATTTAGTTATGAGGAGGGGCCCAAAATTTAAGAGATTTGGGGATAAAAGTTGCAGCAGCAACACCTTACTGGCATCTGGACCTGACTGACTACCCCTCAAACCTATCACCAGATGGATACCCTTGCAATTATAACAATTCTACTAGATCATAGCTTCGACTTTTAAGCTTCTTGGTTGGATTTATACCGCATTTAGAACACACCATAGTGGCCGAAATCCTTAGAGCATAGTAGGCAGAGGAACCACAGCAAAGAGTGAAGAGCGCCAGTGTCCGTTCCCTATAGCAAAGAGATAAACCCAATGGACTAATCCAAAAAACGATTGATATCATTATACAAAAGACAAAAAATTCTTGAAATATGAGAAGAATTCAAATATGATTCTTATTCTCCTTAACCCATAATCGTTGCAAGCTGAGAATCGTGACAACAGAGAACCGACAAACTCAGGTCTAGATCAACGCCGACAAACCAGGTAATC
>LPNX011215738.1:0-15393 GCA_001517045.1 Pseudotsuga menziesii | reverse complement strand
AATCCGTTCAGGCTTAAGTATACCATTGCTGGAAGTAAGGCTTGGTTGTTAATTGTGGTTGTAATTTGTTTTATGCTCAGTCTCAAAAATGAAAGAAAGCAACCCTGCAATCTTTTATAAAATCAATGAATTACTTTGATTTAAAACCGTGATAATAGAGACTAGAATTCCATGATTGCATAGACAGGTTTGAAATTCAATATTTTGCATCAAGGTACATGGTTACATTCTTAGAATGGGATTTCATCTCCAGGATTTGTTTGGGTAATGCGCTCATGGATATTTATGCATATGTGGGATTTTAGAGGATTCATGCAAACTGTTTGACAAAATGACTGAAAGAGATGTGGTGTCATAGAGTGTGATTATTACAGGCTATTCATACAGTTGGCAGTGTGATGAGGCCTTGAATATCTTTCATCAAATGAAAGTAAAAAGTGTTCATCCTAACCTGATTAGTGATTACAATTGATGTGATGATATCAGGGTATGTCCTTGAAGGCATCGCTGATGAGACTTTGAAATTCTTTCTTCAAATGCAACTGGCTGGCACAAAGACCTGGTATACTTCATTGATCTTGCTAAGATTCTCACCATCAATATTGCTAGCTAGGGGATGGGAGATAGATAGGCGGTCCACATTTTTTCATGATAGTGTAGTTAACATAGATGAGGGTGCAAATAATGACCAAAGCATGCCATCCATTGATAGTGGCTTTCATGATTTCATGGGATTTGGAAATTCAGTGATCTCAAATCTTTAGGAGTTTGAGAAAGTTGCTACAGAACTAGGTGATAGGCAATTCGGTGACAATGGATTCAATACTTTAGAATAATTTTTTCCATCCAAACCCAGAAATTTGTGGCTATACCCTGACTAACTCAAGGTGAGAAGAAACATGCAAACCTGCAACAAAAAATTCCTTTCTCACCATGGTCAGATCAAGGTGATTATTATATGCATCATAGTATGGCTTAGCTAGCCTTGACCAACTCAAGGTGAGGTATTTGACAATATGAGACTTTTGTATAGTTGGAGCTTATACTTATAGCCAAAAAATATGTGCTGGCCTCAACTGGATCAAGGATAGAGTTACAACACTCCTTATTGTCCGCAACTAGATCAAAGAGCAGAATTTTCCTTAAGCAATCATTGTAGCAGCAAGGGGATCTAACATGCATCTCTAACTAAAATTTCATTAGAAATGAATGTACACATCCAACCGAAAGTGCTAGAATACAACATTATCCACAATGCTGGAGAAAAGATAATTCCATAGAACTTTTGTAAATAACACCTAAAGTGAAACTGGAAGTGCAAAACTTGAATCTTGTTGGTTTAAAAGAGTATATGCACACATTCACAAACATGAGAGTGAAGAGAACATGGAACACCATTTTAATGTTCCAACAAATATATATTACAGGATGTGCATGATAGAGGGTACCCATGCAATACTTACATACCACACTCTTTCAACTATACCATCTCTTGGATACTGATAGTGGTTTAACTGCCTATCCTCACATAAATATTCATTGATTCATACAGAAACATGTAATTGAATTGATTTGAAACACACTAGAATGTCCCATTTACCAAAATTTCCAGTGTAACATGGAAATTCAAAACTGTCCTTTGGCAATAGTAGTTCAAAATCCAACATACATCTCTCTTTTTCAAAACGGGCTTGCTAGTATAGATTCTGACATACTACCCTAGTAAAAAACAAACTTTGTAGTAAATGTTCTAATAATACAAGAAAAGATAGCTTCAATAAAGAATCCTTTGTATTTTGATGCCATAGTGGCACCATTAGACTATGAAGATCCTTCCTAAGAGGATTCATTTTCATCTTCCTCATTTTCTTCTCTCTCTAGTGTTGGGTGGGATGCAGGTGGGTAAATGACGTCTTCTATCTTCTTCTGCATTCTATAAGTGGTAGGTATCCCAACAAAAAGGTCATTGGCATTACTGGTTTGGACATTTAGGGTGGTCCAAGATTCTTCCTTCTATTTTTGGGTTACAACATAATGATTATAGGCTTCAATTTTGATAGACTTCATCTTGAAATCAATTTTTTTTTTCACGAATTGCATCTATGTGAATGCTTCTACTGCTGCTATGTGATTTTACTACTGCTATGCTGCTATTTTTTCTGCATGTATTGCATCTATGTGAATCCTCTTTGGATCATTGCTACTACCAACATCTCTATAGTTTTTCAAAGTAAATTTCATTTTTTTCCTCAACCTAATGACTAAACTTCCTTTTGATAAGGAACTACTTTTGTTATTCACATATCCTATGATTTAGATATCTTCTTTGGTGGCCTTAAAAACATTTCTTTGTATTTTATAGCTTCCACTTATTTTGGATTCTAAAATTTGTATCCACAACTATTAAAATTTTATTCATATATTATATGAAAACTAGCAATTATGACACTATCCAAATCATAAGGGATTTTTTGGTTGCACTAGTGAGGTAGTGATGGAATAAATAATTGCCCAGATCTTGAAGTTTTTAAACCTAAATCCTTAGAGATCTCTTCAAGTGTTATATGTACTTGAAAATTGAAAGGACATAGTGAGTGGACTTTGTCAATGTAAATACTATCTTTTACCAGCGGGGGTGTCATTGGTTCTTAATGTGTCATTTTGAGTTCATTCATTGTATTTATCCCTATCAACTTTTCTTTTATGATAAATCTTGACCATGTTTTGCATTTTTTGGAATTTCTACTATTGATGGTAGACTTTGAACTTTAGAAAATCTGCTTATTGTAATATCGATATAGGCAAGTAGATATTCAAAGCTGCTACGACCTGATATGATGCTAAATCAAGGATTTTTCATTGGGCCAACAGCTGTGATCTTGTGGTGTAGCTGCATGATAAAAGTAAGCTCATCGAGGATCAGCCACCACCTTGGTCTTGACCATGAAACTACTGTGTGAAGGATTGATGACCTGCTGCGAATTGGAGAGTGGAAGTATTTACCAACCACTGCGTGGAAATTCAAAGCTACTGTCAACATGAAGGAGGTTTGCTAAACTGATTGGATGGAGTACTCTCAGTGGTAGTAAGCCTATGCTAAATTGTAGTCTTCATTGTTCGATTTGTATTATTAATGGTTAGTTAGCATCATTTACTCTTTCCAAAGTGTGAAAAATTGATGGGAAAGAATTACAGTTTGTGGACTCATAAGATACTGACCATTATTGAATTTACAGATCTTGAACAAACCATATTAGATAAAGAATACAAACCAACAAATTATCCCGAAAACTATGATAAAAGACATAAAGAGGCACTTGTGCTTCTCAAACTGTCACTGGCAGAAACATTAATTCCAGAAGTAAGCAATTCCATTGTAGCACCTGTATTGTGGACAAATATCCAAAATAAGTATCAAGCATCAGAAGTTGGGTGGTCATTGTATTTTAAAAATCTTTTGTTTTAACTTTTCCACCAAGTTGCAAGAAGGAGGATCAATCTCTAAATATTTATTGCACTTGAAGGACCTTAATGATCAAATTTTTGCTATTAAGAAGCCGGTGGATGATGAGGATATGGTTACTATGTTGATGCGAATTTTGCCACCATTTTTTGATTAATTTGTTGAGTCCTTACATCTACTTGGAGACAACCAACAACTTACATTTGAGAAGTTATTGACACTTTTTTGTACAGAAGGAAAGGAGGCTAGGTCAGATAGAGGCATCAAATCCATCCACTATAATGAGTGCATTTAGTGCACAGTTCAAAGGCAAAGACAAACAAAAAAATGCTAGCAATGTATCAAAGAGAACAAATTCAGATGTTATTACTACAATAAGACTAGACACTTCAAGAGATATTGCCAAAAAAAACAATATGACTTGGCACGTGGTCAAATGAAATCAAGGCATGCAAATCTTGCCAAAAGAGGTGAAGAAGAAAAAGTGGGTGATTTTTCATTTGTGGCATTACATAATCAGTCAACCATGTCTATAGCCTGGTATTCGACTCAGGCGCATCTCACCACTACAAGTGTCACATAAACCAGTATGTAAATTTCATTGAAGATAAGAGAATTAGTGAATCTATTGCTTTGGGTGATGGATGGACTCACTATGTTAGAGGAAGTGAGGTTGTTCATGTCATATTGAACAATAATTTAAGTGAGGTTGTTAAAAAACGTTCGATATGTTCCTAACATGAGCAAAAATCTCGTCTATTAGTGAGATAACTAGGAACCCTAATATTTTTGTAAATTTTTAAGGAAGCAAATATATGGTCACTACTCTTGTGATAACAAGGTGAATGTAGTTTGTATTGGTGAAAAAGGGTTGTATAGACTGGCTAATCTAAAAATAACCAAAAGGCACATGCACCAGGTGTGGTAGAGAATACAAATGTAGTCTGGCATGAAAGGTATGGACACCTAAGTTATCAATATTTATTTGTACTTAATAAGACTAATATGGTGGATGGTCTTCCATCCATTCAGGATTGTTAGATGTATGTGCAAGATTGTTAGAGATATGTGTGTTAAATTTAGTGCAGCTGCGAGACCCATTCTCAGAGAATGGTTTCCTAGTTAGTTGACTAGGATAGAGTAAGACCCTAAAAGGTACCCTAGGGCCCCCAGTAGTCTCCTGGGGTTCTTGGTCTAGGACCAAGCAGGTTGAACCCATGGCAAAGCCCCTAGCATGTGGCTAGGGCCCCTATATTCCTCTAGGGTATTTTGGTATGGGACCAAGGATGTGATGTCCAAGTAGAGCCTGCAGGTAGAGGTAGATATATATTATGGTATAGGACCAGGGACATGATGTCCAAGTAGGTACTGCAGGTAGTTGATCAATTTTCAGTGTGAGACTGAAACTCTGCTTAGTACTGAGAACCATTCTGCGAGAGAACAAAGGACCCGGTTAGAGTCCAGGGATTGATCAACTTGATTCAGTGTGAGACTGAAACTCAGCCTAAGGCTGAAATCCATCCATTAAGAATGGAAGATAATGAAGTCCCCTCTCCTAATCAGTTATTGCCAAGTTGATTCTTAAGGGACTGGCCACCCCTTGACGATGTCCCTAGTACCTAACCTTTAGGAGCAGTGTCAAGGACAAAAGGATTGTACCATCCGTTTGGATATTCCCCCTTATACAGTGATGACAAAATATATAAAACTATGTACCTTGAGAGAGAGAAAAGTATTTGGTCTTATTGGTCCTATTTGATTGATTGTCCACCTTTACGGTTCACCTTGATCTTGTGGTTGTTGAATCTTGGTCCTATTCTTACTAGTCTTAGCACTATTACTTGTGTGCACCTTTGATTATGATGACTCCTACTTTATGGAGTATATTTACTTGATGATTTATTAAAAATCATTGAACCATTTTTTTTATGGTTACCTTATGTTTTTATTATAATGAGCTACTTATGATTTTGGACTTTATGTTGGACCTTTGGACTTTCATTTTATTATAATTTCATTAAATAATTATTTTAGTCTTATTAATAAAATCTCATGATTTTATTAATAGACTTTTTGACATTTTACTTTTTATTATATTAAAACCTTTTTGACTTTTGTTGGGACAGTTTATTGTTTTTTACTACCTAATTTTTAATTTTATGATTTTATTTTTATTTTTGTGGACCTCCATTTATTCTATCCTAAGTAAATTTTTTATATACCCTAACCTATTTAAGGAAGATATTATTCTTAGTTTCCATACATGTGATTTTGATTTTTCACCACGGCTTACCTTCACGGGCTCTCATTTTGATTTTTCATGGCTCGGATTTCTCCATGGGCTTGGATTCTGATTTTGATTTTTCACGGAACGGATTTCTCCACGGGCTTGGATTTTGATTTTGATTTTTCATGGCACAGATTTCTCCATGGGCTTGGATTCTGATTTTGATTTTTCACGGCACGGATTTCTCCATGGGCTTGGATTCTGATTTTGATTTTTCACGGCACGGATTTCTCCACGGGCTTGGATTCTGATTTTGATTTTTCACGACACGGATTTCTCCACGGGCTTGGATTCGTATTTTTGGTTTGGCTTACCTTCGCGGGCTTGATCTCAGGAGATCTCCTTCTCGGTCTGGTCTTCATCGATCTCCTTCTCGGTCTGGCCTTCACCGATCTCCTTCACAGCTGCTGCGGGTTCCTTTGTATTTCATCAATCACTTTCTATAGCAGCTGCCTGTGTCCTCCTGTTGTTGTCTGTGTATTTCTCTACCGGCTCCATAGGTTTACTTCATCTAGATCTCTGCACTCATACCCTGCGATTTCACTCCACAATATTTTGCTTGGTCTTCACGTCATGAGTATTGCCTCAGCGTTTTGATTGGTCATGAGTATCGCCTCAGCGTTTTTGCTCGGTCTTCACATCATGAGTATTGCCTTAGCGTTTTGATTGGTCATGAGTTTTACCTCTATATTATTCTGCATGGGGTTTACAGCGATCTATTCTCTCCATAGGTTGAGTTTTTCTGTTTGATCCACCCTAACTGGTTTCGAGAATTTGTGCATTGTGAATCTATTGGTAGAGTGCATGACTGCACACCTTTCACTCTGAGTGCATCTGTTTGATTCTCCTTGACTGCACTACTAAATTGATTGAAGAAACTAAGGTCTATTTATTCCCTCTCTCTCTCTCAAGGTACGTATATGGTTCAACTAGTTTGACTTGTCCTTTCAGTGACAAGATCAAACTTAGAACTAACTGAGTATAAGGAGGATCCAACAATGGTTAAGATTCTTTATCTTCTATAGTTTACTTGAGATTTAGTTTACTGCACGTGTTATTTATTATTTTTCTGTACATGACAGTTGATGAAACATTTCAATGATCAACTTTAACGCAGTGACCAGCAGAGCGTTAAGTTGAAAGAAATGAAAGTTATGTTGTTATGTTTTATTACAGTTTGAATTTTACATCAATTCTTTATATGTTCATGTATTGAATTTTAGTATTTGTATTACCACTCAGCTAGCCTGAAAAATCAACAATGTGCAGGCTATCAGTTATGAAAACAACATTGACTTTCATTTGATACTAACAATAAAACATGGCAAGCCAAAGGAGTTTTGGACCTACTACATGTTGATTTGCATGGTCCAATGAAAACACCTACAATATCCGGAGCTAAGTATTTCCTACTACTGGTTGATGACTATTCAAGGAAAATGAGGGTTTGTTTTATGAATAACAAGTCAAATTGTTGTTCAAAGTTTGTAACATGAAAATCTTTGGTAGAGAAACAAATAAGTAAACAGCTCAAAGATTTAGGATCTGATAATGGAGGTGAGTTTGTTTCAACTTAGTTCAAAGAATTTTGCAAAAGGGAAGGTATACATAGGCAGGATACCACTCCATACACTCCACAACAAAATGGAGTCATGGAAAGGAGGAATAGGATAGTTGTGGAGATGGCAAATTGCATAGTGCACAGCCAGAATGTACCATAGCCATACTGGGAAAGCACAGTGAATGCTATTTACATCCTTAACAAAACTCCTTGTAAATATTTGTAGGATATCACTCCTGAGGATCCATGGTTAGGCATAAAACCTTTTGTAAGAGATTTTGGTATTTTTCAGCTGTATTGCTTTCGCAAATATTCCCAAGGAAAAATGTTCCTAATGAATAACTGGATGTATCTACGAACAAAATTGTGATTAATAGAGATGTTATAGATGACAAAATATCATTCTTTTGTGATAATGATAAATCTATGGATAGTACTAATTAGTGTATGGGAATTTGTTGCTCATTCAAGAACAAGTTCTAGTGTTGACATCAAACAAGACTCAGAGCCAGAAACATTAGAGGAGTCAAGTTCCAAGGTGGGGTTTGGTTAAGAAGAGGGGGATTCTCAATCTTCACAATAGAGAGGGATTCTTGATCTTCATAGCAAGATCAAGAGGGCCAACAAAGGAAATGGAAGTGGTATTATACCATGATGGAAGGATATTGAGAAGATGAGTTGCCAAAGGTACTAAAAGGACAAACTACACGATTGCAGCAACAAATTGTGTGAGGAAGTGAGTAGGTAAATTTTGCTCTCACTTCTATTGATTTGTTCCAGGTATTTGAACCTAGCACATTTGAAGATTCGAAAGGAAAACTTGAATTGAAGGCTGCCATGAAAGTGAAATATGATGCATAAATGAAAAACAAGACTTGGGTGTTGTCTACATTGCCTCTAGGGAAGAAAGCAATTCATTGTAAATGGATTTTTAATGTCAAATATAAATCAGATGGTTCTTTGGACAAATACAAAGATTGACTTGTCGCCAAAGAATATGTACAAGATGAAGGGGTGGACTGTGAAGAAACCTTTGCCCCCACAACGAAAATGGTAACTTTTCGACTAGTTATCTACATTTCTGCTCATTTTGGATGGAAGATATACATATGGATGTTAAAAGTGCCTTGATGTAAAGTCCTTGTATTGATGGTAAAGTCCTTGTATGGACTCAAGCAGGCTCCTCAAGCCTGGTATTTCAAACTTGATCGATACCTTAGAGATTCTAGAATTAGAAAAACCTATTATGAGCCCACTTGCTACATCATAAACAATGAAGATGATATAGTGAAGTTATTTTGTCTATGTTGACAGTCTTCCCATCACCAAAAGAAGTGCCAACAAGATTCAACAGGTGAAATTTGATATTTGATCTACTTTTGAAATTACTGATTAAAGCCTGCTTCATTATTGTTTAGGTGTGGAATTTTTGCAATCTAAGCACACTATATTTTTATCACAAGTCAAGTATGCCAAAGCACTCTTCAAAAAATTTTGAATGACTTAATTTAATCCTAAATCTACACCTATGGAAGTTGGCATAAAACTCTCAGCTTACACGGACTCACCACTAGTCAACGAGTCATTGTATTGGCAATTGGTTGATAGTTTGATTTATCTTACTACCACCCAATCGGATCTATGTTTTGCAGTGCTTTATCTCTTTCTCAATTCATGTCTAATCCTGAAGAGTTACATTGGCAAGTTACAAAATGAGTCCGTCAATATTCAAAGGGACCCTTGACTTTGAAATTCTATATCAAGGATCTGTTGACTCCATGATAGCAAAGCATATTGATTTGAATTGGGTTGGATTAGTTGATACAAGGAAGTCAGAAACATGTTATGTGTTCACTCTTGGTTTAGGAAGGCAATTTCATGGCAAAGGAAGCTACAACCTACAGTTGCCTTATCCTCCATTGACATAAAATACAAGGCAGACTTCAATAGAGGTTGTGAGGCAATGTGGTTACGAAGAATATTGGTTGATATTCAACTTGACCAAGCAGTGCGAACCTCACTTTTCTGTGACAATCAAAGTGCTCTCAAAATGGTGAAAAATTCAGTCTATCATGCCATAACTAAGCATATTGAAGTTAATCACAATTACATCAGATAGTTGGTTGATAATCAAGACATTTTCCTTTATTATTGTCCTACAACAGAGCAAACTATTGACATAATGACAAATCCACTTGGTAATGATAAGTTCACTCATCGTGCCATGTTGTTAAAAAAAAGCTAACTCCAGCTAGATTTTCATAATGGTGTAATGCGCTAACACACATAAGCTTTCGCTCATAGTGCCATGTTAGAAGGAAAGCTAACTCCAGCTAGATCTCCATCATGGTGTAATGTATTTGATGACAATGTGGCAGTGTCAAATGAAAAACTACCTTATGGAAGCTAACAAACATTAACTTTTACTCACCGTGCAATGTTTTAAGAACGAAAGGTAACTCCAGCTAGATTTCCATCATGGTGCATTGTGATTGATGACAATGTGGCTGTGCTAGATGGAAAACTACACTATGAAAGCTTACACACATTAGATTTCACTCACCGTGCAACAATTCAAGGATGAAAGCTAATTGCAACTAGATTTCCAACACGACGCAATGTGATTGATGACAATGTGATTGTGTTACATGGAAAACTACCTTATGAAAGATAACACACATTAAATTTCACTCATCATGCCATGTTGTTAAAAGGAAAGCTAACTCCATCTAGATTTCCATCATGATGTAATGAGCTAACGCACATAAGCTTTCCATTTTAGTGCCATGTTGTTAGAAGGAAAGCTAACTCTAGCTAGATTTCCATCATGGTGTAATGTATTTGATGACAATGTTGCTGTGTTAGATGGAAAACTACCTTATAAAGGCTAACAGACATTAGCTTTACTCACCGTGCAATGTTTTAAGAACGAAAGCTAACTCCAGCTAGATTTCCATCATGGTGCATTGTGATTGATGACAATGTGGTTGTGCTAGATGAAAAAATACACTATGAAAGCTTACACACATTAGATTTCACTCTCTGTGCAACGATTTAAGGATGCAAATTAACTCTAGCTAGATTTTTAACACAGTGTAACATGCTTGATGGCAATGTGGTTATGTTACATGGAAAACTACCTTATGAAAGATAACACACATTAGATTTCACTCATCGTGCCATGTTGTTAAAATGAAAGCTAACTCCAGCTAGATTTCCATCATGGTGTAATGAGCTAACACACATAAGCTTTCCCTTATAGTGCCATTTTGTTAGAAGGAAATCTAACTCCAACTAGATTTTCATCATGGTGTAGTGTATTTGATAACATTTTGGTTGTGTTAGATGGAAAACTACCTTATGAAAGCTAATAGACATTAGCTTTATTGACCGCGCAATGTTTTAAGAATGAAAGCTAACTCTAGCTAGATTTCCATCATGGTGCATTGTGATTGATGACAATGTGGTTGTGCTAGATGGAAAACTACATTATGAAAGCTAACACACATTATATTTCACTCATCGTGCAATGATTTAAGGATGAAAGCTAACTCCAGCTACATTTCTGTCACGGTGCAATGTGATCGATGACGATATGGTTGTGTTAGATGGAAAACTACCTTATAAAAGCTAACACACATTAGTTTTCACTCATCATGCCATGTTGTTAGAATGAAATCTAACTCTAGCTAGATTTGCATCATGGTGTAATGTATTTGATAAAAATGTGGCTGTGTTAGATGGAAAACTACCTTACGAAAGTTAACACAGATTAGTTATTACTCACCGTGCAACGTTTTAAGAATGAAAGCTAACTCTAGCTAGATTTCCAACATGGTGCATTCTGATTGATGACAACATGGTTGTGCTAAATGGAAAGCTACATTATCAAAATTAACACACATTAGATTTCATTCACCGTGCAATGATTTAAGGTTGAAAGCTAAATCCATCTAGATTTCCATCACGGTGCAATGTGACAATTTGATTGTTTTAGATAGAAAAATACCTTATCAAAGCTAACACACATTATCTTTCACATATCCTGCCATGTTAAAAAAAAAGGTAATTCCAACTAGATTTTCAAAATGGTGTAATGAGCTAACACCCATGAGCTTTCACTCATAGTACCATGTTAGAAGGAAAGCTAACTCTAGCTAGATTTCTATCATGGTGTAATGTAATTGATGACAATGTGGCAGTGTTAGATGAAAAACTACCTTATGAAAGCTAACACACATTAGTTTTTACTCACCGTGCAATGTTTTAAGAATGAAAGATAACTCCAGCTAGATTTCCATCATGGTGCATTACGATTGATGACAATGTGGTTGTGCTAGATGAAAAAATACACTATGAAAGCTTACACACATTAGATTTCACTCTCTGTGCAATGAGCTAAGGATGAAAGTTAACTCCAGCTAGATTTTCAACACGGTGCAACATGCTTGATGGCAATGTGGTTATGTTACATGGAAAACTACCTTATGAAAGCTAACACACATTAACTTTCACTCATCGTGCCATGTTCTTAAAAGGAAATCTAACTTCAACTATATTTCCATCATGGTGTAATGAGCTAACAGACATAAGCTTTCTCTTATAGTGCCATGTTGTTAGAAGGAAAGCTAACTCCAGCTAGATTTCCATCATGGTGTAATGTGTTTGGTGAAATTGTGGCTGTGTTAGATGGAAAACTACCTTATGAAGGGTAACAAACATTAGCTTTACTCACCGTGCAATGTTTTAAGAACGAAAGCTAACTCCAGTTAGATTTCCATTATGGTGCATTGTGATTGATGACAATGTGGTTGTGCTGGATGAAAAAATACACTATGAAAGCTTACACACATTAGATTTCACTTACCGTGGAACGATTTAATGATGAAAGCTAACTCTAGCTAGATTTCCAACACAGTGCAATGTGCTCGATGACAATGTTCTTGAGTTACTTGGAAAACTACCTTATTAAAGCTAACACATATTAGCTTTCACTCATCGTGCCATATTGTTAAAATGAAAGCTAACTCCAGCTAGTTTTCCATCATGGTGTAATGAGCTAACACACATAAGCTTTCCTTTATAGTGGCATGTTGTTAGAAGGAAATCTAACTCCAGCTACATTTCCATCATGGTGTCATGTATTTGATAACAATGTGGTTGTGTTAGATGGAAAACTACCTTATGAAAACTAACATATATTAGCTTTACTCACCGTGCAATGTTTTAAGAACAAAAGCTAACTCTAGCTAGTTTTCCATCTGGTGCATTGTGGTTGATGACAATGTGGTTATGCTAGATGGAAATAACATTATGAAAGCTAACACACATTAGATTTCACTCACCATGCAATGATTTAAGGACAAAAGCTAACTCCAGTTAGAATTCCATCACGGTGCAATGTGATCAATGATGACGTGGTTTCGTTAGATTGAAAACTACTTATGGTGGAGAAAGGCTTAATGTAGGATATGTTATGGTTTTGATAATTGATTTCATTGAACCACATTTGATTGTGGAAGATGTTGATGAAGGGGACTTACATCCATGGAAGATCATAGATTTGAGGCATAACAAAGGTAAATCAAAATCTTAAAGCATGTGTTAAGTGTTTTTGATAGTACATTGTTTGTTTTTTTGAGCAAATACTAAGTTTGTTTAATTTGCTATATAGGTGCAAATGTCTCTTCTGCATTTTATATTAGAGAACAAGGTAGATCTTTTGCAATGTGGAGTGAAGGTGGGTGAAGGATCCATATTCAATACACATATTGGTCATAAAGTGCATGGAAGGATGGTAAATAAATGATATATAGTGGTTAACATTGAGAAGGTATTAAAACATGATGCTCTTCTGCCACATCCAACAGGATTTGAGAATACACTAGGGGGTGCATTGGGATCTTATGATATTTGGCAAGAATCAGATTTGGAAACTCATTGTCATGATCATCCAGTAAATACTCCCCAACATAGGCTTACATTCACATGTAAAAATGTTTCTCTTACACATGAAAGCACGGGAACAAGCATGTGCATTGCCAAATGAGAATAGTTAATGTCCGTGAGGATGACATGGTTGAGGGTGAAATGTTAGGTGAAAAGGAATTCAATGTTTTTGTGGAAGACATAGATAGAACTTGTGAAAGATGTAGGATTGGGGATAAGTCTATACATTGTTGGGTTAGATGGCTAATAAATAAGTTGGTGGACAATGAAGGTGAGATTTTAAGGGTGAATGAAAATCTCAAGGAGGCACCCAAGGAAATGGCGGTATGGGATCTTATAGAGGAAATAAGTCCCTTAAACACATGGGATGGTGATATTTATAATGAAAAATATCTAGACTCAATTGCTATGCACGCAATGAAGCCATATAAAAGGATTAAACGAGTTGTGGCTACAAAAAAAGATGGAAACTTTCAAATACAAATAGATGAAGATAAAAAAATCCGACTTTTGGAAGCAGATGAATGCTACAAACAAGATTGCATTCAACATGTGGATAGAAAAGACATTGCAACTACTATAAGGGGTATGAAACTCTTAAATAAAAATGGCATTAGGGAATTTGTCTTGATTTCACTCCTTTCCAACACAATCATGTCAAAGAGCCATGGCCATGGCCTACCTCCTACTGCTAGGAAAGTAAAGGACATGAGGTTTAATGGAGATATTATTTGTAAGAAAGCATGGTACAAGATACATAATATTCCTCAAAGCACCTTCTATACTTACCAACATAATTTTCAACAAGGTCATGTCAAAAGAATTCATGGTAACACCAACAAATGCAAAGCACTTGCACATATTGTGGAAGCCATAGAAATATTGCACAAAATTGTAATGGATAATTCATATTTTTCACCAAACCAAACATGACAAGTTGAAGAAGATGGAATGTCTACTCCTTTAAGATTGTTGCCATCAACGTACACCAAAATTTCTTTGTTAAAAGAGATCAATGAGGCTCTTCAAGAGCTCAATTTTCCATCAATATCACAACAAAAAATGAGCAAGATTTGGAATACTCATTTTCCAGATGTGGCATTCTCAAAGAACACTAACTTCAGTAAATGTAGTGAATGTATTGTGTTGAAAGCATAGATGAAGACATTGACTACAAAAGAGCTGGAAGAAAAGGCATGAGCTAGACTGAAGAAACATAACAAGATTGTTATGTGTGGAAGATATTGCTACTATGACCACATAATTATGTTAGAGTGGTATCCAAAGGAATACTTGAGGATTATCCATGATAAAATGGACAAACAAAGAATTCAATCCCAAGATTACGTGTCAAATCAAAATCTGTTGTAGGAACAAACTTGGGTTTGTTGTTTACAGGTATGCTAACACATGGGCATAGCACAGGCGGTTTTGGTCATTTCTCCCTACCATTTGTACACATGAGATCACAATTTACCATTACATCTATTGCAAAGTGCTTGAGGGACCTCGAATATATGTATGGTGATTTTCTTTATGAGAGTGGAAGTTCAAGAAAACCACTTTCAAATGCATTACTTCAAAACTCTATTTACTCAAAATGTAGAGTGTACAAGGATGCTTTCCTATCTTAAAATGGTATCTCAAAAAATCAAAATCTTTATTTTAAACCTCTTCCTCCACATTTGTTGTTACAGTTGGACAATGCAGCTAGTGATAATAAGAATTGTTATGTTTTCATGTTTCTATCACTATTAATTGCACTTGGTGTCTTCATCACTATTGAGGTTGGATTCTTGATTGTGGGGCACACCCATGAATACATAGATGGAACCTACGGAAGAATGTCTTCCAATTTGAAAAGTAAATATATATATTCTTTACTTGAGATGATGGATACATATCGCATAATAGAAGAAAAATGAGGATTTCCACCTAAACTTATTAACAAAGTGTATGACTTCAAAAGTTTTCCTAATGGGTACATCAAGGAGGGGGAAATGCAGTAGCTGGACATCTTAATGTCTAGTAATTCCAATTTCTTGTACTCAATGATGTTCCAATTATGAGGTATAAAGAATCCATCAGAGACATTGAGTGGTCAAAACCAGTTGAGTTCTGGAATATAGATGA
>LPNX011215677.1:209972-220409 GCA_001517045.1 Pseudotsuga menziesii | reverse complement strand
GATCCATTAAGCACCAAATTCAAACATCTCAAATATATTATCAACTACTACATCCCATTATAATTGGACTCTAGGCATAGATAGTAGACACATTATCTTAATTCAATTTCTTCACACTTTCATAGTGTATGTATAATGTTGTACCTAACAACTATCCCAATTTTGACGAATTTATCGTTATTATTTGGTTCAACATCAATACATTTCTTATAATTTATTTTATTTTAATTTAATATTGTGATTTCCTTCCAATCATGCTATATTATAATATGTTATTTAACAATAAAAATATTTAATATGATACTTTGTTCACTTCAAATATAGATAGAGATCTTCTTGTAATAAAACATGCAATTATGTGTGCAACTTAACTTCATTAATCCTACATTTTATATCTTCATGAATATTTTTTCTCACGATTCAACAAATTAACAGATTTTCATATGCTCCTCCTAATTTATGGCATACCGAACTAGTTATAAATGATACAGCATTTCATTTTTTATGATTGTATATTAAAAACACTTGGAGTAAATAAAATTTGTGATCAATAAAAACATTCTTTCTAGGATTAGTTTTTCCAATTTTAATGGAATATTTCTTTAATGCATAATTTTTACAAATTAAATGAAATAAATAAAATGTTTACAAAAAAATTCAATGTCATAGAAGTCCTTGTAATAGAATTTTTCTAGATTTCTTGAAATATGTGTTAAATTAAAAATCCACGAAAAAAATTATGCTACTTATGATTTAGAGCTTACTGCTGTTATTCATGCCTTAAAGATGTGGTGGCACCACTTAATAGGCAGAAGGTTTATTTTAATGACTGATAATAAAAGTTTGAAATACCTTTTAGATCAGCCTAACTTAAATGCAAGGCAAGCAAGATGGTTAGCCTTCTTAAGTGAATACGATTTCGAAATTCAGTACATAAAAGGAAAATAAAATAAGGTGGCTGATGCTTTGAGCAGAAATGCAAAGCTGAATTTTATAGCAGCAATCAGTACTTATTCTTCTGATTTAAATGAACAACTGACTGAAGGGATAAAATTGGATGAAATTTATCAAAAATTACAAGTTACAGCTAAAGAAGAACCTACATAAAGTTTAATAAAGGGTTATAGTCTAAATAAATATGGATTTTTATTGTTTAAGGACAGATTGTATGTGCCTAATGTGCCTAAGGTTAAATTGCTGATTCTGGATGAAGTGCATAAAACCCATTACTCAGGGCATCCAGGCTACCAGAAGACTGTCACCATGTTAAGAAAAGAATATTTCTGGCCTAATATGAAATCTGAAGTAGTTGAGTATATAGCTAGATGTTTGGACTGTCAACAAGTGAAAACAGAACACCAACATCCAGCTGGTTTATTGCAACCCTTACCTATTCCTAGTTGGAAGTGGGAGATAATCAGCTTAGATTTCATTACTAGATTACCCAGAAATAAGAATCAGAACGATTCCATTATGGTGGTGGTGGACAAGTTAAGTAAAGTAGCACACTTCATTCCTGTCAAGACTACCTACAAGGCTGCCAATATAGCAGATATATTTTTAAAGCAAATTTTTATGTTACATGGAGTACGTAAGGTTATTATTTCAGACAGGGATCCTAAATTCACAGGGAATTTCTGGAAATCTTTGTTTAAAGGCTTAAACACAACACAGAATTTCAGCACCTCTTTCCATCCTCAAACAGACGGACAGACAGAAAGAGTAAATCAGGTGTTGAAAGATCTGTTAAGAATGTATGTTAAGGATCAGCCAGGTAAGTGGGAGGATTACTTGCATTTAGCAGAATTTGCTTACAATAATAACTATCAATCCTTAGCTAAGTTCAGCCCGTTTGAAATTCTATATGGGCATAAATGTAACACTCCTATCCCCTGGAATAATCCAGTAGATAGATTGGTGTTAGGACCTGAATTATTGAAGGAAATGGAACAGATTGTGAAACAAGTGTAGGAAAACTTAAAGGTGGCACAGGATCGACAAAAGAGTCAAGCAGACTCGAAAAGAACTCACAAAGAGTTCCAGGTAGGTGATCATGTGTTCATAAAGGTAAGACCAAAGAAAAGCTCCCTAAGACTAGGGATTTGTGCAAAACTAGCACCACATTATTGTGGTCTGTTTGAAATTCTATCCAGAATTGGTCGAGTTGCATATTAGTTAGTGTTACCACCTAATTTGAAAGTGCATAATGTTTTCATATTTCTGTTCTGAAAAAGTATGTTCATGATGCTACTCATGTAATTGATTGGAATGTTGTACAGGTGGAACCAGAAGGAGAATTTCTGGTGGAGCCGGACTGTATCCTCGGGAGGAGGGAAATTACTTTGCAAAACCGCACGATTGGACAACTAA
Source organism: Pseudotsuga menziesii (assembly GCA_001517045.1). Taxonomy (NCBI): domain Eukaryota; kingdom Viridiplantae; phylum Streptophyta; class Pinopsida; order Pinales; family Pinaceae; genus Pseudotsuga; species Pseudotsuga menziesii. Next base: position 218,039 of record LPNX011215677.1, on the reverse strand, counting down.
AGGTGCAATGGAAGCACCTTAGTCCTGAAGAAGCTACCTGGGAACTGAAAAAAAAGATGCAGGAAGCATACCCGAATCTGTTCCAGGAGGTTGCAGAGGATGAAGAATAAGTAACATCGAGGACGATGTTACATTTTAAGGGGGTGTGTATGTCACATACCCCAATTTTGTAAAATTATGTAAATTGTTTTAATTATATTCCTGAGACATTCTATTAAATTTAGTGCTAAGTAGGAGATTGATGACTCAGCAGAGTCAACAGAATTGGAATGTAATTCAGAATATTTTTATTATTAATAAATAAATTGTGGAGACAACAGCATGGGAGAGCTATTAAAAAGAGGTAACTGGTCAAACTGGTGGATGGGACTAGGTGGAAGGCAAAAGAAAAGTGGCAGCATCCTCAAACACTTCCTCAATTGTAGGTGGCAACTTCCCTACATTTGGGGTCATGATCCCCCAAGAAAGTGGGATCAGAGTAGGTGGCTCATTAAATGATAGTTAACCCAAAAAATACCTAGGCAATCTTTTAAAAGTACTCAATGAAGAGAGCTGAGGTGGCTCAGATATTTTCGAGAGAGAATTCATTCAGGTGAATGTTATTCAGGAATTTCATTGAGGAAATAGGGAAAAACAGTAAGGAAGTGTTCTGAGTGGATTGCTGCAGTAACTTGATTTTATTACAGCTTTTAGCTGGGAGAACTTACTGATAAAGTTCTGGATTCATACTGAGTTTAAGGATTGGTATATGACATTGCTGCACCTAGTTCCAACCAGGGAGACCAGAGCAAGCTCGAGGGTCCTGAGGAGTCGCTATTTGAGCGCTCTCCAGGAGTTGGTAGCGAGGAATGGCCTCCCATTGCTGTTGTTGTCTCAGTTCAAGCAGGTTCTGTCACTTATCTATTTATGTTTTAATGAGTAGGAATAGATGAATGTTATGCTTGTATTATTTGACAGAAGAATTAGCTGGTTAGTGATGTAATTGTTCTAGTTTATCAGTAGTTGAACTGTAGATGAAAAATAAAGACCTACTGTGTTTTTCCACATCTGGGTTACTAGACTGTACTCCAGCACAGAGGTATAAATTATAGAAAGATGTATGATGAGATTATAAATTAGACCTTTGCTTCTTTATATTTTTCGGAAAGAATGTTTGTTTACTGATAGCTGATCATGTTTACAGATAAAACTAGTTTTTGTACAGTGATCATTTCAGTAGTTTTATTATCGAAGAAGATAGAGGAAGGTTACTTTAATTATTCTACGGTATTGAAAACATTACTATTTTCTTCCTTCTAGTTTAAGAATAATTTAACTGGTTATGTCCAAGTAACAGTACTAAATCTAGAAGTAAATAAATGTAATTTAAACTCTATAATCAAGCAAGCTATTCAGAACTGATGTATTTCATTTATGTTATCTTTCCTTTACTTTTCCTTTTCTCGTTAAACCAATTTTCTAACATTATTTAGAATGGTAACCCTATCTTGTATGAGTTTTAAATGTATGCTACTATATATATATAGTTACATAAGATAGATCATAAGAAGTATTATTCGTTTCATTTTTATTTTCTTAAGTAATATTATAGCTTAACAGATAGATTTAATATTTTCAAAACTCTTTAAGTAACTGCATATCAGTACAGGAAGCAAACAACATAATGCTATCTTCTTCATGCTATAAAATAAACAAAGGTTATACATATGGAGAATCTAATACTCCAATAAAGACAGGTTTATTATTTTGTATTAGTAAGTATGATTGTCATAATAATATTATACTTTTATATTATCTAACATAAAGATATTATACTTTTAAAACTTAAGGAATGACAAAATTATTTAAATTACAAACCTGAGTTAAAAATACCCTGTTCTACAGGATAACTAGACTTTTCCAAGTAATCTTTGTTAAAATAAATTAAAAATAAAATATAAGAACCTATATGGCTTAACGGTATAAACCCTATATATATCACTTAACAAGATTACATAACAAGTAAACCAAGGTATAACCCAGGTACATAACCCTGACAGCAACTTTATAAAAGAATTTATCTTTAGTAAAATAACTCAATGGCATAATTAAAATTTAAGGTAAATAACAGAACTTTAGACTGCTCGTACATCGAGCTTAATCAATAGGGTAATAATCATTTATTTACTCACAGATACAAACAGAATCAGTATTAATATACATAATATCAAATTAAGAAATAGTAATGATACTCAAACTGTAAAACTAGGGTTTAACCCTATAAATTTCAGTTTATGCAAATAAAATAATAATTATAAATTGGGAGAATAATTTACTTATGGCCGCATTATAAATCAACACTACAAGGCTGTCATAAGCCTGTATTTTACATATTGCATACACAGATAGTAAATTAAAAATAAATGCAGTAATACAACAAAAGCTACAGAAGAAGAAAGACAGTATATTATATTATATTGTAGACTGTGGGTGAAAACACCCAATGTCTTCCAAAATCAAAACTATACAGTAAGACAAGAAGTCGAAGTCGAGGTCTTAACCTCTTCGCAAACAGGCTTGCAGCCCAGTTTTGTTTTTACAGTACTTAAAGCTTAAAAGACCACTAATATTTACAACCATGGCCTAAGCCGTAACGCCCTGACATCGCGTGAAGGGTTTCATCTGTTAATTCTTTTAACCAGCAATCTTAAGACCAGAATGAAGCAGTAAGGGTTTCATGCTTCTTAATCCAACCCTCAAAGGTTCCAACTGAAAACCATAAGGAGGACAAGCCATGGTGTAACCAGGCTTACCAGGATTGCAGCCTGCTGCCCCAGTCTTATTACCAAAGGCCGTACATTTGGAATTTGTAAAACCTGCTTTCACAAAGTTTAAAACCCTACTTTAGAATGCTGTAACCTGTGTAAAGAAACTTACAATTTTAAGACAAATAGTAAGCAAGGTTTTTAAGTTCTTATTCTTACCTATTCTTTCGAGGAAGCACGACCGCTGGCAACTGCGACCCAACTAACAGCGCAGGAAGGTAATACTACAGCCAGGAGGTAAAAGGAGGATTAACTCTCAACCTTGCACAGAGTTCAAGGACAGTAGTTCCAACCATCGAAACCCTGGAGGGAGGCGTTAGCACTGGCGAGGGTTCAGTTCAGTATGGTAGAGAAGAGTATAATGGAGGAACGAAGGACTGAACCTCACTATGCAACGTGGGGAACAAACCACTATCAAAGGCCAAGCCAGGGTTTACTTGCAGTAGAGAGGCCACACAGAGGTGCACAGGACCGTCGCAGAGCGACCAGCGTCGAGGAAAATGGAGAAAATGAAAGGTAGGGTTAACACACAACTCTTTTATCCACGCGGTGCATGGATGGAGTATTGCCACGACAGCTGCTAAATTTATCAATGCAGAGTGGGTTTGTTTACATAGTCAACCAACATTTTCGATGGAGGAATGATTTTCCAAATCATTCGTGATCAAAGTTTATCCAAAGTCATGGCGCAAGATTCATCAATCTACGCTGCATGCAAATGATTGTATTCATTATTCTCCACTCTAATATGTTAATCCCTTGAAATCTTAAGTGAATTGCATAACGACATGATAGTAATTATAAGCTTGATGGTTAGAAGGTATTCGATTTAGAATATTAACCTTGTTATTATAGTATATACATTGGAGGGTATTATAGTATGTTATAGTTTATAAAGAGGAACCTTGGTGCAAAAGCTATTATAAACTTTCCCCTTATATTATAAATTGCCTTAAGTTCTTTAATAAGTAAAAAGAATAATATCATAAAGACCATAGATTGTTAAATAGTGCAAGCTATATAATATTTGGGTCATATTATTGTGCTTCCATTAGCCTTGGAAACCATCCCTTGTTTTGAAGTAATAAATGTTTTGTATAGTATAAAAATCACCTTTGAAACGGATAGTCTTATATTTAACTCCAAGCTCAAGGCTATGATAAATATAATAGAACTATTCACTGATTTCCAGCTTTTATAAGCTAAATTTTCCCTTTATTTGCTAGCATAGTTTAAAAGTTCATAAAGTAAGGCATGATGGTAGAAAGCTAGTTTTAATTCCCTTTCTACTTATAATCTCTTAAATGATTTTTTTTTACAAAAATTAAAATAGCATCTGTAGTACAAGTTACTAAAGACAAGGAAGTAGTATTTACCATGTGGAGACGAGGTTTTTACTTAAAGTGATATCCTCATTAATAAGCGAGGACTTGGCAAGGATAGGCAAAACCTTTGCAATAATACAGGAATCCTCTTATGAGTTTTCACTTGATTTTAAATGCTTGTTTACATTTGGATTCTTATTATAGATTTCAGAACTCTGTTCCTTTACTCTTATTTTAAAGAGTTAATAAAATACTTTTGTATAAATTACAACTGTAATTGAATAGAGAAGATGACTGATCAATAGGAACATAAATTACTTTTGCTAGAAAGAAAACAGTTTGAAATGATACCTTAGCATAAGTTGAAATGTTTTTGTCTCTTACTATCTTTCGAGCTATTTCTCTTACAATGAACTTATAGTAAATACTTTAGAATTACGATTTGCAGCGCCATAACCTCTTACCTATATATCTGTAAGAAAAGCGAAAACCGTTGTGTTAGCTCGAAAGCTAAGTAAGCCTATTTTTGCATGTCAATTCCACCTTATGATCAAAAGAGGAACAAAAGTCAGTAAACAGAAAGATCTGTTCTATAATTAAACATAACCAACTGATAAATTCAATAGCAAGTTGTTAACACATAACTAATTAATGTTAGTTAAACTGCTTTACGTTAATGTTTTGCAATTTTAAAAATTTTAAAATTTTCGAAAATTTTGGGGTTTTGACAGAAAGGAAGAACTAAGGACTATAGATCGACGAGTTTAGAACTAAGCATCTCTGCGGTGTCGGTGAGACAAACAACAAGGCTTCCGAAACAGTGGCGTCGCTCATGACTAGAACTCTCACTATGATAAAACAAAAACACTGAAAGTCAGAAGTAAAAAATTTTTCTGAAAAATAAACAAAGGAGATAAAAACCCATCGGCAAAAAACATGACTTTCCATTAGGACATTAAGTTAGTTGGCTTCCACAATGGTGGCTATGTAGAGAAATATGGCCCCGATTCACTATTCAAAATACTTCCAACCGGGAAAACAAAAATATATCATCGCAAAGCAAAAGGTTTGAACCAATAAAACCATGCATCGGCGAAAGTAAGAACTGTCTATCAACCTGTTCTCTATTTGTCCTTCGAAACCGCGGTTGCATAGATAACTAAAGGTCTGATTCAAACTTCGATTGCCCTCTGATAGCGATAAAACCAAACATTGAAAATTCAAAGAAAATTTAAGTGGTCAAAATATTCTTGGCTGGGAAGCGATGAAATTAGTTCATTTAACCTCCGAAACAGTGGCGGCATAGATAACTATTTAGTTCCGACTCAAACTTCAACTGACTTCCGATAGTGCTAAAACAAAATCATCGACGGAGCAAATGTTAAAACAAATAAACAAACTCCATAATCAAAATCTTTGGCTAGACAAAGGCGGATTTAGATCATCCAACTTCTGAAATGAAGGAAACAATTGACTTTAATTCAAAAGCAAGAAAATCCAAATTTGTAGCAGAGGGAAAAAAATAGAGTTCAGGAGACCAAATAAATCCAGGCAAGATAAAATCAAAAGGAGGGCCAATTTTTTTTCAAAAATTTAGGGAAAAAGTTGCAGCTGCAACAAATTGATAATATATACATACTGTGTTTTTAAGAAAACCGATGGCATGCTGTGAGATTTCTATCTGTTCTGGTTTATTTTCAATTCTTTTTAAATTAACCTAAACAGAGATATTATTACTGCACTGATATTTGTTTTGATGTATAAATAACTAAAGAAATTTTAAAGAAGTTTTATTGTGGTTTCTGTTCTTAGTTGTTTTGATTTTGTTTAAAAGAGAAACAAAGTGTTCAAAGAGTTGGTTTTTAGGACAAAATTTTATTTTTACTGTCAGAAGCAATTATTTCAGTAAAAAGAAATAAATTAAGGAAAGGTTGAATAGTACAACTAGAGTCTTTACCGTTTTCTTGTATTATAATGTTTTAAAAGGTATTTACTTAAATTTTCTTAGTTTATTTTTACCAAGCAGATTTTAATATTGTTTTCTATGGAAAAAGTATATAATTTTGTATATTTGTATATTAGATACTGTGGTTATATGAATGAAGAACCTATGATTTAAGTAATTTTGGGTGAAACTTTATAACCCCTCCGCTAGTAAAAGAGTAGATAATGATAGTCATATTTGAAAGTTTCTTCAAAATAAGTTTTTTTTATAAAATCATAATTACCTTTAAATTATTATAGATTTTAATATTTGATTATATTGTTATTCAAGTTACATTTTTACCTAGATTAATGATGAAGTTATCTAATTAATTTCTAGCCTCATTTTACTGTCTCTTTAAGTTAATCCTACTTATTTATTTTCCATTTTTATAATGTGTTTTAGTTACTATAATAATAAACTTATAGCAAATAATTTATCCATTGTGTAATTAAGTGCACAGACTATGTATGTATCTATTTTTAAATCTTTCTTAGAGACAGATTTGTTTATGTTATGACAATGTATTCTATCTAAGGAAAACTTTCGAAATAGAAAGGAAAAACATACTTTTGATTAGCCCTTATGAAATCTATAGAAGGTAAATAAATACATTCAAGCATACTTCATTCGATTCTTTATCACAATTTAATCTAACCTACTGTACTAGAGTACTACCTTTAAAAAGGTGTGGAAAAATACAGTTATGTATTTTTTTAATTTATCAGTAAAATTGGAAATTCTTCTAATCATTTAACCTAATCTATATCTAATCTAGCATTTGACTATCTTTTCACGGTAGAAGGTTTCATTAAATAATCCTAAAAACAACAAAACAAAATCATAACACATTATTTCTTAAATTCAATCCTTCTTGATCTAAATATGCAATTAGGAACTAGATAAATCATGTAGAACCTGGATATGTAGAAGAGGTGACAACATCTTAAGGAACGTGTTCCTCCCAACCAACTCCTAGAGATAGCTGATCTGCAAATCTCAGGACCCTCGAGCTTGTCTTCTGGTCCACCTGGTAGAAGTACTGGGTGAGAGATGTATTTTAGTAATCCTCTACAACTCTACTGAGTATTGAGTAGTAAATATGTTCTTCTTGCAGCAATATGAACTCAACTTAGGATAGTTGCACTAGTTCAGAACTTCATCACTTTTTACTCAAAACAAACTTCTGCTAGTCCCCTCCATTGAATTTTCTTGTGCGCTAAATTCACTTGAAATTTTCACAAGTCTAGAATGAGCAACCTCAGCTTTATTCAATAGGAAGTTTTATTAGCATGCCTAGGTATTTTGGGTCATTTTTCACTTAATGAGCCACCTAATCTTGTTCCACTTTCTTGGGGAACATGACCAAAAAAATAGGAAAGTTGCCTCCTGCAACACCTAGAAGTAGTTTGAGGATGCTTCCAAGTGTCAATATGCTCTCAACCCATCGTATTCCACCAAGTGACCAATAAAACACTCATTTAATAGCATCCTTAAGTTGTTGTCTCATCTTTAATTTATTAATTAATAAAATATTCCGCAATTACATGCAATTATCCTTGACCCCACTTGGTCATTAATTACAAACTTTATAATAAAAATATAACATAATGTTTCTCAAAACATCAAATGTTTCTGCAATTTGGGGCATGTCATGCATCCCCTTAAATATAACATCGTCCTTGATGTTATTTATTCTTTGTCCTAAGAATTGCCCTAGAACAGAATTGGATATGCAACCCACATATGACTCTCCAATTCCCATGTGGCTTCTTCTGGACTAAGGTTCTTCCATTGGACCTTCACCTGACCAATGGTACGATTCCGAAGCAAGATCTCCCTCCTTTCGAGGATATAATATGGTTCCACCAGAAAATATCCTTCGGGTTCCACCTACACATCATTCCAGTTTATAACATGAGTTGCATCATGTACATATTATTTTAACATAGAC
>LPNX011215677.1:0-207282 GCA_001517045.1 Pseudotsuga menziesii | reverse complement strand
TTATTTAGATCCTGAAAATTTCCAATTCATGAGTAATTGTTAATAATTCTTTGATGAGATTGAATCTTAGTTCCTAGATCATGTGCAAGAATTAATAATATGAAAAACATTATGAACCTTCAAATTTGGCGGTAAATCCAATTGATATGCCACCTGTCCCATTCTGGACAGTATCTCAAAAGGTCCGCAATATCGAGGTTCCAACTTAGCACAACCTTCTAATCTCAAAGAACTCTTTTTAGGCATTACCTTTATAAAGACATGTTCACCTACCTGGAACTCTTTTTGAGTTCGTTTAAGATTTGCTTGAATTTTTTGTTTGTCTTGTGCAACTTTTAAGTTACCATGCACTTGTTTTACAATTAACTCCATCTATTTTAGTAGTTCAAGTCCTAATACTAACCTGTCAACTGGGTTACTCCATGAGATGGGGGTATTGCACTTTCTGCCATACAAAATTTCCAATGGACTGTATCTTGCTGAAGCTTGGTAATGATTATTATAAGCAAACTCCACCAGATGTAAGTAATATTCCCATTTACCTGGTTGTTCCTGAACATACATTCTGAGCATATCTTCCAACACTTGATTCACTCTTTCAGTCTATCCATCTGCCTAGAGATGAAAAGAGATACTGAAATTTAAAGTAGTATTCAGTCCTTTAAACAAAGACTTCCAGAAATTGCCCGTAAACTTAGGGTCTTTGTCTGAAATTATTACTTTCGGTATCCCATGTAAATGAATTATTTGTTTCATGAATATATCAGCAATATTAGCATCCTTGTAAGTGGTTTTTATAGGTATAAAATGAGGTTCTTTACTAAGTTTATCAATGAATACCGTTATCGAGTCATTCAGATTTTGATTTCTAGGTAGACCCGTAATAAAATCAAGACTGATTATTTCCCACTTCTAGCCAGGAATAGGTAATGGCTGTACTAAATGGACTAGATGCTGGTGTTTAGTCTTAACTTGTTGACTTTCAAAACACTTAGCATTGCATTCTATCAGTTCATTCTTCATGTTTGACCAAAAATAATCCTTTCGTAACATAATTATAGTCTTCTGATAACCAGGATGTCCTGAGTAAGGATTCTTATGATTTGCATTTAAAATCAGTGACTTAATCTTAGGTACATTAGGTATATACAACCTATCTTTGTATAGTAATAATCCTTTTTCGTTTAAACTATACCCTGTAGTTAAAATTTTCGTTAAATTTTCTATTACTTTTGCTTGTAATTTCTCATAGTTTTCATCCAATCTCACTCCTTCCTATAGCTATTCTTCTAAATCTATTTTATAAGTGTTGATTGCTGCTACAAAATTTATTTTTTCGTTTCTGCTTAGAGCATCAACAACCTTATTTTATTTTCCCTTAATATGTTGGATTTCAAAATCATACTCGCTAAGGAAATATAGCCACCTAGCTTGCCTTGCGTTTATGTTAGGTTGACCCAACAAATATTTTAATCCTTTTTATCTGTTATTAATATAAATTTTCTTTCGATTAAGTGATGGTGCGACATCTTCAAAGCATGTATGACGGGAGCCAACTCTAAATCATACGTTGCGTAGTTTTTCTCATGAATCTTAAGCTTCCTAGACTCATATGCAATTACGTGTCCTTCCTGAGTTAAAACTCCACCTAGACCATCATTGCATACGTTAGTGCATACTATAAAGTCTTTATTAGGATCAACAATTCTTAATATTGGTGCAGTAGTTAGTAATGTTTTTAACTTTTTAAAACTTTCTTCACACTTTTGACTCCACTCAAATTTCTTCCCTTTGTTCTGTAAATAAGTTATGGCATTTGTAATTCTTGAAAACCCTTCAATGAATCTTCGATAATAGCCAGTAATCCCCATGAATGATCGTACGTCAGTCACGTCCTTTGGAAATGGCCATCCTTCAATTGATTTTATCTTTTATGGATCAACTGAGATCCCTTCTTTAGTTACTACATGGCCCAAGTACTGTATTTTTTCCTTAAAGAAATCACACTTACTAAATTTAGAATAAAGCTCATGTTCTCGCAATTCTCATAAAACAATTTTTAAGTGCTCCTTGTGTTCTTCTTTATACTTTGAATAAATTATAATGTTGTCAATGAATACCACCACGAATGTATCAAGGTATTTATGCAATACATTATTCATTAAGCACATGAAGATAGCTGGGGCATTAGTAATCCCAAATGGCATAACAACAAACTCATAGTGACCATATCTGGTCCTAAAAGCTGTTTTAAAGATGTCTTTATCTTTGATTCGGACCTCGTGATAACCAGATCGTAAATCAATCTTTGAAAATACAGTTTCTCCACATAGCTGATCAAACAGATCATCTATGCGGGGAAACGGTATCTATTTTTAATGGTAATTTTATTAAGTTGACGGTAATCAATGCATAAGAGTAGAGTACCGTCCTTCTTTTTATGAAAATAGCAGGTGCTCCCCAAGGAGACACACTAGGTCTGATATACTTCTTATCAATAAGTTCTTCTAGCTGTGATTTTAATTCATTTAATTCCAATATATCCATCTGATAAGGGAATTTTGAGCTGGGCACTGCACCAAGTAGCAACTCAATAGTGAATTCTAACTCCCTCTTCAGAGGCAGTCCCCGAATTTCTTCCCAAAATACATCTGAATACCCCCTCAGGATTGGAATATCTTCGAGTTTTAGTTTATCTTTGTTATTATCATTTTCTTTATTAATTACGGTTATAGCAAAGGATTTACAACCCTTCCCAACAAATCTCTTTAATTGCAAAGCAGATATTTGTCTGATACTTGTTTTCCTAGGGATTGCTATTATGTTTACTATTTCTCATTCATTATTTACGCAAGTAAAAGTTTTATTTAAACAGTTCAAAACTACTCTATGTTGTTCTAACCAATCCATACCAATTAACATATCATAAGAACCTAAAGAAAGTACATTAAGCTTCATAGAGGTTTCAAACTGATCCATATTTACAGTACATTCTTTTACAAAACTAATCACTTTTCTTTTTTACGCTAGTGACTAGCTGAACTAACCATGACTTTGAAAACATTTCTACTGATAACTTGCATTTTTCTACTAATTCAGGAGAAATGTAACTTAGGCTATCCCCTAGGTTAATTAAGATAGATATAGGTGTTTGATTAAGCTTGCCTTCTATTTCCACCATGGAAGTTTGATAATCCACTTGCCTGTTTTCCAATGCTGCGTTGATCCTGGGCATTGTCCTTGCTAAATCACCAACAGTCATCTCCTCCTGCACTGCATGTATGTTGTTGACAATCTTCTTTTGGTTAGGGAAAACTTATACATAATGAATCCCATTACACTCCCAACATTTGACTGGTTCTTTACGTTCATTATTCTTAGTGTAATTGTTGTGATTATTAGCAGGTTCTTTATTTCTAGGACCATTAGGATTTAACTCTGAGTTTTCTTTATTTCCTTGGAAATTCTTATTAGGAAAATTCTGTTTATTATTATTCCTAAAACAATGGTTAGGTATAAAACCTTTCTTCTTCTATTCAAAATTATTAGATCTTTTAGCCTTCCAGTTTGACATACTTTCCTTTTTGCGGTTCTGCTCATAGAAAAAATTCACCTTTCGCATAGCCTCCTCTAAGGTTTTTAGATTATCGTATTCAATTATGTCTTTCATGTGAAAAGGTAAACATCTTAGCAAGGAAAATTTTAGAGGTGAATTTTAGCCCAATGGGCTATTTTTCCATGTTTTTCTCCAAAAAAAGATTCGCCACTTTGCATTTTTTGAAGCCCCTTTTCGCCCAATTTTGATGGGGTAAATTTTTTTCACCCTAAAAATCGCCAAATTATTATATACATGATATAAAATCATTGGAAATTAAAATATTTTTTGAAAAATATTGCCAAACATTTTATAGTTGGTGTTTTAAGAATTGGTAAGATTCTCCAACATTTATACACTTTTAAATAAGTATGGTTTCTTAAAATCATCCCTGCAACTTAGAAACCGCTGTACCTTAGGCTTCTCATCCACAATGTAAGGCACATAATGTAGCAGACTTAAAAATTTACTATTTAATTCTTTCATGTTCATTGTTCCTAGCTTCAATTCATAAAATTCCTTAGCTCTCTATTCGTAGTACTGTTCTGACAAGAACTTCTTTTTAAAGTATTTCTTAAAGGTACTCCAGTTAATGTTCTTTTCCCTAATACCTTTTACTCATTTTAGATCCTACCAACAAATATCTTCCTTCCCAGTTAGGTTGTAAATGGCCATTCTTACTTTTAGCTGATTAGAGTAATTATAAATTTGAAAATACTTCTTCATCCCAGACAGCCATGATTCAGCCTCTTCTCCTTTCTCAGTTTCACCATTGAAAGTTGGTGGTTTTATCTTCTTAAATTCTTGTGAAATTTCTTCATAAGGCTTAAATTTTCTTTTTCTTGAATGATAATTATCTTCACTACTATCACTAGTGTACTGACGATTTTTCCTGTGTGAGTCGCCATATATTTCAGAGGACGAACTACTTTAGATTTTAGACAGTTTAGACTTTTTACTTTTTTGTTGGTGGCATATATCTTTAGATCCTGTCTGTTTATCTTTTTCTTCATTCTGGAACTTTTCCATCAGTATCTAGTTCAGCTCTTCTCGAGCTCTCAAATTTCTTTCATTTTCCTTTTCGACTATTTCTATCTCAGTTCTTAATTCTTTAACAATTTGTAATAATTCTGAAGAATTGTTAGTTATTTCTTCCTGAAATGGTTCTCTTTTAGAATTACTTTGTTCATTAAATGAGGACTCTTCATCTACATATTCTTCAAGTCTTCCATACCTTCAGTTTAGCTCAGAAAATTTTTCTGGAAATAACATTTCAAAAAGAAAATAATAATCAGTATGCATGCATTTAATCTACTGTTTATCTCTACAGGTTGAGCCTCATTCAGGCCTACTGTCTGAACGTGTGCTTTGATACCACATGTAATAACCCAAAAATTCGTAAATATTTAAAAATTTTCCTATGACATTTAATGTTGCAATCGTCACTACTGAGGAACATTTAACTGTTAACGGTTATCATAATCAAAGTTAAACTAGAACTAATTATTTTGTTAATTTCTAGATTTGCATACTTAATTATTTGCTTCCATAAATCATTGTTAAGGATTTGATTTAGTAGGTTATGATTTGGAACAACATGAAATGAAACATCTGTTTAATTACTAAGTGCTAAGTTTGTTTCACTATTTGTGAAAATATGAAGGAACTTCACTTGAGTCTGAGGCTTACTTAGATTTTTAGCTAATGCAGTGAAGTGATGCTTCTTTTACAGGTCTTTACAGGTAAGACATTTTGTAACTAGTTTCCGAATTCGAGATTATTATCTCAACTAGCATAAAATATAATTCTAGTAACTTTGTTTACTTTACAACTTTTATCAAAATGAATGAGGTATCGTTGATCTATATATTTATGTTTTAAATAGTTTTATGGTAAACATAAGTGTTTAGTAAACTGAACATAGTCCATTTGTTCTTCCATTCGCTTCAACTATAACTCGATCATCTAACTTTGTTCTATTTATTATCAGTTGAGGTCCTGTATGTAATTCTTGTGAAAGGTAATTTATCTAGCAGGTCCTTTAATACTTTACTACTTGATACCGAGGTAAATTAAGAGTATTTGTTTTCAACAATGAAAGAGTTAAATAAACTTATGAAAACCTAAATCTAGGTAAAGTCATAAGTATAAAGATCATCATGCATACATGGAACTAAAATCTTAGTTTAGAAGACAGTCTACTATCTATTTTAGAACTTACCAGGTAGCGATGCAATAATACAAATTTTATATCCTTACTAAGTATTACTGCTAGTTGTGTAAAGAAAGAAAATATTATCTTCTACAAATCTATCCAACTTAACCTTCGTATGATATTCAGCTCACAAGGGAGATATATGAATCTAAGTTTAATACCTAGACTAACCGTAATCAATCTATATCTCTTCCTATGCTTGCAAGCACACATGCAAAAATGATTAAGTCTTTTACAAGTTCTTTTTACAATTCTATGGTTTCTCACAAAGTGTTGTTTATTATGCTAATCAAAGTTGAACAATTCTTTACACAAGTGTCTACCCATTTCCAAATATTGTAGAACATGAATATAAACCTTAGTGTAATTAACACCTCCTTACATTATTTGTTAGGGTTATAATATGGATATTATAATGAAATGTTATTGAATGTTATGAAAAGGGTTTTAACCATAGTTTATATATAAAACGCTATTGTGTGTAGGCTACTGCCACGGGGGTCTCAAACTATAATACAAAACCCACATTTCGCAAATATATACAAAGCCACGTGGTCGATGCTTGATGGTTCAGTTTTTTTGACTTGGAGATTCATTATAAAACTATCTTAAGCCCTAAAAAATCACATTTTTTACCAATTGTTCTTTCTGTGACAGTGGAGAGTAAGAGTTGCATGCTCATGGCCGCATGGCCTTATTGCCACTTCTTTGACTCTGTATAGGTCTCCTTTGCCATATTGTTTTTCTTCTACGTATGAGATTCATGTGACCACTAATTTTCTTTGTGGGTGAGGTCGTTTCGCCATTTCTTGGCCTCTGTGTGGGCTTTCCTTTGGCTCTTGTGCAATGGTGGACTCTGTTTGAGTAAAAAGAATAGCGTGCCTTTAGTTTTTATCTTTGGGCTTGCACATTTCTTGTTGGGGTTTCTCCACCGTGCTTCTTCTTGTAGTTCGAAGTACCCTTAATTGTGGCTGGGGTCTGTTTACTATACCAATACGGGGCCGAGAATCCACTTTCAGGTAAGACATTCTGTTTTTAAACAAAACTATAATTCTTTTGTACTGTTCACAGACTTATTTCCTTAGTTACTTGTATGAGTTTTAATATTCATTGGTTTCACTTGTGTAGGTGTTTTGATTGGAAAAAGTGTGCTAGAAACCACTGAAGGATACCCTGCAAGAACTCCATGCTTTGTGTCCACCCTGGTAAGCCTCAGTCTCGGCTGAGGTTTCTCTTGCACTAGTTATATGGGGTTTGGTTGTTACAGTCCTACCGAAATGTGACTTTAGTTTTGGTTATCATATGTCTTGTTTGTTTAGAAAGGCCATATGGCCGAGACTGTAATGTGTAGATAGGAAAAAATGTTTACGCCCCAGTGATTGTATCGTGATGAAATAATTTGGGGCTTTCACGACCGTGACTAATTAAAAAGATACCTATGTGGCCTTCTCAGCTATAGATTGATTACAGAAAAAATGCTATTTTTCAACAGGCTTTTAAGTCGTGTCTTTTGTTGTAAAAACGCCATTAGGACATAACACCTATGGAGACAGTAGTGGTTTTGATAATGAAGATAGGGTTTAGATGCTGTTTATAATTTGAATAAGCTTAAATCTTACTGTTTGTAACTTATATAATTGATAATATATACATACTCTATTTTTTTTTTAAATGATGGCATGCTCTAAGATTTCTATTTGTTCTGGTTTATTTTCAATTCTTTTTAAATTAACCTAAATAGATATATTGTTACTTTGTTTCTCTTTTTATATTTGTTTTGATGTATAAATAACTAAAGAAATTTTAAAGAAGTTTTATTATGGTTTTTGTTCTTAGTTTTTTCGATTTTGTTTAAAAGAGAAAAAAAAGTGTTCACACAGTTGGTTTTTAGAACATAATTTGATTTTTACCCTAAGAAGCAATTATTTCAGTAAAAAGAAATAGATTAAGGAAAGGTTGAAGAGTAGAACCCGAGTCTTTACCGTTTTCTTGGATTAGAATGTTTAAAAGGTCTTTACTTAAATTTTCTTAGTTTATTTTTACCAAACAGTTTTTAATACTGTTTTCTATGGAAAAAGTATTTAATTTTGTATAATCATATATTAGATATTGTGGTTATATAAATGAAGAACATATGCTTTAAGTAATTTTGGGTGAAACCGTATAATCCGTCTGCTAGTAAAAGATGACGTAATGATAGTCATATTTGATAGTTTCTTCAAAATAAGTTTTGTTTATAAAAACATAATTACCTTTAAATTATTACAGAGTTTAATATTTGATTATAATGTTATTCAAGTTACATTTTTACCTAGATTAATGATGAAGCTATCCAAGTAATTTCTAGCCTCATTTTACTGTTTCTTTAAGTTAATCCTGCTTATTTATTTTCTATTTTTATAATGTATTTTAGTTACTATAATAATAAACTTATAGTAAATAATTTATCCATTCTATAATTAAATGCACAGACTATGTATGTATATATTTTAAAATCTTTCTTAGAGGCAGATTTGTTTATGTTATGGCAATGTATTATGTCTAAGGAAAACTACCTAAATATAAAGGAAAAACATACTTTTTATTAACCCTTGTGAAATCTATAGAAGGTAAATAAACACATTCAAGCATACTTCATTCGATTCTTTATCAGAATTTAATCTAATCTACTACACTAGAGTACTACCTTTAAAAAGGTGTGGAAAAATACAGTTAGGTATTTTTTTAATCTATCAGTAAAATTGGAAATTATTCTAATCATTTACCCTAATCTATATCTAATCCAACATTTGACTATATTTTCATAGTAGAAGGTTTCATTAAATAATCCTAAAAACAACAAAACAAAAGAATAACACATTATTGCTTAAATTCAATCCTTCTTGATCTAAATATGCAATTAGGAACTAGATAAATCATGTAGAACTTGGACATGTAGAAGAGGTGACAACAGCTTAAGGAACCTGTTCTTCCCAACCAACTCCTGGATATAGTTGATTTGCAAATATCAGGACCCTCGAGCTTGTCTTCTGGTCCACCTGGTAGAAGTACTGGGTGAGAGATGTAGTTTAGTAATCCTCTGCAACTCTACTAAGTATTTAGCAGTAAATCTGTTCTTCTTGCAGCAATATGAACTCAACTTAAGATAGCTGCACTAGTTCAAAACTTCAGCACTTTTTACTCAAAACAAACTTCTGCTAGTCCCTTTCATTGAATTTTCTTGTGCACTAAATTCACTCGGAATTTTCACAAGTCCAGAATGAGCAACCTCAGTTGTATTCAATGGGAGGTTTTATTAGCATGCCTAGGTCTTTTGGGTCAGTTTTCACTTAATGAAGCACCTGCTCTTGTTCCACTTTCTTGGGGAACATGACCACACAAATAGGGAAGTTTCCTCCTACAACAGCTAGAAGTAGTTTGAGGATGCTGCCAAGTGTCAATATGCTCTCAACCCAGCCTATTCCACCAAGTGAATAGTAAAACACTCATTTAATAGCCTCCTTAAGTTGTTGTCTCATCTTTAATTTATTAATTAATAAAAAATTTAGCAATTACATGCAATTATCCTTGACCCCACTTGGTCATTAATTACAAACTTTATAATAAAAATAGAACATTTTGTTTCTTAAAAAATCAAATGTTTTTGCAATTTGGGGCATGTGACACACACCTAAATAGGCTACTTAGCTAGAGAGAATCTCTTTCACAACTAAATAACAAACAAATCATGTAACGAAATATTCATGAGATAAGCATTAATTCTAAGATCCCCCTTAATGTTTATATTTAATCTTATTTTTATCATTTCTATTGTCTTGGTCTTAATCTGAATCATGTGTTTATCTTCTTTTCAGACTTCATATGCACTTGCTAAGGATTTTTTTATCTCTTTTTGTACCTGCATAAATTATATTATTGATGTCCATATAAAAAAAAATCATACCCAGTTCGGTGGAAATGTTTTTCACTTACATGGCTCATTAATATACTAAGCTCTCCCTTGTATCATGTTGTGATTCCTCACACTCTGAGTTCTTCCATGTCACATCCCCACTTTGTGTGATTCTGTAACATAACACATATGCCTGAGCACTAGCGACGGGTCTTAGAACCCCTGTTAGAACCACCTTTGTGCAATTCTGCACCACAACATGTTTCTTAAACACTAGGGATAAGTCTTAACTTTGGACTATCAAGAACTACCGATTATACACCCCATTTTTCTTTGCCTCTTCACTTGAAGTCTTCCTTCCTTTATCTGACACTCTTCTGCATAGGATCCTTATCACCAAAATACCTCACTTCCTTATCACCAAAATACCTCACAATAAACATTTTCTCATCACTTTTCATCAGAAGAACCTTACACACATAGCCATCAACTTTCATATTGAATCCTATTCACATCTTTATCTCCTCACACAATCCATGCTCCTTAGTAGCTTCCCTTCTAGGGAGTGATCCCTTTACAATATTGTGACATTGAGATTGGAAATGCACCTAAACACTGACTTCAATGACTTAAGCTTCATGCAAATCACCTCTCCAATAGCCAATTACTTAATACAAATGGTAGTCATCAATTCCTTCTTCAACACAGGCTCCTATAACTTCACAAAGTCAACACTCCACATAAACAGTAGGGGGATTCTCGTTTTCAACCTGGAAATGACTGCTTCTCATCAACATACTAATCCAAGCTTCTGTGTCACTTTCCAACAACTCTCTTGTGTGTGGCGACTCCTTCACTGCCATTCAACTCATGCGAATCTCATTTTAATAGAAAAATCCACATGCATGTAGGAACAACAATGAATCTTCCTTCACACACTTGTAGTCCTAGAATTTCACGTGCAACAACCATAGCAGTGTTCAAGCATTACATAATAGCAATGCCCTAGGAAACATACAACAATTTCCCTTTTATCTCAAGGCAACAATTTCACTTTGAGAAAAAACACCTCCACAAAGAACCAAAATATGATGGTTGTTTTCTCTTTCCACAACAATGGAACCAAATTTGTACACATCCATTCTCTTACTATTCATGACAACCTAATATGCAATCCACATGAAAACTAATCCAACAATGGAGATTTTTTCACACGCAAACTCTGAACCAAAAAACAAATTCAAACAAAGCATCAACTCTCCTACTCTTTCCTCTACTCTCATATTCATGGGCACTCATGTCAAGTAGTCAAGCCCATACTTGTTATAATACCAACTTAAAATTGGAGAGAGGTGACATTGTAACACACAACACAAAGCTCAATATTTACAGTACATTGTGACTCCAATATATAGAGTCCATAGGTTGTTATCAGATCTAACTTATTCCAAACATAGCCAAGAGAGGTTGAGAGTCTATCTCAACCACAAACCAAACTAGGTGAATTAGTTGGAGAAGATCTCTCTTACAACTAACTAACAAACAACTCATCTATCAAACTTCTCATGAGATAAACATTACTTCTAACATTATGTACATTAATTGTACATAATGAATTTCTCAAAAAAATTAAGAATTTATATTTGTTTGTGTAAAAAAAATGTGTATTTTAATAATGATAATTTGTATTAGATTGGTAAGAAAATTCAAAATTTAAAAATAAAATCTCTAATTATTCTTATGATTTTTTAAATTTATACAATTTAAATAAAATATTTATTTAAAATTTATTTTCCCTATAATAATTAAATTATAGAGAGAGAGAGAAGTATCTAATAGAGAGAGAAGAGGCTTCATAATATTTCTTCATACTCTCTTTTTTATTATTATAAATATTGAAATAGGTATTGTGGTGGTTGGCCTCTCTTTGGGGAAATCGAACCAACCGCATAACCAAAGTTTAGTCACTTTCCACTCAAAACTATCTTTAAAGAAAGTAAGTAAAACATTATTTCTATTATGCTTATACCCTTTCCCAAAATTGATGCAATTCCTGGTATTCAAAATAGGGCTATCTCCTTGGTTGGTGTAATTAACCTTGAGATAGAACAAAACATACCTATCCTAAAAACCATAACATATACTAACATGTCTATAACTTTAAAAACCACAAAGACAAATAATGGGAACCAACTTGGAAGAGACCGCAAGACCATCATCAATTGTCACCTGAGATGGTTATGAGAGGAGCTCCCTTTCTATCACTAGCTTCGTTGCTTTGACCTAGAGACTTTTTTTGTGGAATTCCATGCCTGTAGTGGCATGAGCCAGCAATTCAAGATTGAAGTCAAGCTCCATCTACCCTTTCATCATCCTCCTCATCCAACCCTCAGTATTGTCTAGGAAAGCTTCAATGGGAGAGATATGGTTTCCATCATCCTTTACCCTCTACAGGATCCATGAGGGTGCACCCAAGAGGGATTTGGTGTAGCAAAGAATATTTAAATTTTTAACATGCTTTGTATGCATGAGCATGTTGAGATGTCATCCTTTGTCATGTGCCTCTAGTTGACCACTAGTTTCTTGGTCTTGATGTCCCCCTGTTGGGTTGAACCCAATATTCCATGTCTTTCATCCTCCATTGAAAATTAGGTGAGATGAACTCCATATAAATGTATTTTTCCTTTTCCTTCCTAGCAATTACCCAAGGCATATGTGTGAACTTGGATCCCTAGGGGAGCCTGTGCTCTAACTTCTTCATGCACACCATATTAACCTTAAGGAGATAGCTATGAACACTCGAGCAAGGGAAGATTATACAAGCAACAGAGCTGCATCTTAAAATACTATCTTAACAACAATGCAGATTGAGATTTTTAGATGGCATAAATACCAAATCCTATCCCCCCATCCTCCACAATTATTTATGATCCCTGCACCATTCTAGAGGGATTTTCTAGCATACGAGTACTTCACCACCATGATATTTTTTAGAACCGAGAGATGGAGGAGCCATTATCGAAATGGATTTGTACCAGGGGCGATACCATCAGGGATTGTTATAATGTCCAAACAATCCCTTTTGGGGTGTAATAAACCCTCACCTTCATTATTCGTCATGTGGAGTACGACACAGGCCACCCATTGCAATGGACAACTATTGTATAGGACAAGTGATAACCTCAACCTTCATGCACCCTGCACCATATATGGGGAAACAATTGATTCATTATATTCTAATCAAAACTACATATGACTTAAGTTGTGTTGGCATAAAGATGTAAAGTCTTGGCTAAATCATTTAGGAGTTTAGGAAAAGGTCACTCTACATAATAATGATAATATTTAAAGTACTATTACACTTAAATTTAAACAGAAGATGTGGTCCTATAAAAAAGTTAGAGTATAAGAGAAAATTAAACTATTATAAGAAAGAGATCAAACTTAATCTAAAAGATCAAAAGTATTTCTTTGTTTTCACAAGCTCGTTGAACAATTCCTAAAATGTCACACCCACATTAGAGAGCAATTTCAAAATATTTGTTCCAATGCAGATATTCCCAACCTTTTAACACATCACAATTATGTTGATTTAAGAATGCTTTACTTTAAACTTATTAAACATATCAATCAAATAAAATAAAAAATAACTACTTATCTTTATAAAATCTAATAAATCAAAATTGGTCATCCTCATCAAATAAATTTATATAAAAACAAAAATACACAAATATTTATTATTTTAAATTTAAATGTTATTTAACCCCTTTTCAATCCGCCATAATTACATAATCAATCTATTATTTCTATAATGAAGCCAAAAATCAACAAAGATAACCATATTTAAACATTATTAAAGTCATTTTATGTAGGTCGTAAAGTGTTGTTTTTTTATGTCTTTTTTAAATAAAATATATTGTAAAGAAATTTTAATTATTTAGGTAAAATAAAACAACGGATATAAAAGTGAGTTTTAATTAAATATAAAAATAAAATAAAATAAACCACGATTAAGGTGTAAGTAACCCTTACTTGACTCGCCCATGCATTCCATACGGGGTTTTGTTTTCACGTGAATAAAGTAATGGGTGTGACCATTTGGTACAAGAGTTTTAATCGGCGGTGACTACTTACCCGACCATTTGCATCGATCGGACGATCGACAATGTCGGATGTGACTGCTCATGCGAGCTCGGTCGTCCAATCGGTGCAAATGGTCGGGTAAGTAGGTTACTTCGTTTCAATCTATTGTACACAATATTGATATATAATAGGTCGAGGTTGAATTTTCTTGAAAGAAATGCAATCTTGGGATAGGAGATCCTTGTTCTTAAAATGGAAAAAATATATGGAGCCTATTATGTAGGCCCACACCCCTTTATTAGTCAAAGCTATCTTGATATTAAATGACGGTGTCTATGGAAATGCTATTTAATAACTGAATAAATAAATAATAATAAATATGTGTGGTGGTTGTTATAGGTTTTTAAATTTATGTTTATGCTATGTTTATTGGAACAAGTTTCTCGATCGATCCCCACACACACACACACACACACACACACACACACACACACACACACACACACACATATATATATATATATATATATATATATATATATAAAATTTGATTCATTCACTAATATATTGTGTTTCTTTTAAGAAAAAAAATATTTAATAAATATATAATCTAGTATATATATTTTTTAGGAAAAAATTGCTTTATTCATATTGAATAAACATAGGTTGTCCTCTAAGAGCATATATAAAGTGCATCAAAAAGCCCCACATTTTATCACAAAATTTTTGTGGGCTTCTTTCATCCTTAGAGGGATCCTCGTGTTCAACTTGTTTGTTTTTACAAGCTTACAAGCTTGTTAACTTCTTGGTTATTTACAAAATGAGTCCCCTTCATTAAGCCTAGAGGGAGGGCCAGAGCCAAGTTTGAGAGTTTATCAGCCTCAATGTTCACCTCTCTATAAATATGTTGGAAAGTGAATGACTCGAATGCAGCCATCTGTTCTCTTGAGCCTCTTAGTAGATGTTGAAGGTGAGGAGCATTTATCTGAATGTTGCCATTTTCCCAATCTAATGTCAAAGAGCTGTAAATTTTGGACTCATTTTTCCTATGCCAATTTGAGAACTACCCAGAGAGCTACAAATTCTGCTTTGTTGTTTGTACCCTACCTTGATGCAAATTTTATCTCAAATCTTGTGTCCTCATTGAGGTATAAGATGCCTCCAGCTCCTCCCATTGTGGTTCCCCTTGAATGGCTCTATCAAAGAAACTCCATGGTAAAAACATAGGGCGATATGTTGAAAATACGAACAAAAAAAGTTGTTTTTTTATGATACATATCCCCAAATTTATATTGAAAATTTGTTTAAGACCTATACGGTATTTCAAATTTAAATCAATTTTATTGTATAACACATGATGACATGGAATTTGAATCAGAGTTAAAAGGCCCATTTTTAGTTGAAATTTCCTCTAATGAGAGCTGGTAAGGCTTCATGGGTATGTACCCTTTCATTTCCCCACCAACACTCTAATTTGTTCTTAAGAGACTCGTCCTCATCTCGATTGGAAGAAGGATCCAACTTGGTGGTCCATTTCACTAATGGAATCCCCTCTGCTTTCTTACTTGTTGTCCATAAGAAGGATAAACATTTTTTCCTTATTCTTGACATAATTCCTTTGGGTATATAATAAATTGAAGCCCAATACACAGGGATGCTCTGCAATACTTCTTTCAACAATACCAAACACCCTCCTCTTGAAAGAAATGTGTTGGTCCACATGGAAACCCTGTTTTCAAATTTTTTATACATCCATTCCCAATCCTTACGTGAGTATGCATTTGGTTTCAATTGAAACCCTAGGTACTTGAAAACTTATGATAGAGGAGCTGCTGAGACTGGGATTATTTCCTTGGCTTGAGTTACGATTTCCTCTTGCACCTTGTTTTGTGATAGTTTTGACTTTTCCAAATTGATTTCCATCCCTATTGCGCTCTGATAGTTATCCAGAACTTTAACCATATTTTCCATATTTCCCAAGGTTCCTTCTCCAAATATTAGCATATCATCTACAAACAAAACATGAGCAAGTTCAATCTGATTGTCAATTATTACTCCATTTATTCTCCTTTCTTCCCTAACATTGTGTATGGATCTTCTTAGAGCTTCTTCTACTAATAAAAAGAGGAAGGGAGAAGGAGGACGTCCCTACCTTAGTCCTCTTGTTGGGTGAAAGGAATTGGAGGGGGAAACATTGATTAGGACCACAAAGAGGTCAAATTAATACACCCCATAATACATTCCACCATCTCTAATGCCATGCCTATCTTGATTAAGAGCAATTACAAGAAGGTCCAACTCACTCTATCATAAGCCTTGGATAGATCCACCTTTAAAGCAAAGGCTGTTTGCTTATCTTTTTGGATGGAGTGCAGAGCCTCCTGGGATAAGGGTACCACATCATGGATTTGCCCGTTGAATAAAAAGACAAATTGTTCTTATGTTATGAACTGACTCGGGATAGGTTTTAGTCTTTGTGCTATTGTTTTTTCTATGAATTTATAAATCATATTGCAACAGGAGATTGGTCTGAAATCCTCAAAGGTTTCACTTTTTTGTTTTCTTCGGTATGAGAGTGATGAAAGTAGAATTCATAGCCCCAAATACCTTTCCAGTCTTTTGAGACTCTCTTACCACCTTCAGGATATCAGTATTGAACAGTTCATAAAAACCAAGAAAGAAATCTAAGCTGAACCCATCATGGCCAAGGATTTTTCCTTTCTGTAATGAATGAAGTATTTTTCTAAGCTCTTCTTCTGACACTTCTTCCATTAGATCTTGTTTTATCTCTTATGAAATTAAACAGGGGAAGAAATTCAGTACTTCAAATATTTCCTAAATGGGGCACCTTGGAGGAGCTATAAATCTTCTCTGGAAATGCTTTTCTGTTGTTGTTTCCTTGTCTTTCAATGTTTTTGCTATTCCACCTTCTTCATAGTTGATTTATAATATGGTGTTAATATTTTTTCTGTGAGAGGCATGTCTATGGAAGAATTTAGTATTCTTGTCCCCATCTTCTAACCAAAGTTCTCTGCTTTTAAGTATGCACATTTTCTCTTCATCAACTAGTATTCGACTTTTCTTCTATGCCTCAACTTTTAAGGACTGAATTTCTTCTATAGAGAAGATCCATTTTTTGTTGGAGTTGTAGACCTTTTGGATTTTTTGCTTTGAGTATTTGAGCACAATTTGTTGTGACTCTTTGAATTTCTTCCCCCACTCCTTTGAGAGATTCTTGATGGTTTATAGATTATCCATCATCTCATACATCCAGTTGTCTGAGCAATGCACCTCCAACAGTTTCCAATTTCTCTTAACCATCTCCCTATAATCTTCATTCTCTAGACATACTGGATTGAACTCGGAAGGGGTTGGTGGTTTCTCCTCAGGAATAGTGATAGAAAGTGTAATAGGAATACGATATGATAATCCCCCTATTTTCACTGTAGTTTTTAACACGAAATGATCTTGGCATAGTTCTTCTGAGAGCAAGAATCTATCCAAT
Organism: Pseudotsuga menziesii; assembly: GCA_001517045.1. Lineage (NCBI taxonomy): Eukaryota > Viridiplantae > Streptophyta > Pinopsida > Pinales > Pinaceae > Pseudotsuga > Pseudotsuga menziesii. The sequence goes on along the minus strand of LPNX011215677.1, from coordinate 189,992 downwards.
ATCTTTGATATTTCCTGATCTCTAGTTCTGTTATTCTTCCAAGTATGTTCCAAAGAAATCAGATGGAGGTCTATAAGCTTCTTTTTTTAAATAAAGATCTGAAAAAAGATGGCTAACACGTCCAACCTTGCATTTTGTCTTGAAACTTCAACTGTTGACAAGGTTAAACTTAGGCCCCCTACTAGTATTAAGTTCTTTCGATCTAGATCTCCCGCATTGGCTAGGGTTTCCTAATAAATCCTTCTATCATAAAAATGGCCATATAAATTGAGGAAGAAGAAACAAATCCCAGTTTCAGAGTCTTCTAGCTCTATTCCAAGAGCGTCTTTATAATCATATTTGGCATAAAAGGTTATCTTTGGGCTCCGGGATGTTAGAATACCTTCGGGGTGACCTTCTACCTCTATGGTTTCCATCCGCCAATCCTTTAGTATGGCCCCCATTATCTTTTTTTCTCTGTCAGCATCCATCATAGTTTCTTGAATTGCTATAATTTTAGGTTTTTTTAGTTCTATAATCCTACAGAGGGATGTTACTTTGGAAGCCCCTCCTATCCCCCTCACATTGTAGGACAAGAAAAGCATCAAGAAACCTTGTTAGGAGATTTTTTCACTCTAAGAGCTCGTCCTATAGTATCTTGTTTTCCCTCCATAATCTCTCTTGTCACTTGTATCTGTGCTTTATTCAAATGGGATTTGTGCGCCACTGTTGCTTTAGGTATGTGACTGTGGGATAACCCACCCATTGAGTGCATTTTATCCTCTAGTTTATTCCTTGGCATCAAATCATAGCCCTTACTTTATCTCGAGTTATCATGTATTGTTTTAGACAGTAATTTCACTTCTTCCATGCTAATGTTTGTTTCATTTTCCGGCTTGTCCTTCTGACTTTTTTCCATAAAGGTTTTTGACAAAGAATCATTAGGTAAGGGAATTAAGTGACTATTGTTACCGTGTTTCGTCGACATCACAATGGGGTCTTCTATTCTGTCTCCTTTATTCTTGTCACCTGTTTATAGTAGTTGGATGCACTGCTCTTCCTCGACTAGTGCACTCATTAAATCTGCCACCTTGCCGTTCAAGGGACCGTGTTCAAATTCATGTACTATGCTTTCTGGATTGTCTCTTGTAGCAGCCAAATTATCCACCCACTTCTTCTTTTTCACCCAAATTTTCTTATGAGCTGGCTTGGGGTGCTTGCCTACTATTACTGGGCATGATTTTTGGAGGTATCCAACCTGATGAAAGTTGAAGCGCCTAAATGGAAGCTTCCAATAGTCAATTCATTGTATCCAGATGATCCCATGCATTTTGATTATTATTTCTTCAAACAACCATTCTCTGACATCCAATTCTACTAAAATATGTTCACATCTTGTGTCCACCTTATTCTTTCAGTCATCTTCAAGCATGATGAATTTTCCAATTTTTTTCCCTATTTATTCTAGGATATGTTGCTGCCAAAATACCATCGATAAGCCTAGGAAGATCTCCTAAACTTGTAAAAAATTGTGTGGTTCCTTCTTGGAATTAAAATCTATGTGCCATTTTCTGAGAATTAATCTTGAAGGTCCCTAGTTCCAGCTTTGTCTTAGTAACATGGAGTTGTCTTCCTCCTTTTCTATCTTAATTAAGAACCACCCTCTTGGCAGGACGTGAAATTGGGGGGTGTAACCCAAAACTAGATTCCAATTTCTCTCCATCCATGCTTCCAGAGTTGAATTTCTTGATTTTTTGCCACAAAACCTACCCACTAGCACAAGTTTCAAACAAGTCAGGATGTCATCTATCAAGATATCCTTTCCAACTGTCAATTCCAACAAATTCTTTTTGGGTTTCATGCTCCTGGTTTTTGTTTTCCGTTTAATTAACGTTCCATCATTCACACAGCTTCTTTCACATGGATGCGTACCTTCGGTCCTCGCATCCTTGATCATTGTTCTAGGTGAGGTGGTGTCATCACTCGTCATCCTTAATTCTTCCTATGTATGAAAGATAGATTCCTGAATGGGTTCCGATTCATAATGATAACCCACCCTATTGTCGTACATCCTAGTTCACACTTTCACCCCCACACTTTCACCTCCGCACTTTAAAAATCAGAAATCGAAGGATCAAATATCCTATTCTCAAACTTCGGTACTTTTTGCACCTGCAATTATGCTTCCACACTTAATCCCCCGCAATTTCACCTCCGTACTTCGGAATGCGGAAGTCGGAAGATCAGTTCTCCAATTTTCATACTTTGGCACTTTACGCACCCACACTTCCTCTTTCACACTTCCACCCCCGTAATTGTGCCTTTGCATTTTGGAATGTAGAAATATGAATATCTATTCTCCAATTATTAGTCTTCAGTACTTTTTGTACCTGCACTTCTGCTTCCCCACCTCCTCCCTCGCACTTCTGCATCTACACTTTGGAATGTGAAAATCAGAATATCAATTCTCCAAGTATCAGACTTCGTCACTTTCCGCACCCACACTTCCGCTTCCGTACTTGCACTCCCTCATTTCCGCTTTCTCACTTCGGACTGTGGAAATTGGAAAATCTATTCTCCAATTGTCATTCTTTAGCACTTTCTGCCCCTGCACTTCCGCCTCCACATTGCCGCCCCTGCAATTCTGGCTCTACACTTCGGACTGTGGAAATCGCAAGATATATTCTCCAAATCTTAGTCTTCTGCACTTTTTCCCTCGCACTTCTGCCTCTACACTTCATACTGCGGAAATCGGGAGATCTATTCTCCAATTCTGTCCTCGGAAGTTCCCTCCCCCACACTTTTTCCTCCGCACTTTCTCCCCTACACTTCTACCTCTGCACTTTGGAATGTGGAAATCGGAAGATGTATTATCCAAATCTCAGTCTTCCACACTTCTGCTTCCGCACTGTCGCCCCCGCACTTCCACCCCCGAAATTCCACCTCTGCACTTTGGACAATGAAAATCAGAATATCTATTCTCCAATTATCAGTCTTTGATTCTTTTCATACCCGCACTTTCGCCTCCACCCTTCCGCCCCCACACTTCCACCTCAACCCTTGCACTCCCACACTTCCCCTCCACATTTTAGACTATGGAAATCAAAAGATCTATTCTCCAAATATTAGTCTTTCACACTTCCTGCCCCACACTTCCACCCCTCACTTCCACATACGAACTTTGGACTGGAGAAATCGGAAGATATATTCTCCAATTATGTCTTCAGCACTTCTTGCCCCTACACTTCCGCCCTCGCACTTCCGCCTCCGCACTTTGAACTGTAGAAATCATAAGATCTATTCTCCAAAAATCAGTCTTCCACACTTCCTCCCTCGCACTTCCTCCTTCTCACTTCAAACTGTGGAAATCGGAAGACCTATTCTCCAATTCTATCCTCAACACTTTCTACCCCTGCACCTATGCCTCCACACTTTCTCCCTCGCACTTCCACCTCCACACTTCGGACTGCAGAAATCTGAAGATCTATTCTCCAATTCTATCTTCAGCACTTTTTTCCCCCGTACTTCCACCTCCACACTTTGGACTACAGAAACCGGAAGATCTATTCTCCAAATCTTAGTCTTCTGCACTTCCGCCACCGCACTTTCGGCTCCGCACTTCAGACTACAGAAAACGAAAGACCTATTCTCCAATTTTGTCCCCTATATATATAGCTTTTTTAAAACAAATATATACATATACATATACATATATGTTTTGATTTTGAAGATGGATCTTTCCAAAGTATATGATAAGGTGAAATGGGACTTTTTAAGGTTTATTTTGATTCATATTAGCTACCTCTGTCTGTGGCAAACTAGGTTATGGCCTGTGCATTTTCAGCTTGCTTTGTTGTTCTAATTAATTCCCTCTCACCAATTTATTCTAGAGTTCAATAGGTTACAAGAGGGATGTCTTCTTTCCCCTATCCTTTTATTGTTGGTTATAGAAGGTCTAAGCATAATGATTGATGACACAAAAAAATGGAAAAATTTTTGGTATAAAATTTTCTTTAGCTCTTCATATCACACATTTATTGTTTGTTAATGGTGTTGTACTTTTTGGAAAGGGTTCTATGGAGAAATCAAACTATTTTTATGAGATTATTTATTGTTTATGTACTACTTCTGGTATGGAAGTGAACCATTCAAAATATCAGTTTTATAGAAATGGGGTAGAAGAGGACCAACTTTCTCAAATTACTTTAGTTTTTCCTTGGAAGGTGGAGCAGTTGGATTCAAGTTTCAAGTACCTTGGTTATCATCTTAAGCCCAATAGTTACAAAAACAAATACTAGATTTGGCTGGTCAAGAAGTTTGGAAAGAGAATTGGGAATTGGTCTTACAGGTTTCTCTCCATAGGAGATAGAATTACTTTATTGAATTTGTACTTGTTGGAATACATGTCTATTGGTTCTATTTGTTTAAAATTACATAGTCTATTCTTAATTTGCTGAAGATAAAAATGTTTCATTTCTTATAGTCTGGTTCCAACAATTACAACAAAATCCACTTAATGAATTGGGAAGTTTTGTCTATGCCATAAGCTCTTGGTGGCTCCGACATTAAGAATTTAAAGTTCTTTAATATGGCTACTTGCATGAAAAGATTATGGAGGGGTTTATTGATAATGGAATGTGGAGCAGAGTTTTAAAAGCTAAATATTTGAAAAAAAATTCAGTGCTACAATGGTTTAGGAATTATGAGAAATATTCTAATGGGGCCTCTACTATTTGGAGTGGTTTTCTTTTTGTTTTCTATAGAATTGACATCTCATGGAAAGTTGCTAAAGGGCAAAACAAGGAAAATTATAAGGATCCATAATTTTCTTAAAGTGTAGAAACCTTTGCGAATCTTTCTAAATATCAAATTTTCAACCATAAAATCTTTGGCAATATTGTTTTTAAAATATTCAAATGTCAAAGGGTTTTATATAGTTTTTGGACAATTTCGTGATTTTTGGAGTAAAAATTTTAATCCTATGGAATCTGTGGAAATCATATTAGGAAAAATGGAAAATGGTGATTTTTTTTTTACCTAATAAATTAGCCCATTGGCTAAATTTCTCGCCTAAACTTTTTCGAGGGGAATATTCTTGTTGGCATTGACCCTTTCATTGAGGGTGAAGAAAGATATATTTTACCTCCATATCCCCTTGAATACTTGGAAAAGTTTGGTTTTGTCACTTTAAAACATTTCAAGAGGATGGATTAGTTAAGTCCTTTTCCATCATATTGGTTTACTACTAAATATTTGGGTCTTCATGGTCAGTGGGATGTGGAATATTCAAGATATATTCAAGCTTTAAACAGTTCTAGTATTAGACTGAATGAAGAAAACGATAATTTAGTTTGGAGCCGGAACAAGTCTAATGGAGAGATATCTACAAATAAATATTATAAGGAACTTATCTTGCAACATGCCAATGTTGTTTCTAAATCGTGGTCTGGTAAGTTGTGGAGCTAGCATATTCCTCATAAGTTTTTGGTTGTGTATTGAGAACAATTAACTTAATTGGGACAATCTTAGAAAAATAGGATGGAATGGTCTTAGGTAGTGCATTTTGTGCAAAAAAGAGGAGGAATATGTATCACATATTCCTGCAAGCTTGGAATATGTTTGTTTCTTATCATTTCTGCAAACTTATTTGGCATGAAGTGTGTGGATTCTCCAGGAATTTTAAATAATTGGGTATCTTTGGTGCTTGAAGCAACCTTTATTAGTTGGAGAAAGTGGCTTCCCTTACATAAAATATTTCCTACTTTTGTTTGTTGGTCTGTATGGAAAGCATGAAATTGGTACCTATTTGAAAATTTTCATCCATATTTTAAGTACTACACCATACAAGTTTTGAGTCTAGATAAGGATTTTTCTTCTAATTTTTTTCCTAAGAAGACTATATAGTTTTCAGCTCCTTATATTGTCTTCAATTCTTCCATTGGTTTCTTTGATGGAGATTCTCATGTAGGATCATGTGGTTGTGGTATGACTTTGAAAATTAATGAATCTCACTATTTCAAGATCTAGATGGGGATTGGAATGGGTTCAAACATGAAATCTTAACTATGGGCCTGTTGGGATTTGCTTGAGTTTGCTAGGATGATTGACATTGATTATGTGAGAGTATTTGGGGACTCTCAAGTTTTAATGTAATGGGACAAAGGAAATTATAGTTTGCAGATTCTATATTAGGGATTTTGGTTCCAAAGAGTTAAATTAATCTCAACTTTTCCTAGTATTTCTTTTGATTATATCTACAAGTGTTTTAATACTGAATTTGATTCCCTATCTAAGGCTACAATGGACTCTCTTGAATGATTGTTATCCTTTGAAGATTTCCTTATTTAGTTATGATTTCCTTATGATATTCCTCTCTTTATTTAATGGGCGACAGGTATGGTGTTGAACACTATGTCTAGTTTTGTTGTGGGTAGTGGTGTTTTCCCAGTTTTGTTCTGAAATTTAGGTAGTGTTGGTATGTTGTCTAGGGTTTTTTCTGTCAGGAATGTTGATTGAGTGTTTGTTAGTTTTGTCCTTGGACATCTGAATATCGGATGGGTGAAAATGTAGAATTCAATGATCTGTTTTGTATCTGAACACTTATTTCTTTGATTCTCCAGAATAGTAAGAAATAGTTTTGTTTTTTTTTTCGAAAAAAAAGTTATTTTTTTAAAATTTTGGATTTAACAAATATACAATAAATTAAATCTATGTTAATTTCTGGAATATCAAAAAGATTTGTATTTAAAAACAATTTGACTCCATATCTCTTTGAAAAGAGATTTATTTTTTCTAGATTACCAGAATGAAAGATTGTAAGAAATTTACTTTTACCTTAATGAGGGAAACTTCTAATATGAATTCTTCACATGTCTTAATTTTCATGAATTTGGTTAATGAGAAATATACATCTGGGAAAAGCTTGAATTTTGATGTATGTTAAAGTGACAACGCGAGACACATTTAATAGTAATTTTGATACTTTTTGTGGGATGATACACATGGTACAATGTTGGGAACCTAATCCATTAGGGTTATGGTAAATTCTATTTATTATTCATAGCTTTGTTTAATAAATAGGAAAACTCATCTTGGAGTCAAAGGGGCAACTTGAAATATGAAATCCAACGTCATATTTGATGTATTAATATTCTATCATCTTAATGGGTAAAAATGGGAATTCATGCTTATCCTTATTTTGGGTGTTCCATTAGTGGTATCAGAGCACATGATCTATCATAACTCTATTTATGTCCTCTTTGTCTTGACATATTCTCTGTCTTCCTTCCAAATCTATGCAATAGCCTCATAACTGCATGAATTCATCTAGTATTAGCCATAAAAACCTAAATATTCAAGAATCCAAATCACTATGCCTAGAAACTCCCTCATCATTATTCCCCAATTCAATCTCATCACGATTTTTCCTCAAAATTTATTTGTTGAACAATGGATTTCCTAGAAAATTATTCTCCCACAAGAAATCCCAATATTAGGCAAGAATTTTATTGTAAAGTCCAGTCTAATCAAGGAAAACCTTGAATGGACAAAATTTGAATTTCTAGTCATGGGCTCGCTCAGTTCTTCTGGAAGTTGTATGAAAAACTTTTCAATTACTTTGTCATCAAGCCACTTCCATCTATTGATGTGGAATCCATGTACAAGGGTGATGACATTGTTTAATATAGTAGCAAGAAGAAAAGTGTCTCAAGTCACGTGTTATTATTATTTCCACTCCAAAACATAATGGGAATAATGGTGGAGATATGGGGAATTGTTCTCTTTTGTAAGCGACTATATTTAGGGTTCATAGAATGATTTTTTAGGGTATTGCTGATGAAAATGGCCCCAACAATTTTATTACCACTCATATATTTGTGTTGAAAAGTCATTTTGGTTTTTTACGGGTTAGGGTGGAAAGATCATCCATCAAATTTGGGAGGATACCAAGGCACACATTAGGATTTTTCTTTGAGAGAAGACTCCACCTTGTGTTCTACCCACTTATGCTATTTTACAAATTACAGGAAATTTGAATGTGAAAAAAAACTCTACAAATTATCTCAACACAAATGAGAGATAATCCTCCCAAGGAATGTGCTCAGCCACCTTCACATTATAGTATTTACTCTCCATATTATCATCCTCCACCTATAGATGTTTACTTATCATATAAAAATATGGTATCTCATCACGAAAATTTGGATGAGTATTTTCTAGGAATGAGATCATCTACCAGATTTAACTAGGGTTAATGTCCCACAATAGGGCATTCAAGTTTTGTACATATGTTTTTTGAAGGTGTAGGGTCTCACATGAGTGATCGTGGGCTCCTTCATTTGGGAAAGACCTGGTTTTTCACATTCTTTTTCAAAATAAGAAAATTGGCAATGCCATTGGGAATGGCGACAGTATTATTAAATGTATGTGTGAAGGACACATCAACTTTGGAACTTCTATGGTTTAAATTTTTTTAATATATCATGAAGTATTCCTACACCTATGAAACAATGCTTCCCATCTAATATCATCTTCCCTCCATAAATTTCAATGGTAACCACCTATTTCACTAATTCTTGAACAACAACAAAATCAGTTCATCGATCTTTGTTTCTTTCAGTTGGATTTACAGTTTACCTACTAGTAACCTGCTCGTACTTGCCATGGTTATGGATGGAAGAATGAATGGTATATAGATGGTGTTGCAATGTTCAATTGGTTCTCCATTCTATGTACAAAATTTCTAGATATGTGTGCAATATTATTCTACCAATTATAATTCTGTGACCAATTATCATCACCAAATACATAGTGCACTGTCCAAAAAATCTACATGATTCCTTACTAGAGACTCAAATCCCACAAAGGTAAATAATTCCTACAAACTGTATCAATTCAACAACAATTTGTAATTTCCAAACAATGTTTTTGTAAGTTAAATTGTTTCTTGGTACTTGAAATAGATTTTTTGGGTGTCAAATAAAATTAAGTGAAAATGTATCAGGTGCATTCCCAGTGGAAAATGATACTCACACTTTTCAAAGATTAAGTCTTAGTAGTTAAAGGGTTTAGTTTCAACAATCCCTTGTAGGTCTCAATACTGAAAGGATTGTTGTTTTGTCAATAAATCAAAGTTTAGATCGTGGTATTATGTGTCTAGTTTTGACACTCAAAACCACTATGTGATGTTTGGATAGTCACGCTTCAAGTTATAAATCTCTATCATCTATCTAAACAAGTCATCTTGAACCACATATAGAACTAGTGCCAATAGCTAGATCATATATCCCAAATGAGAGTTAGAGCTGTAGCCACAAGATAGAGATAGATTTATGTTCTAGGGAACCCATTGGTTTGTGGCTAGCCCAAAAAATGACCCATTTAGTAAAATACATCAACTTTTGCAAACTTTTTGGTTTATGGTCAGCCTAAAACCATCACTTAGTAGAAGGCATCAGCTTTGGCTACTTCTACTACCTTTTGTTTTACGGTCATCCTAAAAATACCTTTTGGATTTGTGGTTAGCCTAAAACTACTATTTAGTAGAAGACGTCACCTTTTGTCGCTTATGCTAGTTTTTGGTTTGTAGTCATCTTAAGCCACCATTTGGGTTTGTAGTAATCCAAAAACTACCCATTTAGCATAATACATCATCTTCTACTAACTTTTCTGGCTTATGGGCAAGATAAATCCATCATTTAGTAGAAGACAATAGCCTCTATTGCTTTTGCTAACCGTTTTTGGTTTGTGGTCATCGAAAACCACCAAGTTTGTGGTAATCCAAAAATCAAAGATTTGGAGAGCACTTTACTTTTATCGGAGTAGTTTCAAACTTTATCTTCTTCTAGCTTACTTGACACGTGGCCACATAGTCAAGTAGGATATATTTTCAACCCTTGGCAACTATTCACATCCAAAATTTCAACTCTCTATCAGAATATTCTTGAGCTCATGAACACTCCTTTGAATTAAGTGGGATAATGTTGAAAACCTAATTCATTAAAGTTATGGTAAATTGTTTTTACTAGTTGTCATGAATAAATAAGAAAAGTCATCCTGATGTCCAAAAGACATCTTAAAAGACGAGTCTAAACATCATATTTTGGTGTATTAATATTGTATCATCTTGATAGAAAAATTAAGAATTCACCCTTATCCCTATTTTAAATGTTCCAACCTACAGCATGAGGTTTAGTCCTCATTCATCAATGCTTAAATTTCACATGTATGTTAATACCATGTGTGGAAAAATTGTACATTGAAATTATTGCATGATATCTTGGGTAAGTGTGTGAGTAATTAAACACAAAGAAAAAAACTCCTCAAAGCGTTACACTTTTAATTATTATTGAAACCTGTGAAAGAGGATGTAGATTATACTGAAATTTTCATGTGTTACTATAAATCCCTTCAAGGGAAAACTCTCACTATGGGGTTGAAGAGTTTTAAATTCATTGATAGTATATGAGTATTTATGAGTATTGAAGGGAAGACTCTCACTATGGGATTGAAAACTCTCACTAGGTAGTGATTGCTTTCGAATAATAGAGGCAATTTTCTTCGCAAGTAACTGTAAAGTATTTATACTCCACGAAATCTAATATCGATAAGTAGCTAAAGCCATTTCATGTGCTATATCTTTATAGTAGTGTTTAAAGTAGAGAATGTTGTATATCTAATCCTATCAACATAGGTTAATATAATTTTGATATGTATTCAATTCTATTTTCATTTAATTTATTTTATGTGTGTTTATGATTTTTTAATAATTTAATATGTGTAAAAGCATTAGAGATATCATAATTGTTATAGGCTATATGGGATTTAAGTTATTATAGTTTTATTGAGGTTTTTGTATTACTAATTGTATAATTAACATAGATCCATCTTAAACTTAGATATATCAAGCATCGAAAGAAATCAAATGTTTTAACATGTAAATTTTTTTATCTTAAATTTTTTATATATCAAGAAAAAAATAAAAACTCAGCAAATTTAATTGATCTCGGTGGCATAACTATGAATTATCTTGCTCTCATATGTATCTCATCTTATATCAATACAATCAACCAAATTAATGTTTTTTTTTGTATTTTTTTCTTCCATTATTTAGAACAACCATGTGTCGGTATTAAAAGGCTATAAGTTGGTATCATAGCTTTAATAAATTTCTTTTGTTTTTGAAAAAAGTTCATAGTCTATTTATATTAATAATAAACCACGTTGTACAAAGATCCAAAGATATTTCAACCATTAATATATATAATACGATGATAACAAGATTATGTCCATCATCAATACATTCCAAAAACAAAATTATGTGTATTCCACATAAAAGATATCAAGTAAACCTGCCCACAAGAGAGTATGTGTAAAACTAAAGAAATATGCTAAACTTACCCTGGGTGAGGTCCAGGGTCAAATACTATCACCATGTGATTGACCATCTCCCATCTGTGTCGTATTCTGTCTCACACCCGCAATCCAGTATTAGACAATTGGCCAGCCAGTAGGTTCCTTTCTCTATAGATATGTTAAAAAATTGTTATCTATATAAGGCTTGGCAATCTAGTTATCTCTTTATATAAGCAGACTAAGAATACGTTCTTTGGGGGTCTTTTCAACTTCATCCAATCTATGACTAATTTTCAATCCCCAAAAACTTGTAAGTTATGCACTCCTTTCATGATTTCCAATGTTAAAGACAACTTTAAAACCATTAGTTTTTCTATGTTATCAATACTTATCCCCGCACCTACCGCAAAATTTATCCAATGGTGCTCTATTATCTGAAGAATACCACTTGTTCTACCAACACTTGGGGTTTCCTATGAGACAAAATCAAAATATAGCCATGGGACAGATCTGTCTACCTATTCTTTTGTAATCCTTCTAACTTTATGGGGCTTTTCATCTTAAGGGAAATGATTGAGAACAACTGAACCTTTTAAAGCATAAACAAAAGGGGAGATAAATGAATCCTCAAATATTTCTTTTTTCATGCAAGCCCCTCAAAATAAAATGATAGGCATAACCAAATGTGCCTTATATACAACATTAATTGTGTTAGGCTTATTAATTCATCCTCCCTTGACCACCATAGTCTAAATTCCATTTCTTAGATTAGGAGTCTGATGCCACCACACTAGTGCCATGGGGGGCTCATCTGTGGGCTACCTACCACATGTTGCACCATTTTACATGAGTTTGGGAGCTCTAGAGAGTAATCCCTATAATTTAGGAACCCACACTTAGTACCACAAGTAGTCACTAATAGTTCTCCCTAATCTATGTTCAGTCATGCTCTGATCAACCACAGTTAGTTCACTTTCAATCATCCTAGAGACACTTTGCATTATTTGAGGAAGTATGGTGCCTTTTCTAACCTAACTCAGTCATTTAACTAAATGTGCAGTGATTTAGTCATCTGGAGTTGCATTAGTGAGTCTGTAGTGGTGTTTTTTATAGTTAGAGCTATTTGGAGTTAGTCCAAGTTAGGTAATTTGAATCATACCTAGTAGATTTGAATTATCCTATTTGTATCATGATTGTATTACATATAGATTACTGATTAATAGATGGAATGTTATTATTCCAATTTTGTCTTCATGTGTGTGCAATTTTTCCATGAATGTTTGATCAATGCACATTGAATTCCCTCTCTCTTCTGCAACCTTCTTTCATAGTGAATTCATTTAGGCCTGAGGATCCTAAGATTTTATAAATCAAACATGGTATCTAGGAATGTATTCAGGCCATCTTCAAACCTCGAAAACAGTTTTTAAAGCACCAGAAGAAATTGGGTTCCACATAGTTCCTGGTATTATTTACTTGCTCCCTCTAGATTATGTCCATAGAATTCTGACCAAGTGTGATGCACCCAGAGAAAGTTAACATGTCGAAGTGGATAGTGTTTGAATTGATTTTATTTTGAATTGAAGTGTTTTGCACTTTTTTTGTTGGTAAAGTCAATATTTTCTAAAGAATTATTTTTTTCTTGAAGTTGTAAGATGGATAATTCAACAGCTTTGACACCTAGAATCCTCACACCCTTCACCTATCTTGATTGGAAGGTTGATATGTAGATAGTATTTCACAACAAGGGTTTGTGTAGGGTCACCATGGAAAGAGAGGCTGAACCCCAAAATCCTATTGAAAATTCGAAGTATTTGAACAAGATGGATGACGCATTTGGCTTCATGTGAATTCACATCTCTAGGGAGTTACTCTTGCATATTGATGGGCTGAAAACTACAAAATAAATATGGGATAAGTTTGAATCTTTGTTTCTAAAGAAGGATGAACTGAGGGCCATATTATGGAGAATTAGCTGATAGCACTACAACCCAACATCTTCGAAAATATATAAATTTTTTTCTCAAAATCCATATCTCTTGTCATGTAATGCAAGAAATGTGGGATTCACAAGAACTATGAGCAATTGGTGTTAGGATTATCAATCCTCCCTTGTCCAATTTGGTCATATGTCTAAATCAGGAGTCATGTCTAAATTGGAAGTCCATCCAGTCTATTTTTATTCACTACCACCATTGGGTCCACTTGGCCTAATTGGGGCACATGTTCTAGTTACTAAAGTGTGGGGAACACTAATTGAGGCCTACTGCCACTTATTATGCTTGCATGCATATGTTTGGGAGCCTCCTAGATCAATTCCTACAATTTAGGAGCCACTGGGAGTGCTGACACCAACCTTTAGTAGTTGAGTTCAATTAGTGACTAGTCAAGCTAAGTTAGGAGTCAGTTACATTCAGTTCTATTCCTCTACATTCAATTAGCACTAGGTTTACAAGGCTGCATGAAGGAGAGGCATATTTCTCACCTACCACAGTCAGTTAGCCTCAGTAAACACTGAAGTAGACACTTGAGTTTTGTTTTATAACTCCGTTGAACTCCAGTAATGGTTTAGACAAGGTCTGTTAACTATTGAGTCCTCCAATAGTGATTTAGACAAGGTATTAGTTACCTATAGTCAAGTAGAGTCTAGTCAATTTTAATTTCCTCATGTGGATTCAAATTGCAATTGGATATTTAAGCCATTTTACTTCATTGTAATTATTATCTAATTACTCTTTGATTAATGAAAAGTATTCACAGCTGTAACGTCCCCGACCCTCCGATCGGTAAAGAGGACGCTACCAAACCAATCTCTATCTGGGAAACTAACCCCATGAACATACACACATAAAAAAACTGAAATGCTTTGAAGTAAAACATGCATACATTGTTACCATATAGTGGAAGCAAAACCATACATTCAAGCATTTAGCATGTTCATCATTTTCATTAAAAATAAAATACAATTTGCAGAGATGAGATATGCAAGAATACTTATCTTGTGAAGAATTCGTCTCGCAACCAGCTACGTCGCTACAACGTTCCACCCAACCATAGGCCAATGTGCTCCTTAGTCTCTCAGCAACACTGCCACCCCCTAGCTGGGCATGATTCCCCAAGGAATAAGGAGCAAGCAGGCTTACACATAGCCAAGGATACACAAATCATCCAAGCCAACACAGTTGGGTTTATCAGGCCATCAAGGAGCTAGGAAAAGCTGAATGCTAAGCTGGTGAGCTCATTGAAGAGCTAAGGACACCTACACCATAACTAGCATAACTTCTAGGACACCCACACACACCCAACACAAGGAAATCAGTCCCTTCTCTGCTACACAGTCCCTCAAAACTTGACTTCCCTGACAGTGCTCTCAGGGGTTGTGCAGAAGAAAGCTAGCCCTCTAGCTTTATCTGTGTGGCTCCCAAACACAACAGGTTTATCAAGTAACCCAAGACTTCATTCCCACTCCAACACAGTCCGAATACCAACCACTGCATACACGCATCAAGACAAGCAATTCATAGCTTTGACTGGGGAATTCGATTCTTGAGTCGTTCTTGGCCCTATTGTTGCCAAAACGACTCAATAGAATAAAAAACAGCCCAAAAATGAAAAAGAACCCATATCAAACCACAAATAATGGGAAAAACAATAGCCCTAACCTCAACCCTAAAGAAACAAGAAATACACAGGCTGAAAATTGGAGAGGAGATCCAACTCTCAGCCTGGACAGGAGGACATATACATAGACCAAAAATTCGGTATGGAAAACACACACACAGTAGAAATTGTGCCCCTGATGCCACTCTTCTAGCTCATTGTGTGAGGAAACAATGAAGAATCCCATGTGCATGAGGAGACGAGAGAACGATTGTCTCTGCGTGAGGATGGACGAGAGTGGAAGAAGAATGGCGTCCTGTTTTCCCTGTCCACGTGAAGTGAAAGAGTCTGCTGGTGGAGTGTACATGTGGGAAACTACTGAAAGTCCTACCACACACCATTGCCCAACAATAACTACCCAACTAACATTAGAGGTTTTAATGTGGTAGTTGACTGAGTGAGACAAGGGAAAGGTGAGTAAGTCAAAAAGGGTGGGTGACAACTAGATGGGTTCAACAGCTGACACATGGATTTTCCTCATAGGCTCAAGGTTTAATAATTCCCCCCCTTATATTAGGAAAATCATGCCCTTTTCATCATGGTTGCATTGACATAGTTGGTTGGGGTTCATTTAAATTAAGATGCATATTTACATAATGCCAAAACTATAATGTGTCGAGTATCATGATATACCATCGACAACGATTTCAATCGTCGAAACATAAAACAACCAAATCGATGGTGGGGCTTTTGCCTTTATATCCACACCATGATTAATTACAATACATACATCATATTCATTTAATGCAAGTAGGGTCAAAACCGAGGTGTTACAATAGCTGTAAGCCATTTTTGCACTGTTTCATTCTTCAATAATTGAGTAAATTGTGTGATCTATCTTGTGAGTTGTGTGTTTTTACACAGATCTATGTGCTCAATTTCATATGATATCAGAGCCTCGATGGAAAAGGAATTTCTTCACTTCACATCTCTTACTGGATCGTTTTTGAGCAAAATTGCTCCTTCCATCTCTGCACCAGAAGCAGAAGGTTTACCACTTAATACACCAAGTTAAGGAATTGTTGATCAAGCTTGCTTGATCAACTATGCTGGGTGTGATGAAAAACTGAAATGTGCAGGTTGTTCGACCTTACAGTGCCCCTTTTGTGTTTTTGTAGGTACAACCTCGAAATGGATTCATTAGTTCCTCTTCTCACCCTATTCACAAATTATTCAGAATGGAAGAAGAAGATGATTGCATCTCTGATGAGACAAGGTCTCTATGAGGTGTCTATTGGAATCGGTGAAGAGTGTTTTAGTGATAATTACTGGCTGAATAAATGTGATGCAGGTTTTGGAACAATATCACTTGGTATTTCTCCTAGCTTGCTCTACCTCAGTAGATCTATTGAAGACCCAAAGGAACTCTAGACAAGATTGGACAGAACCTTTGGAATAATTGATGAGGATCATAATAGCACTTTGGAGAGAAAATCCAGCACCATAAGCATCCTTGATCCAAAAATATCGGCCTCCACTCTCTCTGATGAAGTTGTTCAAGATGAAGAAGAAGCAGAAGCTTCTACATAGTCAATTCTAATTAAAGACAGTCTCCTTGCAGTGACTCCTTCTCCTGATACTCCAGAAGTTTATGAGATATCTGATATCTCATCTCCTCATATGGTTAAAATAGAAGAATACATTCAAATCTCTGATATTGAATAAAAATATTACTGCACTTCCATGCAAACATTCGCTGGTGACTTTCCTTTGAATTCTGTGCAAAATTTGCTAGTAATTGCTTCCGAAAGTGAAGAGAAATTTGTTTTTTCTCCCTCTAATGTTTCTAATGGTGTGAAAATATGTAATACCTTGGATATTTTGGAAGAAATATCAGATTACTAGAGTGATCCATTCGCTCCCCTTGATCTAGATATTCCAGCAAATTCCTGCAGGATTGCATGCACCAAAATTCAGAATTTTGAAGAAGAAGAAAGTTGTGCATCCATCGTCTTGGTTAACCATTTCTTTGGATCTGATATGAACCTTATTGGATCTGATATTATCTTTTTTGTATCTGATATGATATTTCTTGGTTTAATATTTCAAATTTATAACCTTTCAGTACTGCTTGTAGTTGTTCTCATCAACGGTGTGAAGAAACAAGTACCGCAAGTCTCCTACAAAACTGCTGCTGGGGATTTGATTTCATTTCACAGTTTTGGATATGTTTTGAACCTATTTAGATCTGATTTAATTTATGATATGATATTATTTGGTTCATATTTTAAAATCCGAGAGCTTTCAGTCATGCTTGTAGCTTCTCTCACCAATTCCGGTGTGAAAAATCAAGTACCGCAATTTCTCTTCAAAACCACTGCCGGGGATTTGGTGTTTGTTTCCTCTTATGAGGTCTCTGATATTTTATTTTGTGAATAATTATATATTTTTTAATATATATCATACTATGGATCTCAATCATTCACTCTCCACAGTCCCAGTTCTTCTATACCATTGATCACATGCTCATCTCCTCACAGAACTAGTAAAGAAGAAGACATTCTGCGTCTGCCTGAACACTTGCTCCTAACACTTCGGGATGATTTTACCACTCATGGTTTTCTTTTCATAGATTCAAAAAATCAGTTTTTTGAGTGTTCCTCAAATTTTTTGAATCTTCAAGAACCTTTTCTCACTTATCAGTTGATTTCAGTTGCTCTACATGGGTCCAATCTTCATTCGGCAGCTGTCTATATTTCTAATTTAGTTGAGCATATCATTCTTCCTCCAAAGAGGAATATTCCTCCAGACATAATAATGGATAATTTCACATGCCAGGCCCCCGGATACCTATGCACAGAAGAACCATTTTGATCTTGATTCTACCTCCTTAATTAGAGGGGGGATTTTTTCCCATGTGGTTTTTTCCCCAACTCCTTGTACTGAGTAGTTACTTTACTTTCCTTGATGTAATGGGTGACCTATGGTATTAGTTACCAGGGCCCACATATTTTCCAAGTTACCATTCAGGGTGGGTGTTAGGATTATTAATCCTCCCTTGTCCAATTTGGTCATATGTCTAAATCAGGAGTCATGTCTAAGTCATGAGTCCATCCAGTCTAGTTTTAGTCACTAGCACCATTGGTTCCACTTGGCCTAATTGGGGCACATGTTCCATTTACTAAAGTGTGGGGAACACTAATTGAGGCCTAATACCACTGATTTCACTTTCATGCATCAGTTTGGGAGCCTCCTAGATCAATTCCTACAATTTAGGAGCCACTGGGAGTGCCAACACCAACCTTCAGTAGTTGAGTTCAGTTAAATACTAGTCAAGCTGAGTTAGGAGTTAGTTACATTCAGTTTTAGTCCTCTACATTTAGTTAGCACTAGGTTTGCATGGCTGCCTGCGGGAGAGGCACATTTCTCACCTACCAAAGTCAGTTAGCCTCAGTCAACACTGAAGTAGACACTTGAGTTGTGTTTTAGAACTCTGTTGAACTTCAGTAATGGTTTAGACAAGTTCTGTTAACTATTGAGTCCTCCAACAATGATTTAGACAAGGTCCTAGTTACCTACAGTCAAGTAGAGTCTGATCAATTTGAATTTCCTCATGTGGATTGGAATTGCATGTGGCTATTTAAGCCATTTTACTTCATTGTAATTATTATATAATACTCTTTGATTAATGAAAAGTATTCACATCTGCAAGCTATTTTTTCACTGTTTCATTCTTCAATAACTGAGTAAAGTATTTGATCTATCTTGTGAGTTGTGTTTTTGTCCAAAAATCTATGTGCTCAATTTAATAATTGGTACTCTCCATTCTGAGCAAACTTGGCCTATAATTTTTAGTGTTTGTATCAACTTTTCACTCCAAGAGATTGACAACTCCTAATTACGAATTCCATCCCTTGATGCCTTCACAGAATCTATAATACAGGAACAAGACAACATAATATAGATGGGATCCCTTAGAGCCGCCACAAATTAAGCTCTCTTGGTTATGGACACAAAGAATGCGCAAGTAAGGAGGAAGAAGAAAGGAAAGGAGAATAGGAACACTGAATTTGAATCTAAATATGAGTTTGATCCATTAGATGAAGCCTCGATCTCTAAGAAGGACAAACATCATAGATTTAACAAGGGCATGTGCTCATACTGTAAGAAAGAAAAATATACAGAGAAAGGTTGTATGAAGAAGCCAATAGATCAGATGTCAAGACTCCTTGAGAAACACATTATTTCCCTCCCTAAAGGTGCAAGGAAGGCTGACTCTGGAGACAAAAATGATGATCATGAGAGATGCCATGCACTGAAGGATGGATTTTCAAAATCCCATGCCTTCCTAATTGATTTTGTAGACTCCAATCACATGGTTGCATCCAAAGAATCATTCTCTTCATTAAAACTTGTTGATAGTCTAAGTATTCATATGTGAGATGACACTCAAATCCAAGTTGAAGGGAATGGTTCAGTCAAATTAGAGCATGGAGTGTTCAAGAATATTCTCTATGTGTTGTCCTTGACAACAAATTTGTTCTATGTATACCAGATTACTCATATAGGCTCACCAAAGCGAGCTACATTTGGTCCTGAATTAGTGGAGATCTTAGATATCTCAATTCGGAAGATAATAGAAAAAGGTGTTGCAAACCATGTTTCTAAGGCATATGAATTCTCACACTTTTTCCATACTCATGTCTAGTGCAATATCAGCTTCTATTTGAAAAGGAAGGTAAATTCATTCTACCTAAACCTTTTGCATATGATAATGTTTCCATTAATGTTTCAGATTCAGAATTTGAAGTAGAGGACCAAGTTGAATCAATTCTTGGAATTGAGCATGAAGTTCAATAAGATCCAGATCCAGATCCAGTCCCTACTCCCAATCCTAGGCCTAAATGGGCTCAAAAGGTTATTGAGGATATTTGGAACATGGATGGAGAGTCATATGACAAGAGAATAACATGGTATTAGTTTCAAAATGAGAGCCTTCTGCTATGTCAGGAAAATCCACTTTTCCTAGAGAGGTTCTACAAACTCCCATAGAGATGCTTCATGATGGTAAGGTATGATCAACAGTTCTTCTCACTGAAGAACAATGAGGCACTGGATCACACTCAAATTAAGAAATTGGAAGGAACAATATAAATGGAAAATATTAAGGGGTACATTTATTCTCTCTTGGCATGCAAGCAGGCAAATCCATTGTATGGGCTCAAGCAAGGTCCTAGGAAATGGAATCCAAAGTTAAATCCTTTCATACTATCAAAGAGGATTGAAAGATACAAGATTGGATGCAAAAATAAACAACATTTTTTCTCATATATGTCATCGTATTGGAAGGTGGAGAGGTTCACATGCACAGTACCAGGAAACTAGTGCATACAAGGACCATCACATTACATTACTGTTCCATAGAGATGGAGATTGCATAAATATTTTCACAAGTTTTTCCTAAGAAGAAATTTTATTTTGATGTGAAAGTTAGATCTTGGATCCACAATTCATTTTGAGGAAGGCGGGGGGGGGTGTTTCCCATGAGTTTTTCCCCATTTTCCTTGCTTTATTCAACACTTAATTTTTACATTAGATTGCATGGGTGACCTTTGGTCTTATTTTCTAGGGCCAACGTTGTCCAAGTTAGTATTAAGGGTTATGATTATTAATTAATCATCCCTTTGCCACCATAGTTTAAATTCCATTTCCTATCTTAGGATCCTAATGTCACCTCACTAGTGCCATGATGGACTCATTTAGGGGACATTTACCACTTGTTGCACTAGCTTACATGAGTTTTGGAGAACTAGAGAGAAATACATATAATTTAGGAACCCACACTCAGTTCCAATATCAATCACCAGTAGCTGTCCATATTCTATGTTCAGTCATGCTTTGATCAACCATAGTTACTTCACTTTCAAACATCCTAGAACCACTTTTAATCATTTGAGGAAGTAGGATTCCTTTTATAACCTAAATCATTCAGTTAACTAAATTTGAAGTGATTTAGTCATCCAAAGTTGCATTAGTGATTCTCTAGTGGTGTTTTTCCATAATTAGAGCTATCTGGATCAGTCCAGGTTAGGAAATTCGAATCATATCTAGTAGATTGAAATTATCCTATTTGTATCATGATTATATTAGAGATAGATTATTGATTAATGGATGTAATGTTATTCTTCCAATTTTTTCTTCATGTATGTGCAATATTTCCATGAATGTTTGATCAGTGTACATTGAATTTCCTCTCTCTTCTGCAACCTTCTTTCATAGTGAATTCATCCATGCACGAGGATCCTAATATTTGCTAACTTAAACAATTTGACCATATGTCTAGAGCTTGATCAAGATATTATATTTCCCAAATGAAATGTATGCCACATAATTGTGAACCATGATCCCACAAACATATCAAGCATGGTCCCACATTTTTAAATGTATGAGAAGGAAATAAAAATATGCTCAATATTCTTACCACTTTCTTTATAGAGAGGGAATATTCCAGGGCCACACCAAAAATTTCTAAGAATTGGATCCCATATAGGAATATTATTTGAGAGGGATAACCATAGGAAGTTCTTACATTTTATATGACAATTATAATTCCATGTGACTGTTAAATTTTCATATGCTTAGCTAAGACATTAGTATTTCATTTCATTTTTGATAACAAAAGCATATAAACAGGATCACTGAAAGATAGACAATCACAACCATACAAAAGGAACACAAAGATTTATCCTGGGAAAACCCTAAAGGGAAAAACCCAGCAAAAGCTTCCTCAATATAGATGCCCCAAAAAGATAAAAGATAAAACCAGCAAGGAGATCAAATCCTGATCCTCCTCCTTCTCCAGCTACTTCTCTTCTCCACTAATGTGCTACACAAGTGAGAGTGTGTGCTCAAATGAGGAGAGCTAAGCCTCTATTTATATTCATCCGTTCACTTCAATTAACTCATCTGACATGTAGGCTCGAGTTAATCATGTAGGCTCGAGTTACACATGTAGGCTCAAGTAACCACACTGGGGTGCTAATGACCCACCTTTACAATTAGAGGGGACAAACTCATGACTCTTATTAGTTCTTCCAATTAGAAGCATTGGGGTATAAGATAATACAAGTGGTTCTCCCGATAGGACCATTGGGGACCACAAAAGATACATATAGAATATTCTTCGAAGTTACAATATTTCAACACTCCCCCTTAACGAAAAGGGTATTCTACAACAACATCAACAACAACAATAGTAGGAGAGAGATAGAGGACATCATCAACATCATCAAGGTAATACATCTATAAATCATTGAAATCTTTTCAACATTATGTAGTCTTCATCTTCAATCTTCAGTCTTCATCATCATTAATACTTTGACTGCTTCGATCAACAACATCTTCAGCACTTTGACCTTTCGATCAGCAACATCATCTTCAGCACTTTTATCTTTCGATCAACAACATCATCTTTAGCACTTTGACCTTTCAATCAGCAACATCATCTTCAGCGCTTTGACCTTTCTATAAGCAACATCATCTTCAGCACTTTGACCTTTCAATCAGCAACATCATCTTCAGCACTTTGGCCTTTCGATCAGCAAAATCATCTTCAGCACTTTGACCTTTTGATCAGCAACATCATCTTCAGCACTTTGACCTTTCAATCAACAACATCATCTTCAGCACTTTGACCTTTTGATCAGCAACATCATCTTCAACACTTTGGCCTTTCGATCAACAACATCATCTTCAGCACTTTGGCCTTTCAATCAGCAACAACATCATCATCATACTCTGATCTTTTGATTAGAAACATCATCATGAAAATATCATCAACACCAAAACATCATTATCATCAAAACATCAACATCATCAAAACATCAACATCATCATCATCAAAACATCAACATGATCCTTCCTTTCGGAATTACGGGATCAACATGTCTGTGGTACTCAGACGATCCTTCCTATCAGAATTACGGGATTTAGGTCTTTACAGAGTTACTAACGATCCTTCCTTTCAGAATTACGGGATCAACACATCTATGGAGCTCAGACGATCCTTCCTTTTGGAATTACGGGATCAAGTCTTTACGGAGCTACCAATGATCCTTCCTTTCGGAATTACAAGATTTAGGTCTTTACAGAGTTGCTAACGATCCTTCCTTTTGGAATTACAGGATCAACACATTTGTGGAACTCAGACAATCCTTCTTATTGGAATTACGGGATCAACACATCTGTGGAACTCAGACAATCCTTCCTGTTGGAATTACGGGATCAAGTCTTTATGGAGCTACCAACGATCCTTCCTTTCAGAATTATGGGATTTAGGTCTTTACAGAGTTACTAACGATCCTTCCTTTCGGAATTATGGGATTTAGGTCTTTATGGAGTTACTAACGATCCTTCCTTTTGTAATTACAGGATCAACACATTTGTGGAACTCAGACAATCCTTCCTATTGGAATTACGGAATCAACACATCTGTGGAACTCAGACAATCCTTCCTATTGGAATTACGGGATCAATTCAATGATCCTTCCTTTCGGAATTACGGGATTTAGGTCTTTACGGAGTTACTAATGATCCTTCCTTTTGGAATTATGGGATCAACACATATGTGGAACTCAGACAATCCTTCCTCTAGGAATTATGGGATCAACACATGTTCTCGAGTACCGAAGTCACCGGATCTGTTCTGAACCGAAGTTCAAGGATGATACAATCCTACCACATTCACGGGGACTGAGATCTCTAGATACATTTTGAACCGAGGTTCAGGGATGATGCAATCCTTCCACTTTCATGGGGGCCAAGACCTTCGGATACATTTTGAACCGAGGTTCAGGGATGATGCAATCCACCACTTTCACGGGGGCCGAGACCTCCGGATACATTTTGAACCGAAGTTCAGGGATGATGAAATCCTACCACATTCACGGGGGCCGAGACCTCTGGATACATTTTGAACTGAAGTTCAAGGATGATGCAATCCCACCACATTCACAAAGACCTAAGTCACCGGATCTATTTTGGACAGATGTCCCAGGATGATACAATCCCTCTTCATTCTTGAGGACTGAGGTCACCAGATCACTTTTGGACAGATGTCCTGGGATGATACAGTCCCTCTTCATTCTCAAGGACCGAGGTCACCGGATCACTTTTGGACAGATGTCTCGGGATGATACAATCCCTCTTCATTCTCAAGGACTGAGGTCGTCGGATCACTTTAGGGTAGATTCCCAGGGATGATACAATCCCACTACAACATCACTACTCCCCCTTTCGAGGAAGGTTCTTCCGAACCTCACCAAGCTTGTCTCGAAAGTGTTCAAAATTTACTCAAGACAGAGGCTTCGTTAGCACATCAGCAACCAAACCATCATCATCTACATCTTCAGTATGTGAATACTGAAATATCACCATTTGTATCTCTAGTATGTGAATACTGAAAACATCATCATCTATATCTTCAGTATAGAAATACTGAAAGCATCATCATCTCAATATAGAAATACAGAATCACCATCATCTGCATCTACAGTATTTAAATACTGAAACATCATCTATATCTTCAGTATGGGAATACTTAAACATCATCATTTGCATATTATCTCGTATGTAGAAATACTAGATTTCTATGTTTTATGATGGAACACAGGGTTCTCTGTCATCACAACTCTGGTTATCACATAGAATCATTGTAGTATCCATCTTCAGTTCAAAGAGACCTGATATCATCTTTTGAATCCATATGGCTTCACAACTTAGCAAAGCAATCTACTATGTATCTTGCTTCAGCCATGCTACGAGAAACATTGGACTGTTTCCTGCTAAACCATGAACTCATAGCAGACCCCAAAAGCATCTACCTAATGTGCTTTTCCTGTCTGAGATACTTCCAGCACAATCTTCATTTGTGTATCCATACAATATATACTCATGGCTATCATCATAATACAAACCAAAGTCTATAGTCCCTTTCAGATATCTCATCACATGTTTTGCAGTTACTAGGTGAACCCGTCTTGGTTGAACAAGATATTGACTTAAGGTGTTCACAGCAAAACAAATGTCTGGTCTGGTATTTGTTAAGTACATCAATGACCCAATGATCTATTTGTAATGAGTCATATCCACTAACTCTGATGATTCATCAGCTAATAGCTTCAGGTTGGAGTCCATGGGTGTGGCCATGACTTTGCATTCCAACATATTGAATCTCTTCAATATCTCTACCGCATACTTTCCCTGGTTGAGAAATATTTCTTCTAAACTTTTCCATACTTCCAGACCTAGGAAATAATGCATTAACCCAAGGTCTTTGCTAGTTTCTTCTTGCTTTCCATGACCTGTTTCTCATTTCCTGTCAAGGATAAGTCATCCACATATAATAACAGGATGACAAGTTCATCTTCTACAACCTTGAGATAAAGGTTAGGATCATATTTACTCTTGGTAAATCCCATGCTTGACAAGAAAATATCTATTCTTCCATACCAAGCTCTGGGAGCTTACTTCAGGCCATATAGGGCCTTCTTCAACTTGCATACGTGATTCCATCTGGATTCAACTTCAAATCCTTGTGACTATTCGATGTAAAACTCTTTCTCAATCATACCATTAAGGAAGGCTTGTCTTTACTTCACCATGGAAGAAACTACCATGATAGTTCTGAAGGAAGTGTACCTTGCTTCCTGGAGTAAGTATCTCTTCAGAATTAATTCCCTCTTTCTGGAAGAAACCTTTGGCCACAAATCTTGCTTTATACTTCTCGATACTTTCGTCAGCTGCATGCTCTATTTTGTATATCCATTTGGAGGATACAATACTCTTTTCTTCTGGTTTGGGAACTATATCCCATACATAATTCTAGTATTCTTTCATCATAACATCTTCCATGAGTTTGTCTTGTCAGATCATCAACATATCCTAGTCTTCTGCATTCAACTTTGAAGGTTGCAACCCATTTTACTCTTGGTAAAGTCTCGATCCATCAAGAAGTTGTCCATCATGTCATACCATGTCGAACTCAGATATATTCTGTAATCACTCCCCCTGAAGTGGAGTATTATCTTCCTTATTCATTCTATACAGGTGGTTCTATGCTTGATATATACTGGTCAATAGAGTATGTCATGTCATAGTCTATTCTTTCTGAGGCAAATCATGAACCTTTCTTTGTACACTTGTTCTTGTAGCTCCATATGGTGGATACTATGTACTTCCCTTTATGTCTCGAAATCATATGGTATACATCATTCCCCATGATCAACTGTTATTCTTTTCTTCATCTTGAGTTATCTCTCATACCCATGGTGGTCTTCATCCTTTGAGGTGGATCTACCGCTCTCTGAAGCTCTTTCTTCCGTCATGGTGTCTCTGACCCTAGGAGCTTCAGATTCATGTTTATTGAATTGTCATCACTTGTTCTTCGGAACAAGTCTCGTCCTTCTTTTCTTGTAGGAGGTTGTACAGGACCTTTCCTACAATTCAAATGCACCAGTTGCATGGTTAGAACTATTTCATAAAACATATGCATAATGACAAATTCTTATGCATCATGCAACTATTTATCCAATACAACATTCATCCATATCTCAAAGAAACTTTCTAGATGCCTTCCATCTCTACCATGACATCATTGAGATTGTGCACTAATCCAACATGTCAGCAAAGAGGTTTGATAAGTAGCACTGGAGAGTTGTATAGCGCCATGAGCTACTTACCCATCACATGCATATTATTAGTATTAATGTAAACAATCTATCATGCAGAACACATCAACTAAATACAATCAAATGTATAACAAAACAATATCATGAAATGGAAATTGAATACTTATCTTTTATTTGTTTCATGGGTAGACTCCATCTTGATCATTCTGCTTTATCATCTTCTTCATTCATGAAATCATCATTTCTTATCCAAATGATAAGATGAATAAGAGGTTCTTCAAGAATTGAGTTTTTTTCATATTCCTCATCGCTTGAGGGATCTTCTTTGAATGGTGAGAGCTTGATCTTCAATTGCTCCCATCTTATTCTTCTCTTCTTATTAGTCGAGTTGAAATTAATCACTTACTTCTGGTATACATTATTCACATGAATGAATCCCATGACCCTGGGAGGCCATTCAAGGTGGCTATCACCACTTCTGCATACTTATTCTTCTACCACTTCAAGTTGTTCTGCATTCTGGATCTTCACATTCTTCAACTATTTTCTCAAATCCATCTTCTGAATTATGTTCTTATCTTCAAATAGCTTGATCAAGGAATCAAAAATCTTCGGTGTCTTTAGGGAAGACACTTATGGTACAATTTGATCCGTGATTGAATAAACAATGATCTTCTTGGCCTTGATCGAGTTCTTCTTGTGTAAGGATTTGAGGCTGATCTCCCTCTAAAACTGGAACCTCTCTACTCATGCAGGTGTCCAATTCATTTTCTTCAGAGAGATCAAATAATTCCATGATTGGAATTTTTCAAGTTCACCAAGCTTATCATCAATCTGATGTGATATATAACTTTGAAATGAGAACCTCAAATGCAAATAGCAAAAGATTAGATCTTACCGATTTGAGGTGTCCGTCCTGCTTCCAGAGCTGGCTGATCTAGGGTTTGTTAGAGAAACCCTAATTTTCAAAACTTGGAATCTTTCAGATCTGATTGGATAGAAATATATATCTCTTTAAATGGATTTTTCCAATGTACTCCTTTTCTAAAAATAGTGGAGGGAAGCTCCTGGAACAGGAAGCCCTAGTTTTCCAATTTCTTTTGCAGAAATGCTTGTTGTTGTTTCTATGATATATCTGAAATTACTGCTCCTCTATGTCTGAAATTTTGCATTGAGGTAACCTCGCATGTACTTGATCCAAAACCATAGGTTTCATTAGAATTGGTTTCACCAATTTGTATTTATGATCATTTTCTCAAGGTGACCTGCTACAGGACTGTTCAGAATAGTGAAGTTGTACGGAATGCCACATGTCAATTGTTCATCTTTAGGTTATTAAATTAGGACCACAGAAATAAAATTCAATACTCTTTTTGGAACATATTCCATAATTCCATTTGGATCTCTGTAGCCCACTCTACAGCAATTCTCCCCAGGTGTCCAGTTTAGGGATGAATTCTGGGAGAGGCTGGAAGCCTAACGTGGAGGGATCATATCTTCCAGAATATAGCGAATATGAGGCTGAAATTTGGACACAGTGTAAAACAGG
The DNA here is from genome assembly GCA_001517045.1 of Pseudotsuga menziesii. Classification (NCBI taxonomy): domain Eukaryota; kingdom Viridiplantae; phylum Streptophyta; class Pinopsida; order Pinales; family Pinaceae; genus Pseudotsuga; species Pseudotsuga menziesii. The sequence continues at coordinate 161,822 of LPNX011215677.1, read as the reverse complement.
AATTTATCTTTGTCCAATGAAATTTTCAAATCCTGATCCTTTTCCAATCTCAGGATATGGTGAATGTACCAAAACTTAGAAGTTTTAGTATTTAGGGTTTTTCTAGATCGGGGTCAAACTAGGGTTTGACTTTCCCGAAGTTTCACCCAACCATATTTATTGATCCAGGTCTCTAAAATTCTATTTTGATGAGCAGAGAAATCCTATGTTGGGCTCACTAAAAAATTCTTCTTCTGCAAGAAGCCCTAATTTCTCGCACCGAAAATTGAAAATGCTCGTAATCGAATTCTGCTTCGACAGAAAGATGCGCCCTTCAATGGAGAGTCATCCTAGCCTTCTTTTTCTGATCGATTGTGGAGAGAGAACCAAAAATTAAGAATCCCTAGATTCTGTAGCTGCACAATGCCTTCTTTCAGGGTGGCTTTGATACCATGTTAAATTTTCATATGCTTAGCTAAGACATCAGTATTTCATTTAATTTTTCATAACAAAAGCATATAAACAGGATCACTGAAAGATAGAGAAGCACAACCATACAAAAGAAACACAAATATTTATCCTAGGAAAACCCTAATGGGAAAAACCCAGCAAAAGATTCCTCAATATAGATGCCCCAAAAAGATAAAAGATAAAACCAGTAAGGAGATCAAAGCTTGATCCTCCTCCTTCTCCAGCTACTTCTCTTCTCCACTAATACGCTACACAAGTGAGAGTGTGTGCTCAAATGAGGAGAGCTACACCTCTATTTATATTCATCCATTCACTTCAATTAACTCATCCAACATGTAGGCTCGAGTTAATCATGTAGGCTCGAGTTACACATGTAGGCTCAAGTAACCACACTGGGGTGCTAATGACCCACCTTTACAATTAGAGGGGACAACCTCATGACTCTCATTAGTTCTTTTGATTAGAAGCATCGGGGTACAAGATAATACAAGTGGTTCTCCCGGTAGGACCATCGGGGACCACAAAAGATACATATAGAATATTCTTCGAAGTTACAATATTTCAACAATGACATCATACCACCAACAATGATTATGTTGTTCTTCCTCTCCTTAGATAGCTAGATATCCTATGCTGGGTGTGTATGATCATACTGCTTTGTTTCGAGACAAAATAAGTGCATCATCTAAATCCATTAGTTTTATATGACTATTTTTTAGTGCCTTGATATACTTATTCCAAGAATCCTTTTCCTCCTCACCCTCAATACCCATATCTTTTTCTTTAATCCATTCTTGTGTAAAAAATATAGAGTTAGCAAGGTCACAAATCTGCTCCAAAAAAATTAGTCCTTGATGCCTTAAATCCTCCACCAAAGATAATGGGTTCCTATGGTCCCTATACAACCTATCCAAGGATCCCGATAGATTCTAACATTACTTCCATTACCAATATTCCATTCCAACCAATGACCAATGAATTCAAAGGAAAATAATAGAGCTTTCCACATAGAAGAGATATTTCTTAAAGATTTATCTCCACTTCTAAACCATTCCTCAATAATTAAATGGGTTATGCATTTATAGAAAACAACTGACACCCATAATCCTTCTCTTTTTACAATTCTCCAAACCCGTTTAGCACCTAAATATTTTCTGAAGCAATAAGGATTCTTTAATTCCCATCCACCCTCATCCTTTCACCAATATATTTTTTTCCATGATACCCAATGGAAAGAATTATCCTCTTGACACACATTCCAAAGAAAATTATTATTTAGCTCCCTGATTTGATCTAGAGTACCAATAGGTACATAGGATAAAGGCACCCAATACACTGGATTGCTTCTAGAATTGATTTCACCAAAAGCAAATGACCCCATATACTTAACCATTTGTTGCACCAAAGAATATATGTTTTCTCTATATTACCATTTAACCAAGCTTCATCCCTTCTCTGGTAGGAATTTGGATTTAAAACAAATCCTAAATACCTATTGCCATCCCCGGTGTCCACCAAAGGAAAAACTAATTGTGAAAATATCTAATCATTATCCTCATGTTCCATATTCATGAAAAAACATAGTATTTTGTAATATTATAGCTCATACAAGTTGCATCTACAAACAATTTCAAAAAACCCTATATATGGACAAATTATCTTCAATATCCATAATAAAAATATTAGAATAATATCAACAAAAAATAAATGAGTAACATTAACAAGACCACCAATAGATATACCTTTGAAAATTCCATTTTTCCTAGCATGTAGAAGGATTATGCAGGTTAACCCTTCTACCACCAAAATAAACAAGATGGGGGCCAACAGGAAACCTTGTTGGAGGTCCTTACCTAGTCTGAAAAAAGGGGGAAGAGGATCTATTTATTAAAATAGAAAAGTAAACAAAGGTTAAATTGTACATAATCTAGTTCACAACCTATAAACATTAGAGGAAATTTCAACTCAAAATGGGCCTCCTAAAATGAACTAATAAAATAATAGTTAAAAATAATAATAATATTTATTAATTTTGGAGGAAGAAAAGAAAAAAACTATTTTTTTGTTTGTATTTTTGACATATCTCCCCGTGTTTTTACTCAAATTTCGATTGGGAGAGATTGTTGGATGTCGAATTAAATTATGCATCCAACGAGTACCCACTCGGCATACTTTTGACGGACCCTGCTACCCCCAAAACAAGAAATACCTGAAAAAATGGAATGATGATGTCATCATTCCATTTTTCAGGTATTTCTTGTTTTTGGGGTAGCAGGGTCCGTCAAAAGTATGCCAAGTGGGTACTCGTTGGATGCGGAATTTAATTCCACATCCAACGAGCTCTCCCGATCGAAATTTGAGTAAAAAAACAAGGAGATATGTCAAAAATACAAACAAAAAAATAGTTTTTTTTATGATACCTATCCCCAAATTTATATTAAAAAGGTGTTTAAGACCTATACGGTATTTCAAATTTAAATAAATTGCATTGGCTAACACATGATGACATGGAATTTGAATAAAAGTTAAAAGGCCCATTTTGAGTTGAAATTTCCTCTAATGTGGAAGCCAACTTGGAGCAACACCAATCTCAGATAGAGATAGTTTACTTGATCATAATCCTTTGACAAATCTACCTTCAATGTCAGAGTTGATAAATGATTCACCTTAATAGTGCGCATAAATACTTGATAAGTTCTAATTTCATCATGGATTTGTCTACTAACCAAGAAATAAAATTGTTCCTAAGAGATAGATGTAGATATAATCCCCCTGATTGTTCTAGCTATAATTTCTGCAATCATCTTATAAATACAATTGCACAAGGAAATGGGTATATAGTCCTCCAAATTACTCATTCTTTCATATTTTGGAATAAGGGTGATGAATGTAGAATTGAAAGTTTCAAGAAATATTCTAGTCACCCTAAAATATTCAATGACTCATAGGAGATCAAGTTAAAAAAGATCCATAAAATATGGAAAAAAAAACTCAACTAGCCATCAATAAGGATCTGGAATTTTTTCCTTCTGAAATGTTTGGACAACCTCCTTTAATTCCATGAGTGAAAATTACTCCATGAGATTGCTATTTTGTTCCTCATTAAAAAAGGATGGAAAAGAATTATCTATTCTCATCATTTGAGCTACAGGTGCTCTTTCGTCTTCCTAACAATTTATGCTGAAATGGTTAATTCCAACCTATGCAAGATATCTGAAACTAGATACTTGCGCACCATCCTCATCCTTAAGATACCAAAGAGAGTTTACCTTATTCATGTGTTTAAAAAAGTTATGGAAACAAATTGTGTTTTCATCTCCTTTTTTTTATCGAAATGGTTATGCTTTTTAATCTCCATATAGCCTCATTATCTTATAATGTTTTTATTTTTTTGGATTCAAGATATACTACTTACTTTTTCTGATCCTGGGAACTAAAGCCTTCCAAATTTTTTGAGTGATAGGATTCCAAAGTATTCTAAATATTACATAATTTGACTCACATATCCTATCTTCTCTCTCTTTCCCATGAAATTGATTATGCTTTGATGACCTTAAGATTTTGTAAGAATTGAATAGTTGTTTCTTCTCTTCTATTTCCATCAAAATGGATCCCCATACCCTTAACTATTTTCTTATACCCCTAATACTCAATCTAAATGGAACATAAATTAAAACAGATAGGGGGATTTGACTGTCACATAGCCACTTCCATAATAATTGGAAAATAATAAGAACCCCCCCATGCCTACACATTGCTTTATGATTAAAGAGTACCTTCATCAATTAAGAATGTATCAAGTCTTTTTGCAATTCTCTCTTGTCATGATGTCTTGGATGACCTTATTTCTACATTCCACATAAATAACCTCTTTGAGAATAGAGATGGGCTCAATAAGTTAGGATTCTTTATAATACAAAGGACATGAGTGACCCACTATGACATAGGAAGAATGAGAAGAAAAAGGAGCGGCATTAATGAATCGAAAGGGGTAATTCCACCAATCATGGTTCGAAACACCCCCCACTAGATTCAAGTCAATTGAGAAATATATGCTTATGCTCACCCTTAATCTGTTAATATTCCATATGATAAGCTAGATTATTAGCATTCAATTTCAATTTCATAACAAAAGCATATAGACAAGATCACTGAAAGAAACAATATTACAAGATCAACACATATTTACCCTGGGAAAACCCTAATGGGAAAAACCCAGCAAAATCTTCCTCAATATAAATGATCAAAAGATAAAAGATAAAACCCCAAACTGATCCTTCTCCTCCTTGCAGCTACAAGTCTCTCTCTCTCTCTCTCTCTCTCTCTCTCTCTCTCTCTCTCTCTCTCTCTCTCTCTCTCTCTCTCTTTTATGTACTACACAAGTGAGTGTGAGTGTGTTCAAATGTGGAGCACCTCACCTTTATTTATATTCTTTAGTTCACTTGAAATTTCACTCAACCAAGTCGACGCCACTAAGCTGACTGGGCCAACTTCTCTAGGAGGACTCAAACAACTTAATATGATATTAATTAGGATGCTAATGGCCTGACTTACAATGAAGGGGATTTCCTCATGACTCTTAGTAATTCTCCTGATAGGAACATTGGGGCATAATGAAATACAAATTATTCTCCTGATAGGAACATCGGGGTATAATACACTTCGAATTTACAGTAATTCAACGCTCAACCTTAACAAGAAAGGTATTCTACAACAACACAAACAACAACAGTAGGAGAAGAAGAAAGAGCATCTTCAACATCATCAGGGTGATACATCTATAACTCATTGGAAGCTTTTTCGTCATCTTTGACATATATTATTCATCTTCAATTCCAACAATAGCAACATTTTGATCAATGGAATCATCATTAGTGTTTTAGTCTTCAACATCATCATCATCAATAATACTTTGTCCTTTCGATCATCATCATCAGCACTTCTCTGAGTGACATCATCATCACACTCTAATCTTTCAATCAACAACTTCATCATCGTCATCAACAATACTTTGAGCAACATCATCATCACACTCTGATCTTCTGATCAGCAACATCATTATCAGTAACAACCTACAATGCACAATACGAAGAAGAAAGTATACGGATCACTTTTAGGAATTAAGTCCAAGGATGATGCAATCCTACCACATTCTCGAGGACCGAAGTCACCGGATACAATTACGGGATAATCACTCCCTATCACTTTAGGACTAAGTCCAAGAATGATGCAATCCTACCACATTCTCGAGGACTGAAGTCATTGGATACAATTATGGTATAATCACTCCCAATCACTTTAGGTCTAAGTCCAAGGATGATGCAATCCTACCACATTCTCAAGGACCGAAGTCACCGGATACAATTTAGGACAAATGTCTAGGGACGATACAATCCTACAAAATTCTTGAGGACTGAAGCCACTAGATACAATTTAGGACAAATGTCCAGGGATGATACAATCCTACCACATTATCGACGACCGAATCCATCGGATACAATTTAGGAAAAATGTCCATGGATGATACAATCCTACCTCATTCTCGAGGATCGAAGCCAGTGGATACAATTTAGGACAAATGTCCAGGGATGATACACTCCCACTGCAACATCACTACTCCCCCTTTCAAGAAGGTCTTTCCGAACAACACCAAGCTTGTCTCAAAAATATTCAAACTTTATTCGAGACAAAGGCTTCATCAACACATCAACAACTTGTTCATCAATACTCACATACTAGATCTTTATGGCTCCTTTCTGTATCATATCTCAGATGTATAAATACCATATTTCTATGTGCTTTGACTTATCGTGGAACACTGGGTTCTCCTTCATCTTTATACAACTCTGGTTATCACATAGAATCACTGTGGTATCCAAATCTAGGTTGAATAAACCTGAAATAAGCTTCCAAAGTCATATGGCTTCATAACTAGTAGAGAAAGATGCTATATATTTTGGTTCAGCTGTGCTAAGAGAAAAACTAGATTGTTTCCTGCTAAACCATGAAATCATAGCAGACCCCAGATAATAACATCCACCTGATATGATTTTCCTATTTGAGACACTCCTAGCCCAGTCTGCATCTATATAGCCATACAATCTATAGTCATGATTTCCATCATAGTATAGACCAAAGTCTATAGTTCCTTTTAGATATCTCATCACATGTTTTGCAGCTACCAGGTGAACATGTCTAGGTTGAACTAGATACTGATTCAAGATGTTCACGACAAAAGAAATGTATGGTCTAGTATTTGTTAGATACATCAACAACCCAATAATCTGTCTATATTGAGTCACATCAACTAGTTCTGATGATTCATCGGCCAACAACTTCAGGTCGGTATCCATGGGTGTGGCCATGTCTTTACATTCCAACATATAAAATCTTTTAAAAATTTCCACTGCATACTTTCCCTAATTGAGAAATATTCCTTCTAAGTTCTTCCATACCTCTACACCTAGGAAATAATGCATTAACCCAAGGTATTTCATCTCAAATTCTTCAGCTAGCTTCTTCTTGCATTCTACAATCTATTTCTCATTCCTTGTCAGAAATAGATCATCCACATACAGTAATAGTATGACAGGTTCATCTTCTATAACCTTGAATTAAAGGTTAGGATCATCTTTACTCTTGGTAAAGTCCAAATTTTTCCTTTGTCAACTTGCATACATGAGTCTATCTGTCTTCAACTTCGAATCCTTATGGATGTTCTATGTATACTTCTTCCTCAATTACACCATTTAGGAAGGCTGTCTTCACATCCATCTGGTGTAAGTCCCACTTCATCATGGATGCAAGTGCCATGATGGATCTAATCAAAGTATACTATGTTATTGGTGCAAATGTTTCTTCATAATTAGTTCCCTCTTTCTGAGAGAAACCTCTAGCCACAAATCTTGCCTTGTACTTCTATATATTTTCGTCACCTACATGTTTTATCTTGTAGATCCATTTGGAGGATACTACACTCTTTCCTTCTCATTTGGGAACTATATCCCATGCATCGTTCTTTATTATTGACTGGTATTCTTACATCATTGCTTCTACCCATTCTTTCTTTTGTACAGCTTCTTCATAGTTTGTAGGTTCTTGATCTACAAGATCACACATCAAAGCTACATTGTTGGAAAATGTCTTAGGCTTCTTTGTTATCCTTGTGGAGCCTTCAAGAGCTCCATATCTTTCTGCTTCTTGTATAATTTCTCTTTCCCAAGCATGCTTTCTTTTTCGTGATATATCCATCATAGGAGGTTCTTGTGGTTCTATCATATCACAATCTTCAGGTGCTTCATCTTCAGGGAGGAATGTAGCCTCTACATTTTTGGGAGGTGCTTCTTCCTCATACACTTCTTCATGTTGACATTTTCTGGATCTCTTGATAGCTGCTTCTTCATTGAATTTTACATCTCTACTGATTTCCATGTGATGGAATCCATGGATGTAAATTCTGAATGCTTTGGATACTTCACAATATCCAACAAATATCCCGTTCTTTCCAGGGGGTTCCAACTTGGTTCTTTTCTCTTTTGGTATATGAACATATACTAGACAACCAAATATCTTGAGGTGGATTACCTTAGGCTTCTTTCCCATGAACATCTATTTTGGAGTCTTGAATCCAAGAGCATTGTGAGATATTCTATTATGTACCTAGACAATAGTTCTTGCTTCTTTTTCCCATAGATGCATTAGAAAATCTTTATCATATATCATTGTCTTTACTGCCTCCATGATTGATCTTCAAGTTTGGTAATCCTGTCACTACTTTGTTCACATGAGGCAGTGCTTTGTAATTGATGTGGGCAAGCGTTATATGCCACAGTTCACTAGGGTTAGTGGACTCATGAACAAGGGTTGTTTCTAAATGTCCCTTGAGTTTATATAGGCCTCCTTCTTCTTCACACATGACAACTGCATCTTCAATTGACATTCCTTTGGGCCACATGAGTACTTGGCCATTTATGAATGCAACTCTGAATCCTTTCTTATCTAAAGCTGAGATATAAAGTAAATTCTTCTTTAGACCTGGTACACATAAAAATTCCTTCATCTTTAGGGGATTTCCTGAATCAAGCTTGTAGCTTGCTTCATCGATTCCTTTGATTGGATATTGATAGTCATCTTCCAGAGATGCTTTATGAGGAGAGTTCTTTTCTTCAAGTTTTGACAGAGTTTTATTTTGTCCCATCATGTGCTTTGAAGCACCACTATCAATAAGCCAAGTGTCTTCTTCAGGTGTTACAGACCCATAGAGTGTAGAGAATAGTACATACTCTTCTGCATATTCTTCTCTTCCTTGCTTTCTTTGAGGTCCTTCCTCTTCGTCTTCTTTATCCTCATCTTCAGCTAGATGTGCATGATGTATTTTGTTGTTGTTGCTCCTATTCTTGTATTCTTGTCTCTTCAAAGGACAATTTCTGGCAATGTGTCCTATCTTATCACAATGAAAACATTGAAAACTGGAGTAGTCCCTATTAGGGAGAATTTCTCTTGTTCTCTGGAACCTTCTAGGAGGTTGAGACTCCTTGTGGTTTCCCTTCTTGAAGTTGGGTTGACTTCTTCTTCTCTTGGTATGAGTGGCTAAGGATTGATCATCTTCCTATAGTAGAGCTTCTCTATTTGCCACTCTAGTCTCCTATTGAATACATTCTTCCCATACAATATCAAAATTCATGCTTTCCTTCCTAGCACACATGATTTGGATGAATGAATCCCAGGGTCTAGTGAGACCATTAAGAGTAGTCATAACCAACTCATCTTCATCAAGTTTGTCTCCAATGGCTTCTAGTTGTTCCTTGAATCAGGAGACCCTTGTGAAGTATTCCTGGATGGATTCTCCATGACTCATCTTGTTGCTATTCAATTGATATCTTAGATTCATTTTTCTATTGATGTTTCTTCATTCATACATTCTTGCTAGCGAATCATACATTTATTTCAGAGTCTTCTTGCATGACACTTGAGGGATCAAGTGATCCTTGATAGAGTCAATAATAATCCTTTGTGCCCTAATCAGATCCTTCTTGTGCTCCTCCTTAGCTTCAGCCTCTTCAGGTTCTACAAATTCATCCTTGATATATTTTTCAAGATCATTCTCCTTAAGAATGAGGAAAATTCTATATTTCCATGCTCTGTAATTCTCTATGCCTTATAGTTTGTCCTCAAGCTTGGTGCTTGGGGCCATCTTGTCAGGAGATCACAAAAAAATGAAGTTTTGGAAAATGAGAAGCTGATCTTACCAAGAGATGCGCTTGACTGAGGCGAGTTGATTGGTATTGACAGAGGCGAGTTGACTGGTGTGCTTCGTTTCTAGAGATCTCAAGTCTTCACCTTTCAAATATGACTTGCAAGATTCAACATTGTAGCTTCTAGCAGTTTTCTGCTCCAGAAGTCAAACTAGGGTTTGAATTTCCCATAGATATACTCCTTCAAAAACTTTGATCTCAGGCTCAGAAGATGCACTCTACGAGGGCGCAATTTTCCTTGCAATCATTTGTTCAAAATTCAAAATTTTCTCGAAACCCTAATTTCTTGTCAAGGAGAGAGAGAGGGATTTTTCACCTTGTGAAAGCTATCCTATTCAGGTTAGCTCTGATACCATGTTAAGATTCCATATGCTAAGCTAGATTATCAACATTCAATTTCAATTTCATAAAAAAGGCATATAGACAGGATCACTAAAAGAAAAAATATCACAAGATCAACATAGATTTACCCTGGGAAAACCCTAATGGGAAAAACCTAGCAAAAGCTTCCTCAATATAGATGATCAAAATATACAATATAAAACCCAAAATGGATCCTTCTCCTCCTTTCATCTACATCTCTCTCTCTCTCTCTCTCTCTCTCTCTCTCTTATGCGCTTTACAAGTGAGTGTGAGTGTGTTCAAATCAAGAGCACCTCACCTCTATTTATATTCTTTAGTTCACTTGACATTTCACTCAACCAAGTCGGCCCCACTAAAACTGACTGGGCCGAATTATATAGGAGGAATCAAACCACTTAATATTATATTAATTAGGGTGCTAATGACCCGACTTACAATGGAGGGGATTTTCTCACGACTCTTAGTAATTCTCCCGATAGGAACATCGAGGCATAATGAAATACAAATGATTCTCCCAATAAGAAAATAGGAGTACAACACACTTCGAAGTTACAATAATTCAACATAATCAAAAGAGAGAAATAACCCTAGGCATATCCACCCCAAACAAAGATGATAAGAGAGTTTGTGATGACTATAAAGAGGGGTAGTATGATTGAAATTGTCCATAGATTTATGTGAAGACTAACTCATCATAAGCTAGAAATACAACATCCATATGACCTCTTGTATGAAAAGGATGGTATCGAAACCTCTCAGAGGATGATGAATATAATAGGTCTAGGGACTCTCCCAACTTCCTCCGAAGTCCATAAAAACTAGGACCAACGAGGTCGAGAGACAACCCAGGAAAAATAGCATCATCATAATACCTATTCTCCAATATAGAAACCCCATCTAAAGGGAATTTAAAAATATAATCAATAGAGGAGACATCCATTTATAGAACTAGTAGATAACATATCCAAAAAATATTTAGAATTAAATCTAGGAAAAGGGTCCTTTCTTTTACATATGTCCAATAGAGGAGTCTTCATATCGACACTGTTATTATCAACACCTTTAGCCACTTGAACCACTACAAGGGATTTTTTGGCCTCCACTTCTAAGGAGACTTGCACAAAATCCATATGTATACTTTTATCAAATGGATAATGTCAGTCTTTAGGAAGCATTCCACAAGAACTTTCAATATATTTAGCCACTACCGTGATTGTAAACCTTTTGTGCTCACCTTTTGGGGATATTTTTGAGTGGAGAAAATGAAATTTTGGGGGAATTCCTGAACCAAGTTCCCTTGAACATGACATTACCAGAGTAATATAGCACTTACAAATAATATAGTTTCCCTACAGAGATAGTCATCTTGGTGTACAACCCATCTCAAAGGTCAATCCATTTCTTCTTTTCTTATGTACTTGAAAAAATTAACTAAAACCTAATCATTGTTAGAATAATCAACCCCTAGTTAGCTACCTTAGACATTAATTAAATCATTTTTTGTCTTATTTGCCTAGTTTCCATATTCCACTTTATGCAAGTTGTCATCTACACATCCATAGTGGTCCAACTTGCTAATTTTGAGTCATGCAGCACTTGGGAAACCTCTTGTAATCAAATCTGCTTTATTCCTGGCCTCCCTAGTGCATGTCTAGTTTTTCTGCTTTATTTCCTGCTTTTTCAGTGTTTTAAGGCAAATGGGAAAGCTTGAATAGGTGAAGTTAAAAAAAAAATTGTCCTCCACATCCTCCACTCTTTTCTCCTATGAAAAGCATGTATGATTTTTCCTTCCATTACCTTTTAGCTTGCCTAATTGATTTTTCCAATTCGTGAGCTCCTTGACAGTTTTGGAAACTGCTTTATGCACCTATGGGGGATTTGCTTAGATTTAGTAAGCCTAATTTTGACTAGATTCGAATGGAAAATTCATGCATTCGAATCCCTCATGTAATTATTTATTATGGAAGCCTATGACTTCACAGGGTTGGCTATTGTACACTTATTCAATATAGTTTAATGTTCAGCTCCATATTCAGTCTCTTTTGTGAGCAATTTTGCATGTGCAATTGGCAATTGATGTGAGTGTAATTGTTCTAACACTGGGTTTAATTTCCACATGGTATCATAGATTTTTTAGATCGATTTCTCTCCTTTCAATTTGTTTTGCAGGTTCGACATCATTGACTGGGAGCATTCTACTGCCCGCCGAGACAATTTCTGAGCTATGGATCAATCTCAGAAGATCATCTTGACTCCATTTAATTTATTTGAATGGAAAGCAGAGATGGAGATACTTTTGAGAGTGAAAGGCCTCTACAAAGTGACTATGGAAACATAAGCAGAGCCCAATGCAGCCGTAGAGAAGATAAAATGGCACAACAGGAGGGATCAGGCCTATGGTCTCTTGTGTCTGAGTATATCCAGAGACCTCCTTTTCCATTTTGATGGATTGACATCACCGAATGAAGTATGGGAGAAGCTTGTTGATATTTTTGGAAAGACAGATGAGATGAGGGGACATCATATTGAAAATAAACTGATCTCCCTGAGTCCAAATAGCTTTGAATCCCTGCAACTCTATTTCTCCAAGTTCAAAGCACTTGTTTTGCAGCTAAAACAATGTGGGATTGAAAAGAAGGATGATCAGCTGGTCTTGGACATACTCTCGAAGCTTGGCCCTGACTATTTAGTGTTTGTTTCGACCTTATATGCCACAAAGTTGATAGCTCGAACATGGAAGATGCCTAGCCTTGCAGATTTCATGGAATCTCTCACACAAGAACAAGATAAGTTGGTGATGATGGGCACCATCAAACCATCCAAAGACCAAGCTCTGGTTGCTAGAGATTCAAGGGTGGATTCCAAAAGCAAAAAGAAAGCTAAAAATCCACCTGAGCAAAAGAGAGACAAGAACAAATATCCAGAGGAGCCTCAAGGTTCCAAGAAGAACTACCAGAAGAAGAAGAACAAAGGAGAAATGAGCAAGTGCGCATACTACAGTAAGGGAAATCATTCTGAGAGCTCCTGCATGAAGAATCAATTAGACATGCTTACCCAACTCCTAGATAAGAATGGCATCTCCCTTCCAGACAGCTCAAAGAAGAGGGAAGGAGGATCAAGTTCAGAAGACAGAGAGAGAGTTCATGCATTGGTTGGTAGCACATCAAGATCACCTAGTTTCATCATTGATGCTGGAGCTTCAAGACATATGGTTTCGACCAAGGAGGCATTCACCTCATTTGACATGTCGAAAGGTCCACCAATAGTACTGGGAGATGACTCTCTCACTGAAAGTTTGGGCAAAGGGAGGATTGATCTTGATCATGGTAAGTTCAGCAATGTGTTGTATGTTCTAGGTCTTGCCTCTAACCTCTTATCAGTGTACCAGATGACTCACACTGGGTCTCCAAAGAAGGTCATATTCTCCCTCGATGAAGTTGAGATCACAGACATCTCAAGTGGTAAAGTCATTGCAAAAGGAGTTGCAAATCATACTTCGAAGGTATACATGTTCTCACACTTCCTACCCTACTCAAACCCCTCTACTCTTCTGGTTCATGCTAATGAGGCAAGCAAGCTTTGGCATGAAATATTTGGCCACCTAAATTACAAGTATCTTTTTGATCTTAGTGAAAAAGAGATGTTCATAGGGTTACCAAAGATAAAATTTTCCAAAGGAGTCTGTCAAGGTTGCATCCTAGGAAAACACCTAGAGCATAAATTTGAGAGAGCTAGTCATGAGAGAACCTCTGCACCTCTTGAGTTGATCTATAGTGATGTTGCTAGCCCATTCCCTCATATGTCCATGAGTCAGGCCAAATATGCATTGAATTTCATAGATGACTTTTCCAGGTATTGCTGGGTTTACTTCTTGAAACACAAGTCTGAAGTTTTTGGCCTCTTCAAAGTTTTTAAGGCTTTGGTTGAAAACCAGTCTGGGAGGAAACTCAAGGTTCTCAGATCTGACAATGGTGGTGAATATTTCAAGTATAATTTTATTCAATATTGTGTAGATGCAGGTATTTAGATGCAGTATTCTATCCCTTACACACCACAGCAGAATGGTGTTGCAGAGAGGAAGAACAGATAACTGAAAGAGATGGCAACCTGCATGATGGAGGCTAAGACTTTGCCACCAAAGTAGTGGGCCGAAGCTATAAACTGTGCAGCCTATATCCAGAGTAGGGTGCCTCATAAACAGCTTGATGGTATGACTCCTTTCAAAGCATGGAGTGGGCACAAGCCAGATGTGACCCATTTCAGGATTTTTGGCTCAAGGGCTTGGGCTAGAATTCCAATAGAAAAGAGAAAGGATTTGCAGACCCAAAGCCAAGAGTGTCTATTTATTGGGTACTCTGAATATTAAAAAGGGTACAATATGATCAATTTGAGCACAAACAAATCCTTCATTGAAATGTGTGTTCAGTTTCAAGAAAAACCCCTAGCAGCAGTGGAAGTTGGAGAATCCTCTTCACCACCAGAACCTCTGAATGTAAGTGAAGAGATAGTTGAACATGCTGATTCTGATATGTCTGATAGTTATGATTTTATTGCATATCGTAACATCCCTACAAGGAAAAAATGGGCAGCCAAGACCATTCATGCAGCTGGAGAGCTAGCTAGAAATCCCAATGACCCTAGGAGGACTAGATCTCAATTTGAGAGTGCTCTATGCATGAAAGATCCTATGTTTGCTAAGAAATGCTATCTGATGGTGGAATCAGATCCTCAGACATATGAATATGCAGAAAAATATCCAATATGGCAAGCAGCCATGAAGGAAGATTTTAGCTCACTCCAGAAGAGCAACACTTGGGAGCTGGTTAATCTTCCCCCGGGGAGGAAGCTAGTTCAATGTAAGTGGGTGTACAAGGCCAAATTTTCTGCTGATGGTTAAAATATGAAGTACAAGGCTATATTGGTAGCCAAGGGCTACTCACAGGTTCATGGCATAGATTACAATGAGACCTTTGCACCAGTGGCAAAGATGGACTCTGTCAGGCTAGCCTTAGCCATTGTAGCTTCGAAGCAATGGGAAGTACATCACGTGGATGTGATGTGTGCTTTCCTGAATGCATATCTCACTGAAGAGATATACATGCAGAAACCTCAAGTATTTTCTACTAACCCATCTCTTGTGTGCAGGCTAAAGAAGTCATTGTATGGGCTTAAGCAAGCCCCTAGGGCTTGGTATGCCAAGATTGATAGCCTTCTGCTATCACTGAATTTTGTTCGATGCAAATCAGATCCAAATGTCTATTTTAAGTCTATTAATGGTTCATTAATGATCATTGTTTTATATTTTTATGACCTCCTCATTACACGAAGCTCAAAGGATGAAATTGCTTCCTTGAAGGGTGCAATGAACCAAGCCTTCTCCATGGCAGATTTGGGGCTTTTAAGCCAATTCTTGGGGCTTGAGATTGCTCAAAACAAAGCTGGAATCAAGGTGCACTAGTCCAATTATGCCTTGTATTTGCTAAAAAAATTCAGAATGAAGGATTGCAATCCAAGCAAGACTCCTTTCCTTTCAAGAGTGAAGCTTGAAGAAGTTGATTCTTCACCTATGGTAAACAATACATTGTATAGGCAATTGATTGGATGTTTGTTGTATCTTACACATACTAGACCTGATATTTCTTATGTAGTAAGTGTGGCTTCTAGATACATGGATCAGCCTCATGAGATCCATTCGAAAGCAGCCAAAAGGATCCTTGACTTTGTTCAGGGAACAAGGACACATGGGATCTTCTATAAAGTTAAATCTGATCTTGATTTGATTGGGTTTACTGACAGTGATTGGGCAGGTGATAGCATAGACATAAATTCAACATCAAGATATGTGTTCATGCTTGCAGAAGGGCCAATCAGCTGGTCAAGCAAGAAACAGAGTGCCATTGCACTCTCATCTACAGAAGCAGAGTACATAGGAGTTGTAAATGAAACAACTCAATGTTTATGGTTGCAGGGGTTATTTGGAGAGTCTGGCTTCGAATCAAAATACTCAACTACTATCTACTATGATAATCAGATTACCATTCAATAATGCAATGATCCAGTTTAGAATTAGAGAACCAAACACATTGAGATCCATATGCACTACATCAGACAGCTTGTGCATGATGGTACCATTCACATACTCTTCTGTTCATCTTCAGAACAAGTAGATGATATCTTCACCAAATCATTTTGTGAGAAGAAATTTAGCAATCTCAAATCACTGCTAGGGATTGTTGATCATGCTGTGAATCATGAGTGATGACAAGATTTCCAAATTTTGTTTGACAGTCCATGTTTAAGGGAGGATTTTCCCATTGGGTTTTTTCCTCTTTCCTTGGTTAAATGGACATGCAGTATGTAAAGGGTGACTAAGCCTTGTTTCTAGGCCCTATAATTTTCTGATATATTACTCATAACTCAGGCTTAAAGGGGGGTGTTAGAATAATCAACCCATAGTTAGCTACCTTAGACATTAATTAAATCGATTTTTGTCTTATTTGCCTAGTTTCCATATTGCACCTTATGCAAGTTGTCATCTACACATCCATAGTGGTCCAAATTGCTAATTTTGAGTCATGGAGTGCTTGGGAAACCTCCTGGAATCAAATCTGCTTTATTCTTGGCCTCCCTAGCGCATGTCTACTTTTTCTGCTTTATTGCCTGCTTTTTCAGTGTTTTAAGGCAAATGGGAAAGCTTGACTATGTGAGGTTAACTTGTTTTTTGTCCTCCACATATTCCACTCTTTTCTCCTATGAAAAACATGTATGAGTTTTCCTTCCATTACCTTTTATCTTTCCTAATTGATTTTTCCAATTCGTGAGCTCCTTGACAGTTTTGGAAACTGCTTTATGCACCTATGGGGGATTTGCTTAGATTTAGTAAGCCTTCTTTTGACTAGATTCGAATGGAAACTTCATGCATTCAAATCCCTCATGTAATTATTTATTGTGGCAGCCTATGACTTCATAGGGTTGGCTATTGTACACTTATTCAATACATTTTAGTGTTCAGGTCCATATTCAGTCTCTTTTGTGAGTAATTTTGCATGTGCAATTGGCAATTGATGTGAGTGTAATTGTTCTAACACTGGGTTCAATTTCCACAATCATATGTAATGAAGGAAAAATTAAAAGAATATTTTTAAATGTGTTAATAAAATAATTCAATTAGTATAGAACAAAGGGTCCTGTAAAGCCCTATTCTCCATTCTACAATATTTTATGTCCATTTTACAAACTATCTTTTCATGATGAAAAGAGAAGAGTATGAACCCTCAGAGAGTGAAAGGTAACACCCTTATGAACTCACTATAATAAAAACAAAACCTTTGAGAAACCCACCCACAATAATTTCGAAAGTTGAATCCCTTGACAATGAGACTATTGAAAAGGTAACTCAAAATGACGTTGAAAAACTTTAATCTATTTTTAAATAAAGGCCCAAAAAAGTTCAGTTAGGTCTAATAGTGTAGGAAATAAAAAAAGGGAAAGAGCATGTAAAGATTTTTTCATAAAATTAAGGCGATTAGCAAGTAAATTTGCAAATAAATATCTATATTAGGATTACAAAAATGCAAACAATAATATATAATCTTACAGCTACGCTATGAATATGGAAATGTTTGGTTTGAAAATATTGCTCATTCATGTGTGTCAAAACATTCAAGGTAAATGGAAGATAATTACTTCAAAACTTAAAATATATTGATGTTCCACCAAAGAGAAAAACCACTCATCTTCTTAAAATTAGCAGAGACCTGGGACAAGTTTTACGCAAAACTAGGAAGCTTAAAGCTATAAAAAGAAATTTCCTTTTGGAGTATTCCACTAATGTAAACCTAGCGACACATAAAACTAACAAGAGCCACGAGGTGGCAATGTCACTGTAGGTGTTAATCGTTATTTCTATAACACTAAAGCTATAGAGAAAAAAACTAATTTGTTTGATCTTTAGCTAACTTTGACTATCATCACATCACAATATCATGTTCTCCATTATTAAGTTAAATACAATTAACAAATGTGACTATTAGATATAATGTAAATTATTTTTATATATATCTTTACTTTTTTTTGGTATTCGATGTTTGAATTTTTACTCTTACAAGATTGCGTTCAAGATAGTATATTTCATGTTTATATGTGTAAATGTCATTTTTAATACATTTATTGATGTCATATCATTTTTTTGAAAAAACAGAAAAATATTTGAAAAATCACAAGTGAGACATCAATTAATCTTCGAATGACTTCCAGTACATATTAAAAACAAGAAACAATTTTAAATTTAGAAGATTTTAAAGGTATTTAAATTTCAATCTGCCCATAGTTTTAAAATTCCCAAAAACAATCAATAAAACTGTAATTTCTTAACAAACTCCAATATTTATTCATTAGTGAAAGAATCCACTACAAACTACTTCGAAAACCCTTCGCAAATGAATTTTAAAATCTTCAAAACCGTCCTTTATACCAATGAAACTCTCATCCCAACAACCTTACGCGTTCTTTGCTATTGCCTATGAGGATAAGCTAACCGGAAGGAAAGGAATTGAGCCGAACCTGAATCTCATGTTTTGTTGCCTCTACAAAATTCGCACACTCAATTTCCATTGGCAAAATGAAGTTGTTAAGATTACCTTCCTATTGTTTATGTGATCGCCCAAGGAAGGTGTTGATGCCTAGAAAATCCCAGGTACTGATAGTAGGAATTCTCCCCAATAATCGTTCCCAATTAGATCGTTTGTCGTTTGGAAGGGGGAATCCATTCGGTTAGTGGCCGGGCTACCATAGAATTATAGGAATGTTTAAATCTATTTTATTGGTTGTGTCCCAGTCCATCATTTATGTAATTTTATGTTTTATGAATGATATCCAAGTTCCTATACTAAATGCAGGTGATTGGGAAAACAAGAACCTCACAAGAAGTTAGCCGCGTAGTGAGCTGCACAGGGTCTTACCTCTCACCTTACATGAATAAATTGTCCCTCAATCACCCAAAGCAAAGAACAAATAGTTTAATCTAATCTATTCTAAAGTAAATCTAACTATCCCTGAGGAGTAGAATTATATTTAAATGAGTAAATATACTGTATTGTTTGCACATAGAATCCTACAGATAGCCATTAGATTCTTCATACAAAAATACAACAAAAAAATAACACAAAGATAGCTCTGTGAAGTTTAAACATTTATTAATCATTTTATTGGATAAGATTCATAACAAAAAATGAAATCATTCATAAACACATAAATAGTTCAGCGAGTTTAAAACGATCTCACAAATTGTACAGCATGCCAAAACAGAAATAATTCCTCATTCAACGATCCACACAACCATCTTGAATCTCATACAATCCTTCCTCCAGTGAAAATTCAGTTCTCTTTATTATAAAAAAAAATAGTTCTCCTTACAAAAAGTTTCAGCATATGAGACCTAGAAAAATTCCTCCCTTTAATCTCTTCTACCTTTACTTATACATTTGCAAAATGACTTTCGGTTATCCATGCCCTTTGGGCTTCCATAACTCTTTGATTACAATTTTTTTTTCTCTAGTGTGCTCACTAGGAAAATGGAATAAATAACAAATATTACATAAAATTCTCCACTTGTGAATAAAACAAAACAGCCTAGGTGGGCCCAGCTGGTTTCTTAATAAAAACATCCCATGCTTGAGCCTCTTCACTAATGACTCGGTAGTCAACTGGCTCCAGCACACATGTAGCGATTTCATGCTTGGACAAATAGGATTCTATATCCCTTACTTTTCATGAGTTCTGAATCAGTAACTCCTCAAATAGATGCTTGTGAACTGAGGCTTGTATAATCCATACTCCAAACCGATGCTATCGATCTTAGCTATGCTTTCTTCCCCTGTATGCAACCTATCCCAAAGGTTCTTCAAATGCTGATATCTTGATGGGAAATCTTGAACATGAGTGTCTCCTGAAACTTGGAATTTATTGTGAGTTGAACACATTCTTTTGTAGAACTCATTACACTTTTCCAGAGTTTTATCAATGACTTTGTTCAACCTTACTACTGATTTTCTACTGAAATTCAATATTGCCAATTCCATATTTAGGCCTCCTACAATATTCTGAGGCATGTTCGCTGGAAAGGTTGAATTTCCTTCGATCCAAGTCAATTGGCTCGGTATAAGTTCTTCCACTTCTGATAACCTCTTCCTGAACTCTGATGAGTTGTGTGCTATCTTCTTTAATCTAGCCTTTATATGTTTGATTCTATACATTTCTTCCACCAACTTCAATTGAATCTGAGTTATTTCCTTTTGTAGCAAAGACGCTTGATTACGGAAAGGAGAAATATCAAGTTGTATTTCGTTTTCCACCTTGAGTTGCTGATCTAGAAAACTATTATGCGTTTCTAGTTCTTCAACTCTTTTGTCAGTTGTGGCTCTCTGGTTCTCTAGCTATGAAAACTTGTGTTCAATATCCTTTTTCTCTCTTTCAATGATCATAGCTGACAATACTAAGGCATCTTTTTCTTATTCCAAAATTTTGTATGCTTCTTTGAATTTCTCCAATTCTATGAGAATATCATCATTCTTCCTTTACTTTGTCCCTCTCCTATTTCTTTTCTTAGAGTTTCCTTCATTTGGTACATTTTCTCCTTATACTGATCAACATCCTCAACCAATTTGCTAACATTATCTACATTGGATACAGCTGTTGCTACACCTGCCATCATAAGAATTTTAGGGTCTTTATTTGTCCCATGCAAAACTGTCTTTTCAGTTAGCATGATTTCTATAGGTTGATCACCTGTGTCATACCTTTTCTCTGATCTCATCACAATCCTCTTCTTGTTTTTATCAAATAAAATTGTATCCAGGTTGGATACTGCTTGTTCTCAAGCTCTACCGAGGGAGATGGATTTTCTGTCGTTGTGCTCCTTGATGGAAAAAATAATCTACTGGACTATTATGGCCTTGTTCCTACTCTTGATCCTCTCGGTTTTGGTCTTCCTTTTCCTTTCTTTTAAGTTCTTCGACTTATTTTTCTGATTCTTCTCTTTCTTAATGAACCTCCTCCCTTTGTATTATGTCACTCTCCTCCCTCTACCTCTATTCTTCTTCTTCCTTCTTCCTCTATGCTTCCTCTGCTAATCATTGATCTGTTTCTCGTAACAATATACGAGCTTCCTCTTCCCTTTTCCTTGCAGCTTCTTCTTCTTGCTTTTGGTGTTCAACAGAACCACTACTGCTTCCTTTTCCTCCCACAATTGTTATTTTATTCTTTAATATTCTGCTTAAGGAGGCCATGTTGCATGTGTTGTAGTATATCTCTTTATATTTATCCCAGTAATTTGTGTATTCAAAATTCACTCCCACTGACACACAATACTTCAAAAATTTTTCCTCTAAATCATTTATGTGAAAACATTTTTCTCCAAAATGAAAATTTTCTAATTCTTTCACAAACTCTGGTGCACTTTTTACCTTAGTAAAATTTTAACTACTTATGTAGAAAGGTAGTGGTGGATATACAACATTTTTCATATCAAATAAGAAATTACTGATCCCATATATGAAGAGCTGTCTCAACACTTCTTTATGAATAACATAGTCAGTGGCATACTTTGGTAACAAAGAAGGGGCTTTCGATCCTCCAAAAATTCTTAAGTACAGACTTTATTCTGAGAGGTAATAATTCCCATTCTCTCTCATCCTCTCCAATTCTCTCTTAGACATGCAGTTGCAACCTATGAGGAATATTAGCTTGTAAAGAGGAATTAAGAAATCCTCATAGATGCTCTTTTAGAAACTATAGTATTTGTGCACCCAAAATATCTGATATGTAGAATATACAGGGGCCTTGGTCTTATCCCATTTTCAATTTAGTGATGGGAACTGGTGGGTGCACAAAATTAAATCAACTAGGAAAGAGCTCATATAAAACTCTAACTTCCTCTGCGTCAAACCCCCAAGTGTTGCACTAGCATATGAAGACAAACTGTTTGCTACGATGTTGGCCCAGCTAAAGATGGTACCCTTTGCAGCTAAAAAATAAATCAATGGTACCAAACTTATCTTATAAATATTTCCATTCGCTCGACCGAAAATCCGATTTAACATGAAAGCTAGAAGCCGTTATGGGGTACGCAAGTTGGCGGTTTCATATTCTCCTGAAGGAGTCATGTGGAACTGCTTCCCAGGAACCATCATTCTCCTTACATAGTCAAAAATATCTAAGTCTAGCTCCTTTATCCACTTTTCAGTAATATAGATATGAGGTATTGGTAGCTTACATGCTTGAGCTACATATTTTGTGTTGTAGGAAGCTAAACCTTATCCATTAATGTTTGACAAAACCATCCTAGTTATATCTACCCTTGGAAGAATCTAGCTGATTACCTAAGCACATGGGAAGAGTTTGGGATGTGTAGACACTTTCATGATAACAGACCTCATTATATTTGCATACATTGGTATGTCTTCTAAATCCACATCTGGGAGAGCCTGGAACTTGATCATTTGATATATTTGACCCCATATGAATTATGGCTTGACTCCAGTGAAAGATTTAGTGATATTCATAGATAATTTCTAGCTTCGATACTATTTCTATCTCTGGATCATCTCGTGCAGTATGAACCTTCTTCTTTCCCTTTTTAGGCATGGTGCTATATAAATGTTTAGGCTATCAAAACACCAAACAATGTCTTATATCTATTTCAATTTCTCAGTATGCATGTGTGATGAATAAATACTGAACAAACAACTATATATGAGATTGAAACAAACAAAAAACAACATGAGGTGATTATTTAATCAAAATATTTACCAACTCATTTTGAAACATCTTAACAGTCTTTATGACACCAGGGAAACAACCTTTGGCTACCCTAGAACCCCAAGTTAGAACACAACTACTACTAAATAGGGAACATCAGTGGACATCTCATGCACTAGGTTTAAAAAAAAATACCCTTGGCTTCTTCTAATGATACCCTACTCATCTTGCGACTGGGAAAACTTTCCAACTCAGAACACTAAGGATTTTCCTATGGAAAAAAACAGAAACCTTTCCATGGCTTAAAAACCTCAAGAAATGGGTGGATCTAAAAGAGATCTGGGCCAAGAATATTCCCAAAAATACCCCTACCAGCAATGATACCATATCTGCTCATGCTTTGATGAAAAGAATAGGGATTGGTGCAAATGGAGAAACGATCATCTGGCCACGGGCCTGATACTGAACCAAACTGACATAACAAACCTCATGGTGAGAGTAGAGAGGATGAGTGGCATGGGGAACGTAAGGGAAAAACCTACGGCCCTGATAGAAAAGAGCAGAGAAACTAGAGTTTGATGCATGGGAGAGAACGAGTTGCTTCCAAAGTTCATCAAAACCTAAGCTCAAAGGAAAAACCCTCTATGGTCTTGGGATACATATAACCACTAAGGACAGGAAAATGTAATACCATATGACCTAACATAGATTTTACAACAAAAATGTAAAAGAAATGACTAGGAAAGGATTTGAATCCTACCTGGTGAAACGAACTCTGCTGTTGGTGGGTGAAACTCTCATGCAACTAGAGAAATCTGCATGATGATTGACAACTCTACAGAGTGATGAGGGTGAGCACTCAAAAAATAAAAAAATGATAACCATAACACAAACCCTCAGCGGCTTAAATAGGAAAATTTGTGATTCACAATAAAGGAATAAGATGGGTAATGGACAAATGAGCGAGAACGTCATTGGTACCAAAGCTACAAACCTCATCAACAAGACCTGAAATCGGCAACGAAAAATGAGTGCAAGCAACGGTGTCGGGTGGAAGCTTGGGATGGATCCAACGCTCATCGGATAGACTTGGACCTTCCTACCAAGAAAATTTCATGATTCATCATCGAAAAGAACTTAAAGCTTCATCACCTACGAACCACTTTGCTCATCAACAATGTTATCGGCATAACCTTCCGGAAGGTCATTGGTTGAGACAGATGGGTGCACCTGACAACATCGACTTGAAAAAAATATCCTTGCTGATGCAGTCAACAAAATCTTAGAAGATACCTATACAAAAACTTATGGAAAGTTTTCGACACGGGTTAGCGGATAAGAAACCAAAACCCCTTTCCGATGCCATCAGAATGATTTGATGAGATAACCCGATGCATCGGAGAAGGCTGTCAACAAGACATTGCAACAAAACTCAGATGTTTTCTCTGATAACATCGAATCAAGAACCTGAGTTTCACTGACGAATCGACAAACTCACGTAAGTTTTTCTAAAAAGATAAAATACAGACAAATAATTGACAGGGAAAGGATTATTTCTCTTGCTAGGTCGGCTCAACTCGAAGAGTTCATCCGATGCAGCGGGTGAAAAAAATAAGTTTCATCTTAGTTTTTTAAGGTTTTTTCGATTTGTATACAAAAATTAAGTTACAGAAAAGAATCCCTATAGATCATAGGTAGTCTATGAAGGATTATAAACAAAAAATCAAAGGGGGGCCCTAAAACATGATTTTTTTTGGGAGGTGGTTGCAACAGCAATAGAAGGATTAACATAGAATACGATAATAATTAATGGCAATGTTATTACGAGGAGCTAAATTTACTATAAATTAAATGTTTATTCATTATTATTAATTATTAAACAAATTAATAAAATGATATCTTAGTCGGGACGAGGGGGAGACAATAATTTATTAATTATTAAATGAATTAATAAAATAATTAAATAAAATGTTTAATAAAATGTTTTCTTACTAAAATTAGAAAAGGATGTGTTGAAATTAGAAAAGGATGTTTCTTCTTGTGTTCTTTGTCTTCACTAACATTTGTAGGTTGCAATCCTTGATTTTCCAAGTCCATATCGTCAGGCATTTGGTGAAGTTTCCTCCTCTCTTGGTTCACCGGGTGCAAAGCCCCTTGACATTCTAAGGTTGGAGGTAGTTTCCAATTAATGGATTTTCCTTTTTTGTTGAATGAGAGTGTCCATTATAATTGCACTTTGTGAGCTACATTGGTGTTCAATGTTGTGTAATTTGGTTGCTACTAAAGATATTGAGGTCCTATTATCAATGATGTATTCATGATCTCATAAACCATGAAGCTTCCAAATTTGCCACACCAAAATTAGACCAACTCAACAAAAAGGAAACAATTATGAGACATCAGTTATACATTGTTTGACTCAATTGAACCAAAGATAGAGGATGAACCAAATTTATCCCAATGATAGAGCCAAATATGAACCCATCGAACCAACCAAAGAAAACATACCTATAGCATTCCTAAAACACTAGACCTTAATTGCCCAAGAAAGACTTAAGTCATATAAACCAAAGGGGAAAAAGAACCAGTCAAACCACATATGAAAACATACATAATTCCATGAATCCCAAGGGGAAATTAACAAATTGATAAAAACATCAAGAAATTGAGAGATCGATAAGAATGTCCTTAGGGAACCAATCCAAATCAGCTTCCAACAATACCTCACAGAGCCATTGATTTTGCTAAATTAATAGATTTTGCTTTTGATTCAAATTAAAAGATGTTCAACAATTGTACTAACTACTACCAGACATAATATAATCAAGAGGGTGATTTTAAATTTTCAATATATCTTTCCTATACAAATATTAACCTTGTTTATGCAATTCATTCATGGTATTTAAAAAAAATATAGAAATAAAAATGTAATAAAATTATTTTAACCTCATAAAAAAATTAATTCAACCTCACATTCATAGAATTAAAAACAAAATTTCGATTGTTGAGTCATAAATGTAATTTTTTTATTTAAAAATTAAAAATAAAATATTGCATATTATGTTTAATTGAAAAATCACATAAGTCCCTACCAACAACATATAAATAGAATAGAAAAAATACCATTAAATCAACAGTGTCTACAAATTTCAATACAATACAATCGAACTATTAATCAATCATGTAATGGACATGCAAAAAGAAACAAATGATTCCACTAATCAGGAGTGTCGTTATGCCTATAAAGGTATCTGTCCATATCAACATAATTATTAAAGAAATTCTATGCCATGGTACAACATAAGGCATCAGCCTTATACTATATAGATTTTGAACATTTGATGTAATCATCTGAATAAATATGAAACAATGGTACTTAGGACATATGATGTAATCTGATTGGATCTGAAACAGTGGAACTATATAGATTTTGAACATGTTTTACCCTAAAGAAAATTGGAAAAAATGATTGCATGTAGATTCTGAACATTTGAATCCAACTGAAGTTTTTATAGAGATTACAACACATAACCTTGAATGAATCAGAAACAATCTCCTATGTAGATTTTGAACATATTTAATTCACAAGAAAATTGGAAACATAGCAGCTAGTATGTAGATTCCAAAACAACTAAATCCAATTGTAGTATTTATAGAGAATGAAACACAATAGAAATACGTAGACAAAAAAAGACATAGTGAATGCATTCAAGATGTTGTTTATTATGGAAACAAATCAAGGTGGCATCAATGGAGGTATATTGTCACAAATTGGATGATTACTTCCATGAATGGAGTGCTTTGTGGAGGCTCTTTAGATAATAACCTACATCTCCAATTTCTCTTCTTCCAAGTTCTCCTAATTCAGTGGCTTTCCTCCTGAGTTGGTCACCCACTTATTCGATTAAAATTTTCACCACTCTCTCTATTGGCATACTTTTCCTCACTCTTGTGACCTAGGTTCAACAACAATACAATAACAACAAAACACCCAAAGACATCATCCCAACGGAGCAATCTCAGCCGGCAACACCTGCAAGGCAGGCGTAGTCTCACCCGAGATATCTTAATGTGTAACTGCCAGAACCATGTTTCCGTAGTTGGTGAGGGATTACAGTCCCTTGGTGTGTGACCAAGATGCTCGATAGAGTCAGAAGGAGGTAGTATTTTACTACTCGATAGTGGTGCAACATTGTGACACATCGGACGTGCGACACAAACTTATCCTTATCAACTTAACAACTAGTGCAACTATGTGACGCAGCTGATTCCTTAAATGTAAATCACATTGTGGAGATTGTATTACAACCTTAACAATATTTTAACATGAAATAATACCAAGTTCTCAACAATGATTTAATCATTCAGTCATTCACTACTTTTATCAATAGTGCGACATTCATTCAAGCAATAAACATAAACAATGAAAGATAATCAAATATTCAACATTAACTGTTAAACATTCATCATTCAATATTCATCAACATAGGAAATAACGTGGAAACCCATCTGGAAAAAACCACCAAGGTGATCTTCATCTAGCATGAGAAATATATGGAACCTTGGAGTCTGTGGCTTACAGACTATTTTGAGATATGTTTATTTATCTTAGAATATTCTTGCTCTCATGCTCTATGTTTTATTCTTTTCTACTACTCCTACTAATCCGCACACATATTGGATTGACTCTTCTACTCTACCATCTTCGCACTCAATTGCATAATGACTCTACAAAATGTTATGCACACAAAACTGCAGATCCATGGATCAACAACCTTGTACTATCTGACTCCTCACTGATCTCCTAAAAATAATTCTACTATTACCAACTGAGCCAAAAGAACTACAGTCCTCTTTCAATATAACCCTTGAAGATAACCGTTATACAGAGTAGGCTTCTCTTATTTATATAATTTACAGGACCATGCAAGGTTGACTAAGTACATCTTAGTTATTATAGTCATCAATAGCCACAAAATATCTTCTATTACATTAATGACAGGCCATACTGGTCGTAAAACCTCCTGCATTACATTAATCACAGGCCATAACTAGCGGCAGAAATGTTCTTCATTGTTCCTATATAGGTCATAACTAGCCGCAAAATTGTCCTTTACTCTTCCACCGAATCGAACTCCTACGGTATTCTAACCTTTTGCTTCCGAGCCTTTAATATTCTACCTACCAAACTTCCATTGGATCTAACTTTGATTTTCCTCATCGCATCATTATCTACTCTGCGCTTCCTTTCCGTTCTTTACCTGCTTTTACTCCATTGCATGCCTACTTTTCCTCTTTGTGCATGCTCTTTGTTTTCTTCCTTTATCTCTTTCCTATCCCAACAAAACTCAGCACTCACCTGTGGCTCATCCCAAGCCACTAATCACACTTATGTCTATGGAGCAGGATGTGCCACAAGACCAACCTTGTCCCAAAATTCCTTCCACTCGGAAAACCTCTTGCGCTACTTTTTCTGCCTGCTTGGCCAATTGTTCCACACATTTGGAATTGATATGTTCTGAAGGTCCTTATTCCAGCGATTGAGTGATAAGCTAGGGCTTCTGCTGTACTGGATGAATAATCCCTATAACTCATTCTTCCTTAGTTTTCTATGTAGTGACTTCCTCGGTTCTTTTCTTCTCCTAGTCGCGGAGAGTTTTTACTTCCTACTATAGGTTCTTAAGCTCGACGACCTTTGCAATATTCTCCTTGATTCACAACTTCTCGATGTCTATATTAACCATGATGATATTTAAATCAACTTGCTATGCATCTTCCTTGATTGTCTCCAGGGCTTCATCTTCTAGAAGCAATTCCCAAGTCACAGAGATGACTTCAACTGCTTCAGTGCATATTTTTTCTCCTTGCTTTATTCTCTCAACAACATTAGATGTTGTTTTTTCTACACTCTTCCAACACCTCAAGAGGTGTTATTGGTATCTATTGTGACTTAATCTCTTTGACCTGTTTTCTTAGGTCTATAGAAATCCTGGACAGTTGTGGTACCATTGTGGCCGTATCTGCATCTTTTTGGCCTTCATCCAAAGAGAACTTTGCGACTTCATCTTTAATCGCTTTAGCTAGTGAAAGCCTTCTCTGAGGGCCTTGCGACTTTTCTCTGTTATTTCTTTCTTTGTATCCTGGTATGCAAGAGAATTCCCCTAGAACCTTATTTTGTTCACGACCGCATGCTGAATATCATATACTTTGGCTAATGCGAGCTTGGACAAATCCAGAGATAGTGTCCCAAACTCATGGAAAACATCATCATACTCTTGTGTCCCTGTCTCCATTGCTCGCAATTGGACGTCTATCTTCATGGGAGGCAATCCAAGTGGTGTTACTAATGCATCATTTGGATCCACGTCATATGTCTTAGCTTCGACTATGTGTTGTACTTCATTGATGTCCTCAATGAGCATATTTATGTGCTTCGCTAGTTTATCGGTCAGTTGCAGCTGCTTTTTCTCTATGCATTTAAGACTAGACTTCACAACCTCTCCGATTGAGTCGGACATTAGGATTATGTCCTCCTTGGCTAAGTTGACTATGTTACCCAATTTGTCTGCTTTTCGCTTCTTGTGCTGTGGATGAGGATGGTCCTTCTCATGTTCTTGGTGGAGGCTCCACACATTCTCGTGAGTAGGTGTGTCTTCTCCATCATCCTGATCAAATTCATGATCACTATCATCATATTTTGAACTCAGTGACTGGTTTTATTTCCCGTTTCTCCCATCATTGCCATATCCATCATCTCCGCCATCGCCCTGGCCATTCCCTTATTTGTTTCCTCCTTGGTTATCTACTTGATTCATTTGCATGTTGACCGGCACATGCCATTCTGTAGGCCCATCCTGGATGGCCGCTTCCACATATGAGTCAGTAATCATGAAAATTGTTAGCTGCACTTTCTTTTCCAGTTCCTGTCGCAATTCCAGAAGAATACTGTGGATTCCATCCTAGAAAATTATGAATGATGAATACTTTTGGACTATCACATTGTGCAGTCTATGCTGGTTTTTTATTAATTCTCACAGTGCCTCCCCATTCAGAAAGAACTCTATGTTATTGTCCTTCTGTCGGATCTTGTCTTATTTGTGCTCCCAGAGGATTTGATACTTCACGCCATTGCAAAGTACTGGGACATCCAGTGGCTAGTAATCTGGTGGGTTGGAACAAAAAATAGATGAAATTAAGATGAGTAACTAGGAGTAGCTAAATTTGGCCTTACTTTCCTCCTAATTTTGCTTTACATCCATTCAATGGGTACTGTGGCCAATTGAAAATCATGCCTTCCGTGCACTGCTCTGCTAGCTCCATTGTCCTGGCAGTGCACTAAGTAGGATGCATCTTGCGTGGAATATTACAAGATAAAATCTTTGTGGTGAACCTCACTATGTTTTCAGTAATATAGGAAATGAGGAATCCTCTATTCACGCATTAGAGGTCATATTTCTCATTTATCTTCTTTGTATCACTGTTTGCACGCAGATATGGTGCGAGGTCGTGTCCATGGTGCAGGAGACCCGTTATTGTTGAAATAATATTGACATCAAACAGATAGGGTTGGTCGAGCCATAAATATCCTCTATCAAAACATAACAAGAGTTGTTTCACATATGTGCTCGCTTGCTTGCTTCGACCAAAGTGCGGTATGAGAAGTAAGTTAAGCAGGCTCGTGCTTTCTATTCCTTGATCCCATTACATTGAAACTACCAACTGCAGCTCATGCAGGACAACTAGTAGCATGATCATGTAGTTTTTTCTCTCCAGGTTTGCTTGCTTGCTCGTATCAGTATCTTCAAATTGCAACTTCACTAGTTTCAAGATTATGTTCATTAGTAGCGCCACTCCCATAGGGATTTGAGGTGCAATCAAGGAGGAGCATGCTTTCATTGGAAGTTTCACCTCAGGTGCCTTTTATCTCCTTTGTTGAACATATGGTGGTAGTAGGTTCCTCTCCTCTATAGTGTCATTTACATCTCCTCACGGTGGAGAAGCTGGTGTGTCCTTGGTAGGTGTGTCCTGAATGGCCTTATGCTTCTTTGATAAATTTGATACCCTGACCCAAGACGCTGATCATTCTGGGATGTCCCTCTTCGACAAAAATGGTCGCGAACCAGTAACTGGTATATTAACTGGTACATTTTGATTTGGGGCCATCATAGTGGCCGAACACGATGCCAAATTAGGGGACAAACCAGAATTTGAAGGAAACATCTATTGAGCTGGTTGCGCCATTGTTTTTGGTTCTTTGTCTTACTACTGTACCTTCAGCGATGTAATTTCTTCTTCTATCAGGAAAGGTGACGCTCTCATAATTTTGGATTACACACTGGTGCTGGAAATGGAAATGACCATTAGCTTCGACTCTCACAATTATAAGCTCTAGTTCACTCTTCTTCTCTATGTACACATAAAACAATTCTTGTCGATGAAGGCTCATATTTATAGGGATGTGCTCTTCCTTCATGTGATCATTCGATGGAAAATCAATGTCTTATTGATCACATGGGCTTCCCATTCAACGCAATGCAACATTAACTCTTGTACTTGAGTTATGATATGTACATGTCAGGGAAGTTATGGCGAGGATGATGGATGGGACTAAAAAGAATTCCATCATTCTCCTCGAAGTCATCGAATTAATGACACCTTATTGTCATAATCGCCTAAATATTTTTGCATATTTGGGATTTAATGATGACCATTTTTCATTCTCTCTCTTATTGCGATTTGCATGCTCCCGTCGTAGACCTGGGACATGACAGTTCCCTTTCCCTTTTTCTCTCCTTATTTTTTTTAACTTCCTTCTTTACCCAGGCATGTCGCAGCCATCATAGTAAGGTTTCAGGAGGCTCCCATTTATCACTCATGTGACCAGAGTCCCATCTAGCTTGTGCAATTTCACTGTGCCCACTTCAGTGATATGTGCGACCACATATGGCCCTAGCCAATGCGTCTTCAGTTTTCTGGGATGCTTCAAAAATTTTCTATCGTACAGCAAAACAAGTCCTCTGACTTTGAAATGATTAGTTCCGATACGGTGATGATTCCATGCTTTATTCCTTTTCTTCTCTATGGTTTGATGAAATCCTATGACGAAGCATTATTCTTCCATCTGAACGAGTTGTGATAGCCTTTTCTTGATGACATCCACATTTGTCATGTCTGTGAGAGCAACAATCCTTAAGCTCAACACAATATAATCCATTGGAACAACTACTTCTTGTCCATACACCAGTATGAATGGATTATTCCCTGTCAGTCGCTTTCAAGTTGTTCGGTAAGCCCACAGCACAACTGACACTTTCCGATCCCAATCATCTTTGCGTGCATTGCATACCTTGGTTAATGAATTGGGCCAGGATCTTATTGAACGCTTCAACTGTTCCATTGGCATGAGGATGATAGGGTGTATTATTTCTATGTTGAATCTAGAACTATGTAGTAAGCTCATCAATCATTTTGTTAACAAAATATGTACCTTGGTCACTTAACATATTTTTCAACTAGTCGAATGTAGTCACCACATTTTCAAATAAGAACTTCACCGCAGTCACAACAGTGCAATCCTTAATAGGAGAGGATTTATCCCATCTGGTTAAGTACTCTGTCACTGTGATAATGTAGTGTGTGTCGGTCCTCTTTCATGGTGGACTAATAGGACCAAAAAAATCAACATCCCACTTATCAAATGCTTAAAGGGTTATCTACGGCGCAAGCGACATCTCATCATGTCTCGATGGTTTTCCTATCCTATGGAAAACATTGTAGCACTGGAAGAAGATCTTAGTGTCCATATGTATTATTGGACACCATACTCCCTCGCAATCTCTTATGCACGGTTTCCTTTCTAGTGTATTTTCCTCCTATGACACCAACATGTGCTTCACTCATTACCCAATGTCATTCATGGTCAAAGACATAGTGTCACAATATTTCATCAGGGCCCATCTTGTATAGGTGTCCCACGATCAAGGTATAATCAATAGCCTTGATGACCAAATGTTTGTTTTGTATAGTGGTGAACCCTTAAGGTGCATAACATGTTATCAATAAGTGGATAACAACATTAAAATTATTAATCTAATCATCAATCATTGTGACTACAAATAGTTGCATATCGAGTAAGTTATTGTCCAGACTGGTTGGTTCTTCACCACTTTCTATCCTCGACAATTGATCAGGTCCCACATTCAGCCAATTGGGTTTAACAATGACTTCAATGTCAAATTATTGAAATAGGAGAAGCCATCGCCATATATTCCTCCCCAACATTGGCTTGTTAACCAGGTATTTTAATGCTGAATGATTAGTGTAAATTTTAAAATTTCTACCCAATAAGTAGTGTCGGAACTTTTGTAGCGCATAAACCATGGCGAGGAATTCTCTTTCTGTCATAGTATAATTTTTCTTTGTCGTTGACAATTTTCTGCTAGCAAAAGCAATACTAGTGGTCAATCGCACCCTCACCTGGTTGTGTCAAGACTATGCTGAGCGCGACAGACGACGCATCGACATGGACAGGGAACTGCTTCTTCCAGTCGGTAAATACCTATATTGGTGTGGTGGCCATCTTATTCTTTAATTTGTCTAATATTTCTTCACAAGCTTCTGTCCACTGAAACTTTGCATATTTCTTCAATAGTCTCTCCATAGGTGCAGTTATCTCTACATATCCTTTGATAAATTTCCTGTAGTAGCCTATGTATCCTAGCACTGATCCGAGTTGTGTGACTGATGTAGGTGGTGTGAAGTCAAGGATAATTGCAAATTTTGCTAGGTCTACCAAAATTTTGTTGCAACATAGGACATGTCCCAACAGCACACCAAATAGTGTGCAAAAATACATTTTTTTTTTATTCAGCATGATCTGATACTGGAAAAAATGAACCAACATCATGAGCAAACTCTTAATATCATCTCTTACTAGACCAAACATAGTCCAATCATCAAAGTATATCTCAAGATATTTATCTATGAAATATTTAAAAGCAAAAACTACTATTATAGAAAAAATAACAGGTGCATTCTTGAGTCCAAAGGGCATTACCGTATACTGGTAGCATCCCCATTCTATGAAGAAGGTCGTTTTGTGTTGATCCTCCTTCGCAATTATGACTTGGTGATAGCTAGAGAAGCCATAGGTGAATGAATACATCTCTTGTCCTCTGATTCTTTCAAGTACTTCAACTATGAATTTTGTTGGGAATGGATCATGCAAGCATGCCTTGTCTGGCTTCCTCAAGTTGACACATATCCTGACTTCGCCTGTTGTCTTCTTATCCGGAATCACCATAGGACTAATACATTCTAATTACTTGATAGTTTCAATGATTATTGTGTCGAGCAAGCGATCAAAATTATATTTAACCTACTCTTTATACCTTGGATTCAACCTATAAGGTCATTGTTTGACTGGTTTAGCATATGGTTTCAAGGGTATTTTCATCTCCCCCAAATCTCCCACTATTCCCTTCATCTCTAAGAATTTGGTAGGGAATAGGTCCTAAAACTCTTACAGTAGTTCTATGATCTATGATACCATATCATCATCCCAATAATATCCTATTTGGAGAACTTCAGGTTCTCCGACGAGCCAATGTTAACTCTCTTTATTTTTAGTGGCTTGAGGAATTGGTCGCTTGAAATACCACTTCATTCGACCTCATGCATTCCCTATGAATATTGTATGCTTATGTTAGTCATATCATCATCTGGTTCTCCATCCATATTGTAACAAGCCATCCATTACTGGATGGTCACGCTGCATTGGTGGGAACTTTCCACTTTGACGGGGATTTCCACAAATATTTTCTCCCTAATCGTTATAAGTGTAGCATCAGCTGTCGGATTCTGATGAGCAAATGAAAAGGAATGTGCAAATTTTTTAACCACCTCGTCCTAGTCCTGAATTTGTTGTCACAAATCCATGGATGTATACCATCTTCTAGCTGTCATTTCCAATGCATGAATGAAATGATGGACCCATTCCTGTCACAGATATTCTGCAAATTCTATGAGACACTAATTGAGGTGTTCATCAGGGTTTGAAATCCCCTTGTACTTCTAACTCACGATGGTGACTTATTTGTAGAATCTAACTTCCAGCAACCTTCTCCACTGTGGCCATTCTGATATGGATTACTTATGAGTACCCCACCATCTAGCGGGCGTAGCCTTTAGTACATAGTCTAATGCAAACAAGTGTCATGGTTCTCTTATGAGTCCTTCAAACTCACTGAGGAAGGTCACAAGATTAGGAAATCCCTCATATGTGGGTAACTCCCTCGTCTAATTCTCCACCCATTGCATAGACTGGGTAACTCTGGCATATCTCCTCATAGGGGTGTCATGCGGTCTAGTTTTCCAATTCTCCAAGGCCTCTCCTAAATCTGACATGCATGAACTAGTACTCCTCCAAATCAGGTTTCCATTCTCTATAGGATTTACATCATGGTTTTTTGGGGCACTGATATTATAGACATGGTCTAGATAATCAACCTATCATTCACTGTAGACTAGTTTGACATACCTCTATCCCTCCAATGGATCAATGGAAGACACTACCCTCATCCCACTATCCTCAAATGAGAGAATTATTTTCTAGAAGTTTATAATGGTCTAATTATCTATGGCCCAATCTATCCCCAGAAGCGCAGGCTATGTGTTTGTGTCATCGATAATGTTGATGAATTCAAATTCTGTGAATGCACGCAGCCCCTCAATATCGATAGGGACTTGAATCAACCTACAAATTAGTAGGAATGTCACATGATTTGCAAGCCTCAATTGTATAGGAGACCATTCCAAGCACGACTTTCCCAATATCTCATAGGTTTGTTGCATTAGAATATTAATGTCCGACCCTAGGTCTAGAATAATGTAATCCATGTCGTAGTCCCCTATCTGCACAATGATTCTTAACTCATGCCCCATTTTAAATTTATTTTTTACATACATGGTTAACCCTTCTTTCAGGTTGCGACTCAACTGGGATTTCTTCTATTAGTTCTTGTAGTTTTGCGATAATATCTTTATCGTGGAGAAACGCTAAGTAACTTGAAAGAAATGGCTTGAGCTTACTAACCTTTCTTGGAGCTTGTTTCTGAAAGATATTTTGGAAGTGCTCAGGCATCTCCCTGACTTCGACCAAGGTTGACAGTTGTTCTGGATCCACAAATTTCGATCGCACATCCAAAAATACTTTCCATTATTTTTGAATGTCAAATGGTACTTTCTTCTATGTTGTGGATCACACCTACGGTTGTTCTTGGGGTATATTCTGATTGGCTCTAGTCGTAACACCTCCTCATGTTATGACATCAACACTTGGCTTGCTCAGCTCAACAATAATCATTTGAACCTTAGGGTTAGGATTTGGATTTGGATTCTGTATGGGGTTAGGACCTGCAATGGTCTGAGCTTTCCACTTTGCAATCAACTGGGGACACTTCTCCACATTATGGTCTTTTGCTTCACAATATGAACATGTCGTTGTATGTTCATTGCAATCTCTGGCATAATGGCCCAGCTTTCAACAATTATAGCATATGAGTTGACCTCTTCCTTTTCCAAATCCTCCTCCTCCTCCTCTGTCTTTGAAGTTCAACCCCCCCTTCCCCTGAGGGTGTGGTTGTTGTGATGGGTACTAATTCTGTAGTGCATATTGAGGCTGATATTGATTCCGATACTAGTTTTATGGGAAATGAATAGGATAGTAATGCGCTTGTGCCTGTCCATCCTGATACTTTTCGGTGTTATTCATTAAATATGTGTCTACTATCTTTTCTTTTAAGATATGATATGGTCTACAATCCTTCTCATAATTCCCTACTAATTTGCAAAATTTATAGAAACGGCTGGCTAGGGTACTTACAATATTCTGCAAGTATAGACAGTCCTCGTCGCGATGCCCTCTATTCTGTCATATTTGACACTAGGGTAGTCCGTGGGTACTCAATGTATTTGGCGCACTTGACGAGATATAGTTCATGTATGAAAAACAATTATCCTTGGTGTGTCCATCAGTTCGACATATTGTGCAACACAAGTCCTCTTAGTCTTCTTTTCCCTTCTTGATGTCCTGAAGATGCACCGTAATATTATCCAACTGCGATTGAATCTGCATCATTCCTGCGCTACCATCTCCGACCGACGAGGATTCCAGCTTCATCACTAGTTCTATTGCTTTCGTTTATGACACAATATTTTCTTACATCAAAGGAGCTCGGATGTGTGCTAATAGTGCAACAATAAACCACTCTTTATGATGTACATATGACATTTAGAAACTAACTTTACCGATCAAATTTGTAAACCGCTGATCAAAATCCCATCCATATTCTTTCAGTTACTACTTTCTCCCCTTGATCTGAGTGATGCACTACGACTCAGATTTAGGTTTTCTAAACTC
Organism: Pseudotsuga menziesii; assembly: GCA_001517045.1. NCBI lineage: Eukaryota > Viridiplantae > Streptophyta > Pinopsida > Pinales > Pinaceae > Pseudotsuga > Pseudotsuga menziesii. Next base: position 124,580 of record LPNX011215677.1, on the reverse strand, counting down.
ACAAATGATCATGATTCAGATCTCATCAAGTGTCTTATGTGGGGTTCCTGCTAGTACTACGCAAAAATTCATAAATCCATCCAATGCGCAACCCCGCAGAGTCGTGATCATCTATGCTTTCTTTATGTATGCATTAGGAACTTGGAAAACCATCCAAACAAATTCGCAAAGGAACCATTGCTGCTCTAGATCTTCTTCTCCATTCCCATTGAATGTTGGTAATCTAATATCTTCCCCAGCCATTGAGTTGGTGTCGGGTTTGTTAAATGAATAATTTAATGAGGGAGGACTCCCTTGCACACTATTCGTAGTACTATCACTATATGTATAAAAATATTTTAGGACATGAGGCTCTAGACCTTACCATTGGAAATACTATTGGCATGGTGTAGTTGCATCCTGATGTTGGTGTCCACAGATTCTTCATATTCTTCCGCTCTTTGTGAAATTGGGCTATAGTATTCCTCTTCATCACAAGATCCTTCATCTATCCATGAATCAAATTCATACTCACTTTATTTGAACAAACTAGGATTTTGTCTACCTCCTACTGTTTTTCTTCTTTTTCCTGATCTGAATCTCCTTTCACTCCTTAGGAATCCAGCTTCTAGTTTAGGTTCTGTACTTCCTGGGAAATTTATAATTGCGGGAAATGTATAATTCCTTACCATTCATCGAGAACATCTCTGTTTCAAGAATAATTTAATATTCTCTACTGAACAATGCCAACCACGTGAATGTGGAAGCTCTTATAGCCCCTCCCCCCCTCACATCACTCTGATCAATTCACCAAACCCAATGCATCTACTTGCAAAATAAAAATTAATGCAAATTCATTCATTCAATAGATAAAAAAAACATCAATTAAAGAATTCATTAAACCATACATTCATTCAATAGCTGATAAAACCATTCCTTAAAGCATTCATTAAATAGCGGAAAAAACCATGCACGACATTGTATTATAAAAAATAATTACTCAAAATTTCTTCAGTCATTGCTTTTTTACTTTTATTCTCTTTACAAAATGAACAAGAAGCACATCTTATGGAATTTTTCGTTTGGTTCCTGGTGCTTCATGAACTTGTCTTGATGTCTCCCTAGTAGACTACTCGCCATGTGGATCTTACGGCAAGGGGCTCAGAATTGCTGCAATAATGTGAAAATGTTGCATTAATTTATTTTTGATTTTTTAATTACAAGTATTTTATTTTTAAAAACATTACAAAGGTTTTTTTTACCTGGTATGGGCACATCATTTTCTTCATTTTCATGTCCAGGCTCAACCTATACAATGTGACCATCTAAATGCTCTGTAGATGAAATATGGAGAAGTTCAATTAATGTTCACCATCTATGATTATCTATACAAAACTATAGCATATGAATAAATTCATTACCAGGAATCGAAGCATGATCTTCGACTGGTTTTTGTCCATCATCGACATTAAGGGTATCATTGCTTTCTTGCTCAAAGAAGAATAAATATTTTGTGTTAATTGTTTATAATGAATATATTGCATGGAAATTAATAAATTTTCATTAAACTATATATATTTTATATACATGTTTACCAAATGGATCACCAGAAGACCGTGTATGCCTAGACAAGATTTTTCAACATTCAACAACAACTTTAAAGCCGCGTTGGAAGCCAAGCTTCAAGTATTCCTGAGTGGGAACTTCTTTGAATCGGTCATCCTTCATATTTTCATAATGTCATTAAGTTTAAATTTTGTGCCAAATTAAAATGAAAATATTTTTCAATTTATTATTTGGATTCATTATCGGGTTTTAGATACTTACAATTCATGCCACCAAATTTGAATAACCACTAGGCCCACGCTTGTGCTGACCAATTTTTTTCAGTCTTTCCTTTGTGGCCTTTGATGTGTCTGACACCCTAATCAAGTGGTGAATTACATTAGATGTTCCAAATTCGATATAAAAATTAATAATAATAATAAGGGTCACTATTACATTATGGAAAGTATTGCATACCTCCCTGTGGCTAATGGTATCTTTTCGGCGTTTCCCAGAGCCTTCTATTTTCCATCTTCCACTAGGGATTTCCACTCCCTTGATGGAATCATCGAAGGGCGCTCAAAACTATGGTTCCTTTATATGTGAACCCTATATTGGTGTCGGACAATCTTCATATGTTGTCCAACCTTCTTCTGGACCTTTTTTGTATCGAAGGTATCCTTATCGAGCAGGCCAATCAACTAATTAGTCGGCTCATCCTTTAAATTTTTTTTCTGTCTCTCCCACCTTATGTGGATGGTGGGCCCGAAGATATCCAAGGTCAAATCATTTATATTTTTATAAAAAACATCATTTCCTGCAAAACAATCATGCCATAATTAGTTTAAAAAACATGTTTTATCGTTATATTACAATCAAATTATAAAAACTAAATTGAACAATGTATAATTACTTGGAATCTTCTCTATCTTTATTGAAACGAGTTCCTCGTTCACAAAAAATGTTGTCTCTATTGAACCTGTGATAGTGACACGAGAATATGTAGAAAATGATGCTTCAACATCAACATTACTATCAGACTTTGCATCCACCCTTTCTTCTGCACGATCTGGTGTGCATCGGTCATCAGCGATTGCACTCTCCATTATTCTTGGGGTTGTCATAAAATGTGTTTTTGACTATTCAATCGACACCAATGGCTTAGTATTTGGTGTACGTGGAGTCATTTTCTCACTGGGACCAACACCGCCTTCACCACTAGTGTGTGGTCGCAGTAAATACTGTAAATACAAACCATTAAATTATAATTTCACTATCATATAAAATTAAAAATTATAAAGTTCTAAATGAATTGATATTATTATTCAAGATTCTACAACTTGCTTTCAAGGCCCGATATCTCTTTAGAAACAATTCAACCTTTTCTTTTATTTCTTCTGTTTGCAGAATAATGAATAGAAGATGAAGGATATACTCATTAATTTGTTTCAAGGTCTTCTCTATCACCTTAATCATGTCTAGAGAAGAACCAATGTCAGCATCGTTCAACAACTTTTTCACATCAAAATCTATGTATTATTGTGTCGCTGTTTCATAAACTGAATCATTGGTCTGCAAGAAAAATATATAAAACATTAATTACGTGTTGAAGCAATAGTCTATGCAAAAATTTATATTAACAAAACACATCTATCATGATAGATTTCTAGAATTACATCTAGGTTTACCTGATTCCTGGATGACAGTGAGGTCTGATCAACAGCTGGGGAATTTCCCCAATCATCCACCTGCAAAAAAAGAAGTAGAAAACATTATCATAATGAAAGTAATTATACAAATGAAAAAATACATAGCAAAATAAACATTATGCTACATTTTATATATGTTTACAATTTTGAAGTATTTAAATTCTAGAATTACATTCAGGTTTACATGTTTCCCCGAGGCTACTGTCATTTGATCAATAGCCGTATGGCTTACCCGATCAACACTCTCCATCAAATATATATAAGATTATATAAATAAAACTAATATAAGGCTTGAAACAAATAACAACATAACTATTTGTACATATTAAATTTTTACAATGGCATCGATGTATACCTACCTCAAGGTAGGTCTGGTAAGACCTACTGTCAGGTAGGTGCCCCTGATAGAACCCTGCATAAAAAACATAGAAAAAATTACCTAACGAAACTAGAATACTCAATAAAACAATATAATAACATAACATTTTGATGTATACTTGTTTCCTTGAGGATGGTGTACTCCTATGACTAGCTGCTGGGGTGATGCACCCCCTATCACCTCCTAGCAAAATAAACATAGAAAATTTAATAAAATTTTTAACTATCTACTCTATAAAAATCCTAAAGATGTGAAAATAATTAATAAAAGTTTGGGTAAATTGTTGGATGTAACACATCCATAGTAACCCTATTTGTATCTACTCAATTCAAATTGCAATTAATACGTAGCCCTTCCCCTGCAGTTATTGATTTAGTGGAACATACAAATACATGGTTTCCTTCATGCACCTCAAATATGCAGTTCGATTTTTTAAGTGTAGACTCCAGTTTTGTACTGTTTATAAACTCCACAACATTCCCAGTTGTCTTTGGCCTTCCGTCAATGTACAACATTGCTCCTTTATTTTGATCTTTGGCTTTTAGTTGTAAACAATTTGATGACAACCCATATCTACACATACTGCGTGTATATTGGACTAGTTGCATCCAATATTTGTAGTTTTAAGAGGGTCGAACATACTCCATTAATTTTGTACATCTTTCGTAACTGACCTTTATGCCATTCATGCAAAACAACCCCAATCCATGTAATGACAATGGTGCAATTCTATATATCCTGTCATTCACACAAAAATCTGTGTTGACTTGAGGAAGATCCCTAGTTACCCATTGTTTCACTAGATGTTTGTACCTTAAGGGCACCTCGATGTCGCCTATTGTCTCATCATCATAGGAACATGACCCCCCTTTTGGAAGAAATAAATTCATGTGTTTATTGAATTTTCTTCTGATCTTCCGACATCTAGTTTATCTAGCCCTTGTAGACCTACTGGATGTGTCACTTTCCTCTATCCTTCCTAAACTCCCCTCACTTGAGGAATATAGGTCTGAAAAATACCTATTTGGTTCTACCTGCACCATAGGGAGAAAAAAACTTAGCAAATAAGAGGAAAATACCATCATAACGCCCAAGCAAGGGCTTCTCATTATGTGTGGAATATTAGATCTTCTGCAAGCGAGGGTAAGAGGGTTCATAACCCCATAAAGGCACAAAGGACCATAGAATGGGTCATTTGTCTCATTAGGTGTTCCAATGGCTCCAATTCCCACATCCAGGTTTCTTCATGCCATGTCATGTCATTTTCCATTGTTTGATTTCTATGCCATCACTTCAACTTTTGTCATTAATGGCTTGTCATCAATTACAATCATATTCGACAAAATCCCCTTTGTCATTGATGCTAACAATATTCCAATCTTCAATTTCTCTCCATCTTTGACATTAATGACAAAGTGTCAAATGTATGTCCACTAAGGACTTCACAATGACTAAGAAAAACAAATTGGATGCTTGAATACTCTCCCCCTTGCATGTACATTAGTTGCTCCCCCTGAGATGTTGGTAGTTTGTTGATTATTGTTTTCAATAGGCTGCAATGTTTCTTGATTGGTTGAGTTGTCTGCTTCCCCTTATTAACATGCATCTTTCTTGATGAGAAAGGTTGTCATTGATGAAAAACCATTAGTGACAAAGGAGGAGCCAAGACATAGAAAAGGAAACAAAAGTCAAGGATGAAAATAAAGAAGAAAAGCATGTACAAGCTTCAGATACAAGTGAAGGTAATCACTCTTCAATAGATGAAAATTATGAATGTAATGATGATGAAGTTATACTTACAGAAGATGAACAAGAAATATTGTTGAAAGCTAATAATGCATTTACAAGCACAGTTTTGGATATTGATATTAAATTCAATTCAAGACTCAATAAGAAAATTTTGAGCTCAATTGAAAAATACAAAGAGAAGGAAAAAACTTTGTTCATGAGACTGAAACTTAAGAACAAAGGTTTGGAAGATGAGCTAGAAGACCAAAACAATAAAATGGGAAGAGTGAAGTCTAATTTAGCAAGAGAACAAGAGAAGGTTGATAAAATCCCTACATATATTGAAGAGATAAGAAGAGTTAATGTTGGCTTTAAGACTTAGTTGGAAGAAGCCAATAGAATAGAAGATGTTTTGATGCTTCAGCTGGAAGAAAATGAAAAGAAAAATGAGAATCTTGAAATGGAAACATTGGTCTTAAAAAGAAAATTGAGAAGTCAAATTCTCAGGAAATGTTCAATGAAATCTCAATCATCTTGGATGAAATTCTAAAGTATCAAAGGTCTCCATTTCACACACATGGGCTTGGGTACAAAGAGGTAGATGAAAAAATTGGAGAAGTCAAGTGGTCCCCCAAGACTTGTAAAGTTGGATCCACATATATCAAAGAAGGGAGAAAATATCCCAATGAACATGCACAAGACAATGGAATTTTTGAAAGATAAAGTATGGATCAATAAAGTAGGCCCAATCTTCAAAGAAAGATAAGAAGAGAAGTATTTGCAAGATGGAAACAAAGTCCCAGGTATGAAAATATATTTAATGGTTATTGTTATTCTTGCAGTGATTTTGGTAATGGGGAAATGGATTGTACATTCTAAGGAATAAAAAATACTGGAAGTTGAAGTGATCAAATGAGATGTTGGGCATGTGATCGTCTTGGCCATGTGGCTGCCAATTGTCACGCATTGAGATGATTCACTTGTGGTGGTGTTGGCCATAAATCCCAAGTTTGCACAAGTCCAAGAAGATAATTCATGAGAATACTAACATACAACTCAACAAATGATTCCTTGAAGAAGGATGACACAAACAGTTTTGAAACATAAAGTAAAAATGATCTCAGCTAAGACCGCTATAAGGTATGGGTGAAGAAAACGCTTTCACTAAATTTGACTGAAGTAGTTCAGTGTACAAATGAAGATGGCTTCCATATGGAAATCCATACTTGAAGTATTCTAAAGAATTTGAGTTTACCATGAGTTCATCATTGGAGAATGAACTCAAATGGAAAATAATGGCTCTCCAAGGAAAAATCAGGTCCAAGGACCGTGGTTGAATTAGAAAACTAATGAATCTTAATAAGTGATGAAGTTGGCATGTTGATAGGGGGACTAGTATGAAATAAAATGCATGCTTACCTTTTATGAATGTACTAGATGATTGTTTGAAGATATGGGATATGCTTGCAAAAGATAAGTAATGTTTTTAAAATGCATGCAAGGGACTGCAAAACATTAACATGCATGTAATAACTGCAATACTTGGAGAGAACTGCAAAATATGAGGAATAAAATACACACGGGCTCTTCATGATATGCCCACTGCTCACTCAAAAATACACTAACTGATGAGAATGACCACAAGAAATAAGAAAGTGCCCACATTTGGAATGAAACTGTCCACTATGGCATGAATTTGAGTTATGTAATGAAACTATCCACAAGGTGATGATGCAAGTAGTCAGTTAAAAGGTGCGTCTTCAAGCATAAATATAATGCCCACCCGATAAATGAAATGCATGATGACTAAAGGAAATAGTGAGAATAAATCAACAGACTTTGGGAAACATGCATTGTTTATATGCATGCACAATAAAAAATGATGACTGTCGGGAATAAAATGTGCATGCACCAATCGACAAACACAAGGTAATTATGCCCGCAGGATTTGGCAGAATTCCCACAAGATATAATCAAAATTTCCTCAAATATCAGAAGAAGGAATGATCAGATTGCAATTATAATTAGTATAAATATGCTTTCCATATCATTTAAATTGACCGAGTTAAATACAAATATGCCCAAAAAAATATTCCTGCAAGCAATTAAATAAATTCTTGCAGTATTGAAAAAGTGTTTGTAGTCTTTAAAATTATGCCTGCAACATGCATGCAAGTGAGAATAATTCCTACACCAAAATTTATTTGCAATCAAAATACCTGCAAGACTTGGAGAATATGTTTGCAAGGCTTCAAGAACGCTTGCAAGACAATAGAATTCCTACACCATCCAACTATACAATGTATGTGTTACCACCTAAGTTGTACTTAGTTGTTTTTTATCAAGTGATCCCGGTGAACCGAACAAGGATAACTTGTTTGAACTTTAGAAGACCTTCAGTCTTACTTTTGGGAAGCTTTGTTGTACTATATCACATGTTCATACCCCATGGGGGAATTGTAATAAATGTTCTAACATGATAGTGTCTATAAAAGACTCGGTCTCTTAGAGTTTATTTGTCAATCCGATTAGCCCAGGGTGTTTTTTCCCTTGGTTATTATTGGTTGTTTAATAAACGACTGATAATTTCTGAGTTTTTCACTTCATACCTCCAAAGTTGGGGTGGTCGGCTTGGCATTTAGGCCTATTGAGGTTATTAGAGTCTATGTGTCAATGTATAAACATGCTAGGCATCATGGTTGAGTCATATGAACATGTCTAAGTCCCCCTAGGTTTTTTCAACTTTTTTATTTTTTTTAATTTTTTCAGTGTTTTTTATTAAAATTTAATTTTTCCAAAACTTAGGCTATTTTTTGATAGTTTAATTGGAAAATTTGATTTTGTAATAAAAGTGGGCCAAATAATCAGTTTCAGTCATGTAGGTGCTCATTTTCAAGATAACATCACCATGTAAACCCATGGACCCGCGATTTCCTAGTTTTAAGTGATTTTTCATCACTCAGGTCAGAAAGCCCCAAAAAATCATTTATTGATTATTTTAATTAATAAATTGGTGAATAATGGAGCAAATCCAAAGTCTTAGATCAATGGATTCTCAGCCGATTTGATTGAAATCAGTCAGATCTGAACCAGATTGACTGGATCTGACAAATCCTTGACTGAAGGAGGTGATCAAATCAGATCCAGAGTTGATCTTCAATAGCCTTTAGGAGGAATTGCACCCTCTCTCTCTCCTCCACGCGTGTGGGCTCTCATGGGAGTTCGGTGGACTGATGTGTCGATTTATGGGTTGATGTGTCAGCTCAATCAATCCCCTAACTGAAAAGTAGGCTTAGTTCAGCTTTAGATCTACATTGATTGACTCTCCATCAGCTCATTTGATCTGTCTCCTTGGGATTTGTGCCCCCCCGGGCTAGATCTTCTAGATTTTGTATAAATCAAAGCACAAGCAGCCTCTTCCAAGATAGTTAGAACTGGGATTGAAGTGTTGTTGCTCTTGTATTGTATCATTTATTATTCTATAATAAAGAAGCTTTGGAGGAAAGATCTATGGTGTAATGCTCTTCATGTGTGGATGGTGATTGTCAAATGCTTATGAGGTATAATCTGTGTTATTTATCACTGCTTTTGGTGGTTAATTGTTGGCCTTGAAGGAGAGAGCTCCCTCCTGTTAGGGTAATAGTTTATTCTAGTTTGATTTATGCTCTTACTGCTGCTTGTTTCAGATCTATTGGAGTTGTATGTATTTTAAGTTTAATTGCATGCTTTCCAATTATCTCTTCCAGCAGCACCTATGTTTTAACCATCTGTTTATGCAAGGATTTCTAAGTTACAGTTGATATCGCTTGTAGAAGAGGTTGAGCTGGTTTGCATGTTCCTCATATTTAAGATATTTTTAATGATATAGTCCCTCGGTGTTCCACCAAAGCAGACTCCAAAGCCCAACATTCCGAGGCTTCCAACCCTCTTTCTCTCTCTTCCTCCTTCAAAATCTTAATTTCTCTTCAAATTGGTAACTTTTAAAGAATATTATTACTTAGATCTGTCTCACAAAGAAAATTACATATAGATTTAGTTAGTAATATCATTTCTTAAGTTTAGATCCCATTTCTGTTTTGCATATAAAGTCATATTTTAAGAGATCTAGCTGAAAATATCCTCTTTTTTGCAAGCATTTTAAAGAAAATTTGTAGCTTACTTTTAAGGTAGTTTCCTTTGTTGTACTTTAAAGTTTCATATTCTGCAATAAAAGTGCACATCTTATTGGCTTCCCAAACAGCAAGCCAAGATCCCAAGGCAAGCTTGCTTTCCTTGGTTCCCTTTTTTGCAAAACTAGATTACCCCAACTTAACAAATTTTTACTTAATTTTTTTTCGGTAACTAGTGTGGTGACCCAAAAGACTTTTAAAGTGTGTTTGGGCACGTTTTATTTTAATTTACCGCTGTTTTTTAGCAGGTATAACAAAAAAGAGAAGGAGAATCTGCCCAATTTCTGACTTGTGTTTTAATTCTAGCTTGTTACAAGCTTGTTGTAAGCCTTTGGATCCCAGATAACAAGGACCAAAGTGAATCAATTTAAATTTGCTGATATTGTAAATCACTACTAATAAAAAGAAAATTTCCTTTCGAATAGGCTCCTTCGAGCCTATTCACCATCCCCCGTGGGGCGATTTGCATCCATGTCTTTTTTTGCTTTTCGTTCCTTTTTTTTTTGCAATCTAGCGTATTTCTAATCCGTAAGGTAGTATACTTTGATTTATTATCAATTCCATATTCCATATCTAAGGTTTCAAATTAATTTAATACTTACCCCACAACTTCCCGATTGACCCGAAAGGGGAAAGAGACGCGTGGTAGGACTAATTAGAGAACCGACATTGTGTATCTTGGATTTCTTTTTCATCAACTGTTTCTTTAGTTTTAATAAAATTAACACCTCCTTGATTCCCCTATTGAGATCCACTTGGATCGAAAGAGGTTCCTAGAAGGTTTTCTTTTTTAACAAGAAAACCCATCTCAAAATTTATTAAAATTGACAAGACTCCGGTGTGTATGCTCTGCACTTGGCTACGGTTCGTCTGATCAGTCAAGCTGTATCAAAAGCATTTGAGTGACTATAATAATTAGGATTCACTCTCCCAAATTGACAAACCATCAGGTGAAAATCCAACACCTAGATCAAACCATTACAATGGCAAAATACCCAAAGGAAGTGGGAACTCCTGAAAAGTGACCTCGGGGCACCGATCTCTGTTACACCTGTGGGTGCATTATGAAAAATAGCCTCAGAGACTCCATTCAGCCCACATATTCCTTGTGGGTAGCCGTGACAGTTTAGTTTTGGACATACTCCAAGTACTCTTGGTTATATCTGGAGTCCCCCGCCCCCTTTCGCCTAATTTTAATCAACTCATATTTCACATTAAATTAAAACGTACCAAGACGCAATTGCAAAACATTCACTCCAAGCACATGCAAGTACATTGATTATCTTTTGACTCCATTTTAAGGCACTGGTTATTTTCTCGCTCTCTCTCTCTCTCTCTCTCTCTCTCTCTCTCTCTCTCTCTCTCTTTATATATATATATATATAGTGCCTTAGCATTGTGCTTTTGTGCGCTCTTTTTGTATCTTGTCATCTATGGTTGTTTATGGTTAAATTTCAAACTCCTAAGTAACTCATTCAGTTTAACATCACCATACTAAATAATTTTTCCTTAGTAACTTAATAGGGTCTACCCCCCTTGGCTTCGTTAGGAGTTGAGCCTAAACGGAGGAGTCAAGAACAAGGTGACAGACTTGACTCGAGACTTTCCCCCAAGGACACACCAAGTGGCTTGAATATTTCTACCACGTGACCCAGGTGTGTGAAAGGCAGCACCACTTTTTTGGCACCATTGACGGGGATAAATCTTTTTATTCTCAAGTACGACTTAGATTAACTTTTTTCTAAACAACCCCTTGAATTTTCTCAAATAGCAGGTGCTCCCCATGCCATTCCAAAAGATGATATCAAGAAGGTCCCCATATTTCAGGGCAATAATTCCATCACTGCCAAGTCTCACCTTCGAAAGTTTGGAAAGCACCTGGTCAGTTATTGCAATGATGCTGCCCATGACCATGACGATGTCGAAATGAAGCTCTTTGCTTTATCCTTAGAAGATGATGCTGAAGAATGGCACTTTGACCTAGATGATGATTCATATAAAACTCTTAGTGAATTCCTAGAGGGTTTTGAGAATAAATGGGGGGGAAAGAAAGAACCAAGACATCTGCTTGCTGCCCTTCATAACATAAAGAAGATGGAGAATGAAACCATGGATGAATTTAACACTAAATTTAGGCGTGTGGTTGTGGAACTGCCTAAAGAAATCAAGCCAAAAAATGCCTCCATCCTCATATCTTACATCGAAGCTTTCACTGGTGATTTGAGGTACTAGTTAAGAGACAAAGAGCCGGCCAATCTAAAAACTGCTCAGGAATTGGCCAAGAAAATAAAAAAGAATATGCAGTCTTCAGGAAATTCTAACATTCAAGGTCACCCTAGGGGAAACAATTCCTGCAACAAAGAGACGAAGGGTAAAGCCGTTGAATCAGAAGAAAAGGGGACTTCTAAAGATCCCATGGAAAAGGTGACGGACATGATAAAAAACTTGGTTACTAGTCAAAACTAACTAATGGCCAATCATTCTGCACACTTGAATCACATTCATAATAGATTTATCACAATGGAAAAAAATAATGGACCTAGGAACTTTCAGCCCAAGCAAAATCAAATGTATCAAAATAAATTTCCTCAGCAGGAGCCTAGGATTCCAAACCAGTTAGACTCAGCTAACATGGTAGAAGAAGTAATTCCATGGTGTAGACCCTATGAACAATTCCACCAAGAAAGCACTTGTTATGTTGCAAATCAAGTCATGGAACATGGACTTCCCGAGTTCAGTAGTCAGGAAACAACTTCAAGCAAGCCTGATCATGTATACATGGTAGTCCAACCTACTCTTTGTCACCAGCTAAACAGTGCAAGCCTAAGGATGAAACCATTGCAGAATCTTATAGTGAAACTTATGATGAAAACTGTAATGTACATGATGGGACTCGTGTGTGTTCTCCATATAATGATGACAGTCTGGAAGGTTTACTGCCTTTTGACCTTTTCTGTGAAGAAGATGAGTATGAAAATGAGGACAAGTATAACTTGGAGCATGATACAAGTGATGAAAAATCCCTTATCTCCAATAAATATGTTGATGAGGAGTCCTGGACATTCGTGGAAAATCCAGTCTGTGACATGAATAAAGAGGAAAATAATGAACCGGAAACTTTTGTTGGTTTTGTTGATTTTTCTATCTATGGCATATATGAAGCAGAGAGCATGGATCTAGAGACCTGGGAAAATCCTAGAATGGAAGAGGACCATTCAAAACTCTTATATGATCATTCAGAGTCATATCATGCAGAGCCACACAAAGGTATCAATAATGAAGACATGGGGAAGTAGTGTTGTGAAAAGACAGATGTGATGCAGTTAGTACAATATCAGTCTCAACTATCATATTCACATATAGAGTCTCCTCATGATTTGGAGCCACTTGGGGATTATACAGGGAATTATCATCCGGTAAACCTCGATGATTAGTATGATGGTGTAGTCAATCTACCTCATCACTCTGATTTGTATATCAACCCTTTCCAGTCATGGATAGAAGCAGCCTGCGCAAGCAATTACTAGTTTGGGAGGAAGTTTGACAGCATTATGCATGTCTGTGATTTCCCATCCATCCTGCCCCTTTCAAATCATCACACAGGTTTGCATTTCCTAAATAAATTATCCTTACTTTGGCTGGTAACAAAAGACAAGGAAAATTTATTTATGTTTATAAAATTCTTAGGTGGTTACATTGGATTTTTTATTACACTTAACCCTGCTTATATCATGCTTAGAGTAGGAAAATAAGCTCCTTGAAAAAGAGCATTTACTTTTCACATTTTTGTTTTAGCTATAATAAAACATTTTTTGTCATTAGTTAGTTACATTTATTTTGTTTAAATAAATCATCTTAATGGTTCATTTGGTTTTTATGTAAAGCTTGTGCTACGGAAATTTTCTTGTCAAGTTGAGATGTTTTTACAGGGTGTATAAACCAGAGATTCTGGTGTTCTCATATCCTTTCCTTTCCCTATGACCAGATCGATCACACGTCGTGTAGTTGGAGCCAGAATGTTACCACCTAAGTTGTACTTAGTGGTTTTTTATCAAGTGAGCCTGGTGAACCGGACAAGGATAACTTGTTTGAACTTCAGAAGACCTTCAGTATTACTTTTGGGAAGCTTTGTTTTACTATATCACATGTTCATACCCCACAGGGGAATTGTGATAAATGTTCTAGAATGATAGTGTCTGTAAAAGACTCGGTCTCTTACACTTTATTTTTCAATCCGATTATCCCAAGGTGTTTTTTCCCTTAGTTATTATTGGTTGTTGAATAAACAACTGATAATTTCTGAGTTTTTCACTCCATACCTCCAAAGTTGGGGTGGTCGACTTGGAATTTAGGCTTATTCAGGTTATTAGAGTCTATGTGTCAATGTATAAACATTCTAGGCATCATGGTCGAGTCATATGAACATGTCTAAGTCCCCCTAGGTTTTTTCAACTTTTTTATTTTTGTAATTTTTTCAGTGTTTTTTATTAAAATTTAATTTTTCTAAAACTTAGGCTATTTTTTAATAGTTTAATTGAAAAAATTGATTTTGTAATAAAAGTGGGCCAAATAATCAATTTCAGTCATGTAGGTGCTCATTTTCAAGCTAAGAGCACCATGTAAACCCATGGGCCCACTATTTCCTAGTTTTGAGTGATTTTTCATCACTCAGGTCAGAAAGTCCCAAAACATCATTTATTGATTATTTTAATTAATAAATTGGTGAATAATGGAGCAAATCCAAAATCATAGATTAGTGGATTCTCAACCAATTTGATTGAAATCAGTCAGATCTGAACTAGATTGACTAGATCTAACAAATCCTTGACTGAAGCAGGTGATCAAATCAGATCCAGAGTTTATCTTCAGCAACCTTTAGGGGGAATTGCACCCTCTCTCTCTCCTCCACACGTGTGGGCTCTCCTGGGAGATTTGTGGACTGATGTGTCAGTTTATGGGTTGATGTGTCAGCTCAATCAAGCCCCTGATTGACAAGTAGGATCAGTTCAGCTTCAGATCTGCATTGATTGACTCTCCATCAATTGATTTGATCTGTCTCCTTGGGATTTGCACCCCCCTGGGCTGGATCTCCTAGTTTTTGTATAAATCAAAGCACAAGCAGCCTCTTCCAAGCTAGTAAGAACTAGGATTGAGGTGTTGTTGCTCTTGTATTGTATTATTTATTATTCTAGAATAAAGAATCTTTGGAGGCAAGATCTATGGTGTAATGCTCTTCATGTGTGGATGGTGATTGTCAAATGCTTATGAGGTATAATCTATGTTATTTATTGTTGAAATATTGTAAATTCAAAGAATATTCTATATCTATATTTTTGTGGCCCCCGATGGTCCTACCAGGATAACCACTTGTATTACATTGTACCCTGATGCTCCTAATCAGAAGAACTAATAAGAGTCATGAGGTAGTCCCCTCTAATTGTAAAGGTGGGTCATCAGCACCCCAGTGTGGTTACTTGAGCCTACATGTGTAACTCAAGCCTACATGTGTAACTCAAGCCTACATGATTTAACTCAAGCCTACATGTCAAATGAGTTAACTTAAGTAAACAGATGAATATAAATAGAGGTGTAGTGCTCCTCATTTGTGACACACACACTCTCACTTGTGTAGCGCATTAATGGAGAAGAGAAGTAGCTAGAGAAGGAGGAGGATCAGGCTTTGATCTCCTTGCTAGTTTTATCTTTTATCTTTTTGGGGCATCTATATTGAGGAAGCTTTTGCTGGGTTTTACCCTTTATGGTTTTCCCAGGATAAATCTTTGTGTTCCTTTTGTATGGTTGTGCTTGTCTATCTTTCAATGATCCTGTTTATATGCTTTTGTTATGAAAATGAAATGAAATACTGATGTCTTAGCTAAGAATATGGAAATTTAACATGGTATCAGAGGTAACCTGAGAATAATACATTGTGCATCTATAGAAGCTAGGGCTTCTTAATTTTTGGGTCTCTCTCCACAATCCATCAGCAAAAGTATGCTAGGATGACTCTCCATTGAAGGGCACATCTTTTTGTCGAAGTGGAATTCGATTTCGAGCATTTTCAGTTTTCGATGCGGAAATTAGGGCTTTCTATAGAAGAGGAATTTTTGAGTGAGACCAGAATAGGATTGTTATACTCATCAAAACCAAGGTTTAGAGACCTGTATCAATAAATTTGGTTAGGTGAAACTCTGGGAAAGTCAAACCCTAGTTTGACCCCTAGCTAGAAAAACCCTAAGTAATAAAACAGATAAGTTTTGGTACATTAGCTATATCCTAAGATTGGAGAAGGCTCATGGGATGAAAATTTCATTGGCCAAAGATAAAATCTTGATGTACACTTTATCCAAATTTCAGCCTCAGATTCACTATATTCTGGGAGATATTATCCCTCCAAGTTAGGATTCTAGACTCTTCCAGAATTCATTCCTAAACAGGACACCTGGGGCGAACTGCAATATCTTGGGCTACAGGGGTCCAAATGGAATTCCTGAAGATGTCTTGGAAAGGGCATGGAATTTAATTTTAGTGGTCCAAATATCAGTCTCAGAAGATGAACCAGTGACACGTGGAATTCCATACAACTTCTCTATTCTGAACAATCCTGTAACAGGTCACCTTGGGAAAAGGCTCATAAATCCCAAATGGTAAAACTAATTCTGATGAAACATATGGTGTTGGATTAGGGACATGTGTATTTAAATCCATGAGAAATTTCAGACATAGATTATTATTAATTTCAGAGATATCATAGAAACAGTAATAGGAATTTCTGCAGAAGAAATTGGAAATCTAGGGCTTCCTATTCAGGTAGCTTCCCTCCACTGTTTTTAGAAAAGGAGTACAATGGATAGCTCCATTTGAAGAGAGCTATATATCTATCCAATCAGATCTGAAAGATTCCAATTTTTGAAAATTAGGGTTTCTATGACAAACCCTAGATCAGCGAGCTTCGGAACCAAGACAGACACCTCAAATCCGTAAGATCTAATCCTTTCCTATTTTCATTTGAGGTTCTCATTTCAAAGTGATCTATCACATCAGCTTGATGATAAGCTTGGTGAAGTTGACAAATTCCAAGCCTAGAAGTATCTGATCTCTCTGAATAAAATGGTTTGGACACCTACATGAGTATAGAGGTTCCAGTTCTAGAGGGAGATGAGGCTAGAAGCCTTACACAAGAAGAACTTGGTCAAGGCCAAGAAGATCATTGCTGATTCAGTCATGAATCAACTTGTACCACAAGTGTCTCCCCAAAGACACTGAAGATGTTTGATTCCTTGACCAAGCTATTTGAAGATAAGAACTTAAATCAGAAGATGGCTTTGAGAAAATAGTTGAAGAATGTGAAGATCCAGAATGTAGAACAACTTGAAGTAGTAGAAGAAAAAGTGGAGAATGCAGAAGTGGTGATAGCCACCTTGAATGGCCTCCCAGGATCATGGGATTCATTCATGCAAAGAATGTGTGCCAGAAGGAAGTAATTACTTTCAACAGACTTTGGGAAGAAGAAGAAGCTCGTCTCATAAGAAGAGAAGAAGAAACATGGAAGCAATTGAAGATCAAGCTCTCACCATTCAAAGAAGATCCCTCAAGCGATGAGGAATATGAAGAACTCAATTCTTAAAGAACCTTTTATCCATCTTATCATCTGGATAAGGAATGATGATTTCATGAATGAAGAAGATGATGAAGTAGAATGATCAAGAAGGAGTCTACCCATGAAACAAACAAAAGATAAGTATTCAATTGTCATTTAATGATGTTGTTTTGTTATGCATTTGATTATATTCAGTTGATGATAGATTGTTTGCATTAATGACTGTATACTACTAATATGCATGTGATGGGTAAGTAGCTCATGGTGCTATACAACTCTCCATTGCTACTTATCAAACCTCTTTGCTGACATATTGGATTAGTGCACAATCTCAATAATGTCATGGTGGAGATGGAAGGCATATAGGAAGTTTATGTGAGATATGGATGAATGTTGTATTGACTAAACAGTTGCATGATGCATAAGAATTTTTCATTATGCATATGTTTTATGAAATAGTTCTAACCATGCAACTAGGGCATTTGAATTGTAGGAAAGGTCATGTACAACCTCCTACAAGAAAAGAAGGATGAGACTTGTTCCGAAGAACAAGTGATGACAATTCAAGATTCACTCCAATAAACATGAATCTGAAGCTCCAAGGGTCAGAGACACCATGACAGAAGAAAGAGCTTCAGAGAGTGGTAGATCCACCTTGAAGGATGAAGACCACCATGGGTACAAGAGATAACTCAAGATGAAGAAAAGAATGCTATGAAAGAAGCTATGATCAAAGAATAACAGTTGATCATGGGGAATGATGTATACGATATGATGGAACAAGTGTACAAAGCAAGGTTCATGATTCTCCCCAGAAATAATAGACTATGACATGGCATACTCTATTGACTAGTATATATCAAGCATAGAACCACCTGTACAGAATGAAGAGGGAAGATGATACTCCACTTCAGGGGGAGTGACCACAGAAAATTATATCTGAGTTCGACATGGTACGACATGATGGATAGCTTTGTGATGGATCGAGACTTTCCCAAGAGTAAAGTGGGTTCCAACCTTCAAGGTTGAATACAGAAGACTAGGATATGTTGATGACCCGAGAAGACAAACTCATAGAAGATGTTATGATACTAGAATGATGTTTGGGATATAGTACTCAAACCAGAAAGCAAGAATGTGGTATCTTCCAAATGGATTTGAAAGATAAGATATGTTGCTGATAGAAGTAAGGTAAGAGTTGTGGCTATAGGTTTCTATCAGAAAGAGGGAATTAATTTTGAAGAGACACTTACTCTAGGAATCAAGGTACACTTCCTTCAAAACTATCATGGTAGTTTCGTCCATGATGAAGTAAATAAAAGCCTTCCTTAATGGTATGATTTAAGAAGAGTTTTACATCAAATAGTCACGAGGATTTGAAGTTGAAGACATATGGAATCAAGTATGCAAGTTGAAGAAGGCCCTCTATGGCCTGAAGCAAGCTCCCGTAGCTTGGTATGGAAGAATAGATAGTTTCCTGATGAGCATGGGATTTACCAAGAGTAAAGTCGATCCTAACCTTTCCTACAAGATTGTAGAAGATGTACCTGTCATTCTATTACTATATGTGGATGACTTATTCTTGACAGGGAATGAGAAACAGATCATGGAAGGCAAGAAGAAACTAGCAGAATAATTTGAGATGAAAGACCTTGAGTTAATGCATTATTTCCTAGGTCTGGAAGTATGGAAAAGTTCAGAAGGAATCTTTCTCAACCAGGGAAAGTAAGTGGTAGATATATTGAAGAGATTCAATATGTTGGAATGCAAAGTCAAGGCCACACCCATGGACTCCAACCTGAAGCTGTTAGCTGATGACTCATTAGAGTTAGTGGATGTGACTCACTACAGGAAGATCATTGAGTCATTGATGTACTTAACAAATACCAGACCAGACATTTGTTTTGCTGTGAACACCTTAAGTCAATATCTTGTTCAACCAAGACAGGTTCACCTAGTAGCTGCAAAACATGTGATGAGATATCTGAAAGGGACTATAGACTTTGGTCTATACTATAATGGTAGCCATGAGTATAGATTGTATGGCTACACAGATGCAGATTGGGCTGGAAGTATCTCAGATAGGAAAAACACATCAGGTAGATGCTTTTGTTTGAGGTCTGCTATGAGTTCATGGTTTAGCAGGAAACAGTCCAGTGTTTCTCTTAGCACGGTTGAAGCAGAATACATAGCAGATTGCTCTACTAAGTTGTGAAGCCATATGGCTTCAGAAGCTGATATCCGGTCTCTTTGACCTGAAGATGGACACTACAATGATTCTATGTGATAAACATAGTTGTGATGACAAAGAACCCTGTGTTCCGATGTAACACGTAGAAATTTGGTATTTCTACATACAAGATAAGATGCAGATGATGATACTATAGATGCAGATGATGGTGATTCAGTATTTCTATACTGAATATAGAGATGATGATTTTTCAGTATTCCCATACTGACGATATAGATGATGATGATTTCAGTATTCCCATACTAAAGATATAGATGATATTTCAGTATTTACATACTGTAGATACAGATGATGGTGATTCAGTATTTCTATACTGAATATATAGATGATGATGCTTTCAGTATTCACATACTCGAGATACAGATGGTGATAGTTCAATATTCACATACTGAATATGTAGATGATGATGTACTAATGAAGCCTCTGCCTTGAGTAGATTTCGAACACTTTTGAGACAAGCTTGGTGTGGTTCGAAAAGATATTCCCCAAAAGGGGGAGTAGTGATGTTGCAGTGGGATTGTATCATCCCTGGGCACTTGCCCTAAAGTGATCTGGAGACCTCGATCTTCGAGAATGAAGAGGGATTGTATCATCCAGGGACATCTGTCCACAATAGATCCGGTGACCTTGGTCCTCGAGAACGTGGTGGGATTGTATCATCCCTGGGAACTTGCCCTAAAGTGATCGGGAGACCTTGGTCTTCGAGAATGAAGAGGGATTGTATCATCCCGGGACATCTTTCCATAATAGATTTGGTGACCTTAGTCCTCGAGAATGTGGTAGGATTGCATCATCCTTGGACATCGTCCTAAAATGATAGGGACCGATTCTCCCATAATCAATCCGGTGGCTTCGGTCCTTGAGAATGTGGTAGGATTGCATCATCCTTGGACATAGTCCTAAAGTGATAGGGACTGATTCTCCTGTAATCAATCCGGTGGCTTTGGTCCTCGAGAATGTGGTAGGATTGCATCATCCTTGGACATAGTCCTAAAGTGATAGGGACCGATTCTCCCGTAATCAATCCTGTGGCTTTTGTCCTCGAGAACGTGGTAGGATTGCATCATCCTTGGACATTGTCCTAAAGTGATAGGGACTGATTCTCTCGTAATCAATCTGGTGGCTTCAGTCCTCGAGAATGTGGTAGGATTGCATCGTCCTTAGTCCTAAAGTGATAGGGATTGATTCTCCCGTAATCAATCTGGTAACTTCGGTTGTCGAGAATGTGGTGGGATTGTATGATCCCTGGACTTTAAGTCCAAAAGTGATCCAAAGAATTTTTGTCTTTGAGTTGTGGATTGCAGGTTTTTGCTGATGATGATGATGACGTACTGATCGAAAGATCAGAGTATGATGATGATGACGTACTGATTGAAAGATTAGAGTATGATGATGATGACATACTGATCGAAAGATCAAAGTATGATGATGATGACGTACTGATCTAAAAGATCAGAGTATGATGATGGCACACTATGATTATGATGTTTTTGATTGAAAGATTAGAGTATGATGATGATGTTTCTGATCGAAAGATCAGAGTATGCTGATGATGTTTCTGATCGAAAGATCAGAGTATGATGATGATGTTTCTATGTTGATGATGTTTCTGATCGAAAGATCAGAATGTGATGATGATTATGATCAACAGATTAGAATATGATGATGATGATGTTGCTGCTGATCGAAAGGGAAAAGTGTTGATGATGATATTACTGATCGAGAGGTCAAAGTACTAAAGATGTTGCTGCTGATCGAAAGGTCAAGGTGGTGAAGATGTTGTTGCTGATTGAAAAGTCAAAGTGCCGAAGATGTTGCTGATGGAAAGGTCAAAATGCTGAAGATGTTGTTGCTGATCGAAAGGTCCAAGTGCTAAAGATGTCATTGCTAATTGAAAGATCAAAATGTTGAATATGTTGCGGATCAAAGACTGAAGATGTCGCTGATGATGAAGACTGAAGATTGAAGATGAAGACTACATGATGTTGAAAAGCTTCCAATGATTTATAGATGTGTTACCCTATTGATGTTGATGATGTCTCCTATCTCTACTCTTGTTGTTGTTGATGTTGTTGTAGAATACCCTTCTTGTTAAGGGGGAGTGTTGAAATATTGTAACTTCAAAGAATATTATATATGTATCTTTTTTTGGCCCCCAATGGTCATACCAAGAGAACCACTTGTATTACATTGTACCCTGATGATCCTAATCAGAAGAACTAATAAGAGTCATGAGGTAGTCCCCTCTAATTGTAAAGGTGAGTCATCAGCACCCCATTGTGGTTACTTGAGCCTACATGTGTAACTCGAGCCTACATGATTTAACTCGAGCCTACATGTCAAATGAGTTAACTTAAGTAAACAGATGAATATAAATAGAGGTGTAGTGCTCCTCATTTGTGACACACACATTCTCACTTGTGTATCGCATTAGTGGAGAAGAGAAGTAGCTGGAGAAGGAGGAGGATTAGGCTTTTATCTCCTTGTTGATTTTATCTTTTATGTTTTGGGGGCATCTATATTGAGGAAGCTTTTACTAGGTTTTTCCCTTTAGAGTTTTCCCAGGATAAATCTTTGTGTTCCTTTTGTATGGTTGTGCTTTTCTATCTTTTAGTGATCCTGTTTATATGCTTTTGTTATGAAAATGAAATGAAATACTGATGTCTTAGCTAAGCATATGGAAATTTAACATTTATCACTACTTTTGCTAGTTAATTGTTGGCCTTGAAGGAGAGAGCTCCCTCTTGTTAGGGTAAGAGTTTATTCTATTTTTATTTATGCTCTTACTACTACTTGTTTCAGATCTATTGGAGTTGTATGTATTTTAAGTTTAATTGCATGCTTTTCAATTATCTCTTCCAGCAGCACCTATGTTTTAACCATCTGTTTGTGCAAGGATTTCTAAGTTGCAGATGATATCGCTTGTAGAAGAGGTTGAGCTGGTTTGCATCTTCCTTGACTTCAAGATCTTATAAATGACATAGTCACTCGGTGTTACAGCAAATCAGACTCCAAATCCCAACATTCCCAGGCTTCCAACACTCTTTCTCTCTCTTCTTCATTCAAAATCTTAATTTCTCTTCAAATTGGTTACTTTTAAAGAATCTTATTGCTTAGATCTGTCTCACGAAGAAAATTACATATATATCTAGTTAGTAAGATCCTTTCTTAAGTTTAGATCTTAGTTTTGTTTTGCAAATAAATTCATATTTTAAGAGATCTAGCTGAAATTATCCTCTTTTTTGCAAGCATTTTAAAGAAAATTTGTAGCTTGCTTTTAAGGTAGTTTCCTTTGCTATACTTTAAAGTTTCATATTCTGCAATAAAAGTGCACATTTCATTGGCTTCCCAAACAGCAAGCCAATATCCCAAATAAATATTGCTTTCCTTGGTTTCCTTTTTTGCAAAACTAGATTACCCCAACTTAACAAATTTTTACTTAATTTTTTTTCGGTAACTAGTATGGTGACCCAAAACACTTTTAAAGTGTGTTTGGGCACATTTTATTTTAATTTCTCGCTTTTTTTTAGTGGTTCTAACAAAAAAGAGAAGGATACTCTGCCCAATTTCTGACTCTTGGACAAACCAAAGCTTCGTGGAAGCTTCCCCCACCATTGTGTTTTAATTCTAACTTGTTACAAGCTTGTTGTAAACCTTTGGATCCCAGATAACAAGGACCAAAGTGCATCAATTTCAATTTGATGATATTTTAAATCACTGCTAATAAAAATAAAAGGTCCTTTCGAATAGGCTCTTTCGAGCTTATTCACCATCCCCCCTGGGGGGATTTGCGTCCATGTCTTTTTTGCTTTTTGTTCCTTTTTTTTGCAATCTAGCACCGTTCTAATATGCAGGGTAGTATACTTTGATTTATTATCAATTCCATATTCCATATCTAAGGTTTCAAAATAATTTAATACTTACCCCATGACTTCCTAATTGACCCAAAAGGGGAAAGAGATGCATGGTAGGACTAATTAGAGAACCAGCATTGTGTATCTTGGTTTTCTTTTTCATCAACTATTTCTTCAATTTTAATAAAATTAACCCCTCCTTGATTACACGATTGAGATCCACTTAGATTGAAAGAGGTTCCTGGAGGGTTTTCTTTTTTATCAAGAACACCCATCTCAAAATTTACTAAAATTGATAAGACTCTGGTGTGTATGCTCTGCACTTGGCTGCGGTTTGTTCGATCAGTCAAGTTGTATCAAAATCATTTGAGTGACTAGAATAATTAGGATTCACTCTCCCAAATTGACAAACCATCAGGTGAAAATCCAACACCTAGATCAAACCATTATGGTGGAAAAATACCCAAAGGAAGCGGGAACTCCTAAAAAGTGACCTCGGGGCACCGATCTATGTTACACCTGTGGGTGCATTATGAACAATAGACTCAGAGACTCCATTCATCCCACATATTTTTTGTGGGTAGCCGTGACGGTTTAGTTTCGACATACTCCAAGTACTCTTGGGTATATCTGGAGTACCCTCCCCCCCCCCCTTCGCCTAATTTTAATCAAGTCATATTTCACATTAACTTAAAATGTACCAAGAGGCAATCGTAAAACATTCACTCCAAGCACATGCAAGTACATTGATTATCTTTTGAATCCATTTTAAGGCACTGGTTATTTTCTTGCTATATATATGAATATTGTGTCTCAACATTTTGCTTTCATGCGCTCTTTTTGTATCTTGTCATCTATGGTTTATTATGGTTAAATTTCAAACTCCTAAGTAACTCATTCAGTTTAACATCACCATACTAAATAATTTTTCCTTATTAACTTAATAGGGTATACCCCCCTTGGCTTCGTTAGGAGTTGATCCTAAACAGAGGAGTCAAGAACAAGGTGACAGCCTTGACTTGATACTTGCCCCCAAGGACACACCAAGTGGCTTGAATATTTTTTCCACATGACCCAAGTGTGTGAAAGGCAGCAACAGTCTGCAAACAATTTAAAAATTCCCACAACATCTAAGTGATACGAGGAGGTTGTCATAATATTGGAAAAATATATCAACATTGTAAAGATTGGAAGACAATAATGTTTTCACCATGTCCAGTTTGAGTGAGAAGTCAAAAATGGTAAGGTGTGTAGCTCTAAAATGCCCGCATAGTCCACTAAAATTCCCACAAGATTGGGAAAAACAAGAAATTATGCTCGTGGGCTCTTTCCAGGTTATATTTTTGATGTAGTACTAAGGATGGATTCAAGTTTCTATTAGGAAAAGGTGACAAATTATCTACAAAATGTCTGCAAATGCCCACAAACTTTAAGTGAATTGAATAATTTATCATAATGGTGGCCTTGATTATTGGTTGAACAAGTGAGATTAGATGTGTTACAACCAAAAACAGTATGGAAGGTCTTGATATGTGAAATGGAAGAGGTAAGAAAAATCATGGGTATGGATGATGTTTTTTTGGATATGATGACAATTTGAAAGGCTTATAAGCTAGATATCAGTTGTGAAAACAATATTAGAGCATCCTTTACTAAGAGAATAGGGAGCTAGATCCAAAGTGGAGTCCACAACTTACCTTCACAAAAAATATCAATCACAACAGTATATCAGATAGGGGGATCAGTTGGTAAGTGTATGACAAATATGGAATAACATCATCTCAGGGGGAGTAATTAGTCTTCTTACAAGGGAGAGAATATTCAAGCATCTAATTTTTTTTTGGGAATTGGCAAGTTTTTGATGGTTCATAGGTTCACCCTTTGTTATTAATGCCAAAGGGGGAGAGTGATTGAGTAATTGATTAGTATTTACAAAGGGGGAGATTGATGATAAACCATTAATGACAAAGGATGACAAAAGAAGACAAGTATTGATGAGATGGACATTGAAGCATAGTCTATTGATGAATATGATATTGAAGTGAATGTGAAATGATGATATAGGATTTATAGTTTGAAGAAGTTGTAATTGGAATAAGTGTAAGCTCATTGATTCACCCCCCCTCTTAGCGATCCATTATGTCTAACATATGCCTCCTTCTAAAAGTTTCGAGAAGGAGAGGAGGCCAGCCTTCATATTCAGTGCTTCCTTGGATAAATAGCCTACACTCATATTGTGTTCCTATAGATATTCCTAAAATCATATAACCCACCAATTGAATTCATCGGTAGTGTAGCATAGATGTCCAATTTAATGGATATCTGACAATAAATTTCACTACATAGATGTCGAAAATCAGACGAAGTTTCCTTCATGTAGGTCGAAGAACCCATGAATTGATATCATTTTCTTGAGGACTTATAATCATGGCATCTTAGTGACATCAATCTGTTGAGAAACAGATTTGATAGACTTATAATAATATTTAATAGACTCATAGTGATATCATTATCTTGAAGAATATAAATAATTCCCTAGTATAACAGTACATCACATAGTCTTGTAACACGAGATTGATATCAAGTGGTTCCATAGAAAATGCTTCAGCCAATTTATCTCAAAACACAAACTACATTTTTGACAAATTTTGTAGGTGTATCTTTTTTAATTTATTTTGTTTCCTCACCAAAAATCGTAAATACCCAGTTTACGGATCTCAAGATATATAATAAAATCATTTGCTAATATTTTGAAAATTTCTTTTCAGAAGACAAATAGGTGTTCCTTGATATTCAATACTGAATCAAAGGTAACTTGTACATAGTCCTAACAATAAGTCATTCCAGACGCAAGTAGAGATAAGTATCAAAAACTTTCCCAAGGGGAGGGACAGAACCCAAAATCCCAAGATGACTAAAGTAGAAATACCAAAGGGAAAACATAAGGATCCAAAACAATTTATCCAAGGAGGCATCGAGGGTGGATAAAGCACACCCCTAAGGGATAAAAAAAATCTATATCCCCAGCTAAAGCAAGAAATATGCTAATGTATCCCATACTTGAAAGAACCAAAACAGAGTATGCCACATAAATAAATAAAATCTCTTAAAAGAGTTGTATAATTCCTTCCTCAATGATTTCTCCTTCAAAAACTTCTGAGAAGGAGAGGAGACCAGCCTTCATATTCAGTGATTCCTTGATTAAACGGTCTGCCCTCATATTGTTCTCCCTCTAGACATTCCTAAATTCATATAACCCAAGAATGGTGTGATGAATCTAGAGAAATAGAAACACCCAATCTCTAGGACAACGAAGTAGATCGAGTTTGAATTTTGATTATGAACTTGTCACAACTGTAATGGGGAATTAAACTCACATGACATCAAGAGTGTAAATAGGACATGCCATTGTCCAATCTTTCTTATAAAAGGGCCTTTTGAGTTTCCCAACAACCATGAATTGATTTGCATTGTTCATAATGTTTGGTCAATAGGTAGGTCTTCTTATTATCTATCATCGGTCCCACCCACTAGTACCACCTTTCTGGATAATGTTATGACTCTAGAGAAGAAAAAACATCCAATCACTAGAATGATGAAGCATATCAAGTTTGGCTTTTGATTTTGAACATATCACAACCATAATAGACAATTTAACTCACGTGGCCTTTATAGTGTGAATAGGACTTTTCCCTATACAATATTTCTTATAAAAAGGCCTTTTAAGGTTCTTGGAGTATTCGAATTCCTTTCCTATATCTTCCCTTAGGATTGTTTTAGTGCCACAGAGATCTACAAAATGCCTAGAATGAGAGTTTCCTCACTAATCATGTGAAGATTTTACATCCAATGATTTGGATCCACAATCTGATCATAAATCAACCATCAATGAAAATTTCCTCAATACTTCAACACAATTCAATTCCTAGGCTGCTGGAAATGGCTAATGGAATTTGATCCTGGTCAAAATTGCAAGGATTTTTTAGGAGAATCATGCCTAATGAATATGTTGCAAAAAATTGGTTGAATGTATACCTGGTCATCTGTCACCTCTGCAACTCCTCCATCAAATTTTAGGAATCTATGTGCTTTCTCCTTTGTGTTTCAAATCAGTTTTACCCAATTCATGTTTAAGTTTGAAGGATTAGGAGCTTGGGTTATATATTTGATATTATCTCTTGTTAGTCAATTATGAGTGCTTATATTATATGGGTGGGATTGAAACTTAATGAAATACTCAAATCTATTTCACTTAACACATTTGGGAGTCACTTTTATAGTAGTGCTCATGGGTTTTGACCCTGAAACTAGATGGACAAGAGAAAACCTAGTACAACATTGAAGGGAGGTTGAAGAATGCAGGAAGAACTAAGGAGTTATGGAAACTTAGTAAAGATATAAATAATATTATAGAAATATTGAATAGAATACTTTGCATTATTTATTTTATTGGGAATGTAACTATCGACATTGATAATATTGAGGGATATGTTATGAAAACAGTTTCCTAATCTATTATGACAATCCATATCCTGGTTATTTTACATTATCAGTGTTCAACATGATACATTAATATTATTAATATAATAGTATATACAAACCATGTTAGAATAGTAGAGTCAATCTAAACTAGTTAACCTATCTAAGCAACCAACAACATATCGTAAAAGATAAGAATAGGAAAAGAAAAGGACAAGAGAACACCGATATACGTGGTTCACCCTAATGGGTTACATCCATAGGAAGGAAATCTTCTATTATATCCAGGATGTCTTCTCCAATCTTACAAGAAATCAAATCACAAATACCCTAAAAAATATAGATGATGTACAATAGTGTTACAATAGTACCACTACTACATCAAGAATACATGATATGTAGAGACTCACTTAACCCTATTATATACTAAGAGATGAGGAGAAATTACTCTCACATATTTCATGTGGGATAATGTAATTCTCCAAAATAACATCTCTTAATACAATACCTATTATATTTTTATCATTTAAGCTAGCATTATGTTAGGATCTTTAAATGAGAGAATAACAATCACAACAATCAAACATAAGAGACAATGAACACAATGTTTTTCCTCGAGGAAACCATAAAGGATAAAACCCTACAACTTCCTCAGAGATAGAATCAGCACCAAAAGCAAAAACCCCAAAAATAGTAAGATGATCTCTCGACAGCAGCAGTCTCTCTCTCTCTCTTGCCCCGACAACTTCTTCTCTCTCAGTTATGCACTACAATTGAGTGTGAGTGAATGTGTGATAAATAGAAAGTATCAATCTCTATTTATACTAATTCTTGACTTGAAAATAACTCACTAGGGCTGACTTCTATAGGAGAGTCTAATAACCCTAGGGACCCACAACTATGGGGACTTTAACCCTTGATCAATAGGAGGGTTACCCACAATGACTTGACATGACTTGTTTACATTATTGAATCTCCTGATAGGCACATCGGGGCATGACATGACTCCAATACATTACAGACACTTCCAGGAATAAACATCAAGGTACAACACATAAGATATACAGGTGAATACATTCCTAAGTTACAAATACATCAACACTCCCTATTAACTAGGAAGGTATTCTCTCGACACAATTTATTAGCACAAGTCTTCTTCTCTTTATCTTCTATATCATCATCGAGTCCTCGTCATCCTCATCTTCAATTCGTCTTCATCTGGATCTGGATCATCACTGGATCTAGATCATCACTACTGGATCAACATCACTAGATCTGGATCATCACTTGATCTGGATCATCACTACTGGATCATCATCACTCAATATGGATCATCATTGGGTCATCATCACCGGTGCTATCTCTTATGTCATGTCCCCTCAAATTGACCATTAAAAAGTGTTGACCAAGCTAAGTTCTGAGGGGATCAAAATTGATATTAATTATTCCTCATAGGATAAATTTTGTAATAATTAATTAAGGCATGTATCTAAGTTTTATTTTCCATTTTAATTATTATTTCTCATTAATGAGGTGTAAATAAGCTACCTAGTCAGGTGGGGCGCATTGGGAAATTCTACTAGCCAAGGAAGGAAAGAGGAAACACTATGACAAAAGATGTCAAAGGAAACAAAGAGGAAAGTACCTAAAAGTAGGAAAAAATAAGTCAAGGATAAAGCAGGAAATTTTTTCAAAGGAGGGCACAGTTGCCTCTTATGGAGCTCAGAAAAGTAGTAAGAGAAAAGCAGGAAATTTTTCAAAGGAAAGAACAGTTTCCTTATGAGTCTGGAAAAGAAAAAAAGGTATCATAACTCAAAAGAAGAACATTTTTACTATGAGAGGGTGTAGTTTCTAATTATGAAGGAGGATTTGAACTTGTAAATAGTTCCACATGGTCCTACTTGCTAAATTCCCCAAAGGAGGCGCCTATGTGGCTAGGGTTAGGGTTTGTTGAGGGTTGACTTGCTCTCACAGGTCACCTTGGATCCTCACTTGCTAAGAAGGTCACTCAACACTCTATTAAAGGTGAATTTGACCCCATTGACTCATTTTGGATGATTTGATACTGTGGTTATGCTATGTGAGCATACTCTTTGAGTGTTGTGCCTCAGACCATTGGGTGATGATCCCCAAACCCCTCCTCCCTTCTCTTCCATTTCCCTTTATTTATATTGCAGGTATATGGAGTGCTAATTTCAGCCATTAAATATTATTTCAGAAGTATATTACAGCCTCCATCAAGTTCAGGTCGAGCTCCAGTGAAGCCCATGCTTCACTTATGCTCACAGCCCCTTGCTGGTCATGATTCGGGCCTCCTGCCCCTTAATTTTGGAAGCCTCTTTGTAATGGTCAGTAAATAATGTTATTAATATTCTATACTTTCAATATATTCTTAAAATTACATTTATCAGGTCTATATATCACATAAACTAAAGAATATTATCTCAGTTTCATTAAAAGACCCTATTTTATCAGTGTATGGGGGGATTGAGTGAATATGAGTGTTGTAATGAATATTTCATGATGTGGAATGGATTGAAATAAGTATTCATGTTCCAATATCTCATATTTTTCTCTTTTATAATTCTCATGTTTTACAGAAATCGATTTCACTTTATTTAACTACTTTTTTTAAACTCTAGCTAGATTACTAGTTTTTAATAACTAGTTTTACTGAAATTGGTGCAAAATAGGCTCTGTAAACTCAAAATGAGCTCTGTCAGTTCCTGTAAATCATAAAAATTCTTAAAATATCATATCAATCTCCAGAACCTTTTTTTTTTGGTCGTACCATCCTTTTTCATCCTCCTCTGCGCAGGGTTCTCCTTGGCCAAAACTGCCAAAAATCCCCAAATTCACCCAAAACTTCTTAGAAATTTCCATAACATCAGTAAAATATATAAATAATTATTTATGTTATATTAATTCTGTAATAAACCTCTGCAAGTTCCCAGAAGCTCCTGGTTGAAACAGACCGAACTAATCTCCTTAGTTGCACGGTTTGGCTACCCAGAAGCGTGGTAGTAGGTTTTCGCAGTGCGGAATGTGAACCCTAAATGGAACCAGATATAAATGTGTTAGGAGAGATTAAATTCAATTTCTGATTGTATTTTGTTGCTTCCCACTTCTCACTCCTTTTTCCTGCAAAATTACCCAGAATAAACCCCTTATTTTCCCAGTCCGAGAAGTCATCGTGTAAATTAATTCAAGTGCAGAAATTTTAATATAATTTACAAAATTGAAGAGTGTTCAGGTATGTACTGCAGACATGGGACATTACAGTTGTATCAGAGATCCTTCCTTGGATCATCCTATGGAAATAAATCTTTCACCGAATAAATTTGCAGCCATGTCATACTATGAGGATGACTATGATGAGCAGTATGAAGAATATTGCAGAAGATATGAAGAAAAAGAAATACTCTATGTTGATGGAGGCATAATAAAACATGAATATGATGAAAACTATTGGACATTAAATGGGGAAGAGATCAGATTTGATTCTCCAATCGTTAAGAAAAACTTGACAGAGATTATTGAATCATGTGAGAACATGTCTCACTACTATTAGGACTATCTAGCATGGGTAGGAATATTTGTGCAAACCTTTCTTTTGGAGATTATATTTATTTCAAGTTTGGATTCTGGCCCAAGCATGATTATGAGAATTATTTCAAGAACAGCAAGCTATCCAAAGAGGAACCAATTTGTTCCAACTGTTCGAGAAAAGAAGAAGATGACAGAACAAAAGGTGAATATTCTTCCAAGCCATCGACATGTTCAAGACTTAAGAGTTTGTTTGGTTTTCCTTCAAAAAGAGCTTCTAAATATTGTGACATGAGTACTACTAAAGATGAAAAAGTCACAAGTTTCTTGGAGGAGAAAAGAAATGAAGTGGACACAGATATCCAGGAGGTGAAGTGCAAATCACCACAAGGTGGTTGCATAAGAAAAGAAGTTGGAGAGGAATGCACTTCAAGTTTCTTGGTGGGTGATCTCCAGATCACTGCTCAAGGTTTTGGCTCATGTATGGGTGGTGAGACATATTTTAGATCAGATCCAAAATAGGTATACATATCATATTTACAGTCACCTCCTGAGCCATAGAATGAAGAAGAAAACAAGGCCACATGGCTCAGGTGTGAACCAAAATATTTGGTTGAGGAGCAGGACACCAAAGTATATGTACAAAAAGAGGATAAGGTGAATAAAATGAATGATAAAAGTTCTGATTTTTGCAACAGACATGTACACCTACAACCATCTGATCCATGGGAGGATGGAAATACTTCACATCATGGAAGTGAGTGTGTAGAAAATTCAAAGGCTGACCTTTATGTTGAGGATGAGTTTTATGTGGTGGATTCATGCTACAAGAAAAATGGTCATATATGTCAGCTATTAGAAGAAGAAATATTGGTGGAGGATATTCTTGGTGAGCCACATCATTTGAGTGGATCACTAAAGGAGGACATAAAGAAGCTTAGGGCAGCCATGAAAAACATTGTTGACATCAATGCCTTGGTGGCAAGATGTTGTTGGAAAGCTTCTAGTGGAGACATGGAAGGAGAATC
This sequence comes from Pseudotsuga menziesii, assembly GCA_001517045.1. Classification (NCBI taxonomy): domain Eukaryota; kingdom Viridiplantae; phylum Streptophyta; class Pinopsida; order Pinales; family Pinaceae; genus Pseudotsuga; species Pseudotsuga menziesii. The sequence continues at coordinate 92,313 of LPNX011215677.1, read as the reverse complement.
CTTTCTACAGGAATGCATAGCACTGAAAGAAGGCATGTCCAAGATGAAGGAGAGCTATATGAACTTAATATATGATAGAGAACATCTCCTCATGGTGGATGAAATGTACCATTGTGCATTTGAGAGGGAAACACAAGATTCTGAAAGACTCCATAGTAAATGGGAGGATACATATGATTCCTTGAAAAGAACCCAAGAAGTTCTTCAAGAGTCAAGGTTGCAGATTGATCAAATTCAAAGGGATTTGAATGTACCACACCCCCCATATTGCATGGAAAATAATCATGCGCACATGGTAGTAACTACTTTGGATGTGTTGGAGGAGCCTCATGTGGAGGACAACCACGAGAAAGGAGCATATTTGCAGATGCTTGTGAAAATCTATGAGGAAGAAAATCTTGGCCAAGTGCTCATTGAGATTGAGAGGAAGGATGAAGTGTTCTTAGCTATGGGAAATATGGCAGCGGACATTCCAATTGAGTCAGCAAGAAAGGATGATTATCTATTCATGGATTGGGTAGATAAATATATCACTAAAATAGAGGATCAAGGATGTACTATAATTTCTTGCATCAATAGAGGGTTGTTTGACATGCATCCTTGGAAGGAGACACCTTATGAAACAACCATATGGATGGTATATTTTTCTCCAGAAGAGGTGGCTGATCAAATTCCATATGGATCAGAAAATAAAAGTCTATATTCATCCATTGATTGGGTGGATAGAAACATCTTTGGAATGAAAACCTTGGGAGGTAAAGAATTTTATTTATGCAATAATTGTTTTGTTGTGATTGACATTGTCTTGACATGTGAACAGCAACAAAGACTTAATTTGCAGCCATTAGATACCTTCCATACACATGCACATGAGGTGAATTCTATTTTTTTTGTGCTTGAGGACTGTGTAGACAATTTTGATGAGAACCAAGCACTTGGCCTTTTCCAGAAAAAAAATGGAATTGTTTTATGGAAAGAGTCTCTTCCCAATGGGAAGGTCAGATGAGGATGAAGATTGGGAAGCCATAATTTGGGTGGATGAGTATTGTAAGGTTCTGATCCAAATTTATACCCAAATTTTTGTTTCATCTTCATCAAGTGAGAATGAAAATTGGGAGAAGAAATTTTCCTTGTTGGTGCAACAGGAAGAGCTGGAGGCTTTCCTAGGTGTTCATGATGACTTGTGGAATGCACCATCGCCCTCCCGTAAGCCACATAGGAACATATGGCTGTCACTTGATTCCATTCAACCACATGTGGATTGGGTGGAAGATTACATGTCACACATAGATTCTTCTTGCAGAAAACGTTCTGTGCATGATCAATGGAAGACAAATAAGCAAGAAAAGTGCCAAGAGAAGTTGTTGAGGAAAATACCTTGCACACAGTTGGATAGATTCTTGCATTATTTAACCAATGGCAGAGAGTTGATCCATTCGAAGTGTTCACATGGACCTTTTGGTAGGAGTGTCAATCCCTTATCAGGTGGGATGATGGGACACTTATTTGTTTTTCCTGCTTGCATTTTTGGAGATGATTGTGATGCATCATCTTATTGTGAGCAGTTTGGGCATCCTTGTTGGTTGGATTATTCCTATACTCATTGGGGTTGGACATGGGACTCACACCTATGTATTTGCAGAAACATAATTGTGAGATTCAATGTTGATGGGAATCAAGCACATAAGGAACTTTATGTCGGGTGGGGAAGTCTAACAGATTTCCAACTTTGCAATGAGAATTTCTAGTTTTCAGTGCAATGGTATGATTTCCACTGCATGAATGTCATTCCCCGTGATGATAAATTTGTATCATGGATTCTAATGTTTGGATACTTAAAGTTGAGGAAATGGGATCCAGGAATAAATTCTCTTGATAGGTTGTGTGGGGAGGCATTCTCACTGAAGGGGGTGCAATGCAAGCAATGGGACCCTGGCATTGCTTGTTTTGGAGAAACTTTACATGATGGATTGATGGAGAAATTCAACCTTTTCGAAAAATGGATTCATTCTCAATTTCTCCTACATGATGAAAAAATTTACAGCACTCTAGAGTGCTTCTGCTTGAGGACAAGCAGATTTGGGAGGGGAGGTCTGTCATGTCCCCTCAAATTGACCATTAAAAAGTGTTGACCATGCTAAGTTTTGAGGGGCTCAAAATTGATATTAATTATTCCTCATAGGATAAATTTTGTAATAATTAATTAAGGCATGTATCTAAGTTTTATTTTCCATTTTAATTATTATTGCTCATTAATGAGGTGTAAATAAGCTGCCTAGTCAGGTGGGGCGCATTGGGCAAGTCTAGTAGCCAAGGAAGGAAAGAGGAAACACTATGACAAAAGATGTCATAGGAGACAAAGAGGAAAGTACCTAAAAGCAAGAAAAAATAATTCAAGGATAAATTAGGAGCTCAGAAAAGCAGTAAGAGAAAAGCGGGAAAGTTTTCAAAGGAAAGAACAGTTTCCTTATGAGTCTGGAAAAGCAAAAAAGGTGTAATAACTCAAAAGAAGCAAATTTTGACTACAAGAGGGTGCAATTTCTAATTATGAAGGAGGATTTGAACTTGGAAACAATTCCACATGGTCCTACTTGCTAAATTCTCCAAAGGAGGTGCCTATATGGCTAGGGTTAGGGTTTGTTGAGGGTTGACTTGCTCTCACGGGTCACCTTGTATCCTCACTTTCTAAGAAGGTCACTCAACACTATATTAAAGGTGAATTAGACCCCATTGACTCATTTTGGATGTTTTTATATTTTGGTTATGCTATGTGAGCATACTCTCTGAGTGTCCTGCCTTAGACCATTGGGTGATGATCCCCAAACCCCTCCTCCCTTCTCTTCCATTTCCCTTTCTTTCTATTGCAGATATATGGAGTGCTAATTTCAAACATTGAAGATTATTTAAAAAGTATAATACATCCTCTATCAAGTTCAGGTTGAGCTCCAGTGAAGCCTATGCTTCACTTATGCTCACAGCCCCTTGCTGGTCATGATTCGGGCCTCCTGCCCCTTAATTTTGGAATCCTCTTTGTAATGGTCAGTAAATAATGTTATTAATATTATATACTGTCAATATATTCTTAAAATTACATTTATCAGGTCTATATATCACATAAACTAAAGAATATTATCTCAGTTTCATTAAAAGACCCTATTTTATCAGTGTATGGGGGGATTGAGTGAATATGAGTGTTGTAATGAATATTTCATGATGGAGAATGGATTGAAATAAGTATTCATGTTAATATAGATCATATTTATCTCTTTTATAATTCTAATGTTTTATAGAAATCGATTTCACTTGATTTAACTACTTTTTTAAGACCCTAGATAGATTACTAGTTTTTAATAACTAGTTTTACTGAAATTGATGCAAAATAGGCTCTGTAAACTCAAAATGAGCTATGTAAGTTCCTGTAGGTCAGTAACAATACTAAAATCCAATATTAATCTCCAAAAACATTTTTTTATTGGTTTGTACCATCCTTTTTCATCCTCCTCTACACAGGGTTCTCCTTGGCCAAAACTGCCAAAAATCCCCAAATTCACCCAAAAATTCTTACAACTTTCCAGAACATCAGTGAAATGTATAAATAATTATTTATGTTATATTAATTCTGTAATAAACCTTTGCAAGTTCCTATAATCCCCTGGTTAAAACAGACCGAACTACTCTCCTTAGTTGCACGGTTTGGCTACCCAGAAGCGTGGTAGTAGGTTTCTGTTGTGTGGAATATGAACCCTAAATGACACCAAATATAAATGTGTTATGGGAGATTAAATTCAATGTATTATTTTTTTTGGTTTCTTCCTACTTCTCACTCCTTTTTCCTGCAAAATTTCCCAGAATAAACCCCTTATTTTCCCAGTTCGAGAAGTCATTGTGTAAATTAATTCAAGTTCAAACATTTTAATATAATTTATATAATTGAAGAGTGTTTAGGTTTGTACACTAGAATTGGGACATTACATCTTGATTCTTCTCATCACAGGAAGTTCTATAGAGCCAGCCCTTTTTCATGCTGGTTGTAGCCCTAGCCTCCATGTAGGTCTTCTTCAACACTTATATCTGACCCTAAGTCAGAATGGCCTACCCAGCACTTACATCTGACCATGAGAGGAACACATCAAACACCATGTTAGAAAGGCACGCCCAGAACTCACATCTGACCATGTGGGAACACATCCCACAGCCTCGTCAGAAAGGCCCAGCACTCACTTCCGATCATGGGAGGAACACATCCAAGAACCATACCAGAAAGGCTTAGCACTCACATCCGACCATGGGAGGAACACATCCAAGAACCATATCGAAAAGGCTCAGCACTTATATCTGACCATGGGAGGAACACATCCAAGAACCATATCGAAAAGGCTCAGCACTTATATCTGACCATGGGAGGAACACATCCAAGAACCATATCAGAAGGGCTCAACACTTATATCCAACCATGTGGGGAACACATCCGGTATCCATGCTAGAAGGGCTCAGCACTTATATCTAGCCATGTGGGGAATAGATCCCACATCAATGATAGAAGGGCTCAACACTTATATCTGATCATGTGGGAACACATCGCACAGTCCCCTTAGAATGGCTCTGCACTTACATCTGATCATGTGGGAACACATCCCATAGTCCCCTCAAAATGGCTCTGCACTTACATATGATAATGTGGGAACACATCCCACAGTTACATCAGAATGGCCCTCAGCCCTAGGCTGAGTATTCCTGGTAACTAACCAGGTGCCTCCATTCAGAGAATGGAATTCAGTGATTATATCTAATCATGTAGGAACCAATCCTATAGTCACATCAGAATGGCTCAGCACTCACATCTGACCATGGAAGGAACCAATCATATCACAATGATAGAATGGGTCAACCCTTACATCTGACCATGGAAGGAAACAATCCTCTCACCATGTCAGAATGGCTCATGGACTCATCACTTCCCCTTAGAGGGAACCTTGATTTGCAGAACACCAAGCTTCTCCTTGAAGTACTCAAACTTCACTCTAGCTAATGGCTTCAGCAACACATCAGCTATATGTTCATCCATCGCAACATACTGGAGCTTCACTGCTCCTCTTTGCACCATATCCATGATATAGTGATATTTGATCTCTATATGCTTTGATTTGTCATGGAACACCATGTTCTCCGACAACTTCACACAACTCTGGTTGTTGCAATATGTACAAGTAGCATCCAACTGGAGATAAAATAAATCAAACAGTAGATTCCTTAGCCATACTACCTCACAACTAGCTGAACAAGATGCAACATACTCTGCTTCAGCTGTACTCAATGCCACACAGGACTACTTCCTTCTAAACCAATAGATCACACCTAATCCCATACTGAAGCAACACCCTGAAGTGCTCTTCCTATTGATGGCACTTTCTTCCCAATCTGAATCAACATAACCTTCCAGGTTAATCTTTGGATTCGCCTCATACTTGAGCCCATAATCAACTGTACCCTTTAGGTACCTCAGAATATGCTTTGCAGTAATCAAGTGAACATGTCTTGGATCTGTTAGGAGCTCGCTCAAGGTGTTCACAATAAAGAAAATATTTGTTCTCATGTTCATTAGGTACATCAAGGACCCAATCATCTAATGATACATTGTAGCATCAACCGCTTCTTATGAAGCATCACTCAATAACTTTAGGTTTGATGCCATAGGTGTGGTCATGGCCTTGCATTCCATCATCCCAAACCTTTTTAGGATCTCTACTACATGCTTCCCTTGTCCGACGAAGATTCCATCCACATTCTGCCACACCTCCATGCCTAGAAAATAGTGCATCATACCCAAGTCCTTCATTTCAAACTTGGCAACAAGATTTCTCTTCGTATCAACAATCAACCCATCCATACCTATTACAAACATATCATCTACATACAGTAGGATCATCACTGGGTTACTTTCTTCAACCTTGCAGTAAAGGTTGGAATCTTCTTTACCTTTGGTAAAGCCCAAACTAGATAGAAAGCCATCAATTTTTTCGTACCATGTCTTGGGTGCCTGTTTCAAATTGTACAGGGATTTCTTCAATTTACACACATGAGTTTCCCTATCATGTGTCTCAAAACCAAGTGGATTATCCACATACACTTCCTCTTCTACTACACCATTCAAGAACGCAGTCTTGACATCCATCTGGTGTATCTTCCATTTCATCACTGCAGCCAGAGAAAGTACTGATCTGATGGAAGTGTATTTGGCTACAGGTGCAAAGGTTTATTCATAATCTATTCCTTATTTTTGGGAGAAACCATGAGCCACAAATCTTGCTTTATATTTTTTATGTTGTTGTCTGTAGCATGCTTGATCTTGTAGATCCATTTGGAATTTATAATAGACTTCCCTTTTGGTCTTGGGACAACATCCCAAACATTATTCTTCATGATCGATTGATACTCCTCGATCATAGCATTTTTCCATTCTTTCTTCTCTACCGCTTCTTCATAGTTGGAAGGTTCTTTATCTATAATGTCACATGGTAGGGCTACATAACTGAAGCAGGACCTAGTTCTTTTCCTTTCTCTATGATTTTCTTCTGGAGCCCCATATCTTTCTGCACCTTCGATGGCTTCTCGTACCCAAGAAGGTTTCCTCTTATGAGGATTATTCTCCTGAGGTGGATATATAGGTTCTTGAGGTCCTTTAATTTCTTGATCTTCTTCTTGATTTTCTTCGTTCGTGGTTGTGTCATGAATTCTGGGTGCTTCTATTTCTTCAGGCTCTTCAACAGGTCTCTTTTTGGATTTTTTGTAAGCTGAGTCTTCCTCAAATGTCATGTTCCTGCTGATGTCAATATTCTTGAATCCTAGGAATTATATTCTGTAAGCCTTCGAGCTTTCAGAGTATCCCACAAATATACCCTTCTTTCCTTAAGGATCTAACTTTGTCCTCTTTTCTTTCGAAATGTGTATGTACACTAGATATCCGAATATTCTGAGATGGCTGACTTCTGGTTTCTTGCCAAAGAAGACTTCTGTAGGTGTCTTGTTCTTGACTACTCTATGTGGATTATGGTTCTGTACATACATCACTATTCTAGGAGATTCTACCCATAGATGCATGGGAAGATTTTGATCATTAAGCATAGCCCTTGCAGGTTCCATGATTGTTCTATTCTTCCTTTATGCAACCCCATTCTGTTGTGGATTATATGGAGTAGTTAACTCCCTCTTAATCCCTAAATATTTGCATAAAATTTTGAATTCATTTGATGTGAATTCTCCACCATTATCTGATCGAAATTTTTTGATCTTCTTTTCTGTGTGGTTCTCAATCAAGGCTTTGAATTCCTTGAACTTGCTAAATACCTGATATTTTTCTTCATGAAGTATATCCATGTCTTCCTAGAAAAATCATCAATAAAAAAGCATAGTATACATACCCGCTTAATGAACTTGATGACATTGGACCACATACATCGAAGTGAACGATTTCCAAGATTCCTTTTGCCTTGCTATCGCTACTTGGAAATGTCTTCTTTGTGTTCTTTCCTTTCACACATCCTTTGCACACTCCATCATGTTTTTCCTGAATTTTTGGAAGACCTTCAACAGCTTTGCTTGCAAGTGGTAGTGCTCTATAATGCACATGTGCAAGCCTTCTATGGCAAAGTTCATTTGGCTCTACTGTGTCATGGACCAAGGCTTGTTCTGGATGGCCCTTGAATTTGTATAGACCTCCCTCTTGTTCCCCAATCACTACTGCATCATTAATAGTCTTTTCCTTTGGCCACATGATAACTTTGCCATCTACAAATGCAACAATCATTCCTTTTGCATCTAATGCAGATATGGAGAGGAGGTTCTTCTTTAGTCATAGTAAAAGCAATACATCTAGTATCTTCATATACTTTCCAGAGTCTAGATTATAGGAGGATTCCCCACTACCTTTTACCGGATACTGGTAGTCATCCCCAAGTTTCACCTTGTGAGGTGACTCATGTTCAGATAGTTTCAGAAAGGATTCTTTGAATCCTGTCATATGTTTGGAATCACCACTGTTTATAAGCCAATCATTGCTTCCATGTGTGATAGTTCCCATGAGAGCGGAAATCAAGACATATTCTTCATCACTTGAAGAATAATAACTTTCTTGCTTAATTCTCTTTGTGGAAGGTTCATCATCTTCTATAGCATGAGCATGACGCCTTCTCTTGTTTCCCTTATTCTTATGAGAGTTAATCTTGTTTCTAGGATAGTATTTGGTAAAGTGTCCTCTTTCATCACATGTATAGCATCTGAATTTAGAAAAATATTTTCTAGTGTTATCTTTCTGGTGGAACTTCTTACCTCTGGAGTGATGAGACATTCTTTTGCTTTTCTTGGAGTGTACTGTGAGAGCTTGATATTCACTTCCCATATTTTCTTCTCAAGCTGCTATCCGAGCTTCTTCTTGAGAGAATTCTTCCCATAGTCTGTTGAACTTGACTAGCTTCTTTCTAGCACATATCCCTTGAATGAAAGAGTCCCATGTCCTAGGGAGACCATTCAAGGTGGTCATCACAATCTCTGCATTCTCCACTTCTTCATCCACTGCTTCAAGTTTTTCTTTGATCTAAGAGACTCTTGTAAAGTAAGACTAGATGGTTTCCGCATTTTGGATCTTTACATTCTTGAATTGGTTTCTCAGAGTCATCTTCCAAATTATGTTCTTCCCTTCAAACAGTTTGGTCAGGGCATCAAACATAGCTTTAGGTGTCTTTAGGGAGGACAGTTATGGTATGAGGTTATCCTTGATTGAATCAGCAATAATCCTTTTAGCCATGACCAATTTTTTCTTGTGTAAGGCTTTAGCCTCATCTCCCTCTCGAACTCGAACCTCTTCCATGATGTAAGAGTCCAACTCATTTTCTCCCAAGACCAGGGAGATGCTATACTTCTAGCCTCGAAAGTTATCAACTCCCTCAATATTTTCATCAAGCTTGGTATGATGAGACATATTAACAAAGAACCTCAAATGGAAATGCAAAATATTTAGATCTTACCAGGTTAAGAAGTCAGATCTGGATCTGGAGCTGAATTTCTGCAGAGCTAGTTCAAGAGTAGATTAGTGTTTGACTTTCCTAAAGTTCCATCCAACCAAAAGTGTTGATATTGATCTCTAAAATTCGATTTTGAGGACGAGATCAATCTAGGCCTGGGATCACTCAAAAATTCCACTTCTGTGGAATGCCCTAATTTCTGGCAGTAGTGTCAGGTCAAAAACTAAAAATGCTCAAAATCAGATTCTACTTCAACAGAAAGATGTTCCCTGGAGAGGAGAGTCAGCCCAACCTTATTTTGCTGAAAATATATGGAGAGACATCGAAAAAGTAGGAAGCCCTAGTTTCTGTAGATGCACAGTGTCTTCTTCTCAGGTTAGCTCTGATATTATGTTAGATTTTTATCATTTAATCTAGCATTATGTTAGGATCTTTAACTGAGAGAATAAAAAGCACAACAATCAAACATAAGAGACAATGAACACAATGCTTTTCCTTGGGAAAAACATAAAGGAGAAAATCCCACAACTTCCTCAGAGATAGAATCAGCACCAAAATAAAAAACCCAAAAAATAGTAAGATGATCTCCTGACAGTAGTAGTCTATTTATCTCTTGTCCAAACAACTTATTCTCTCTCAGTTATGTGCTACAACTGAGTGTGAGTGAATGTGTGATAAATAGAGAGGCTCATTCTCTATTTATACTAATTCCTGACTTGAAAATAACTCACTAGGGCTGACTTCTCTAGGAGAGTCTAATAACCCTAGGGCCCCACAACTGTGGGGAATTTAACCCTTGATCAATAGGAGGGTTACCCACAATGACTCGACATGACTTGTTTACATTATTGAATCTCCTGATAGGCACATCGGGGCATGACATGACTCCAACCCATTACAGACACTTCCCAAAATAAAAATCGGGGTACAATACATAATATATATAGGTGAATACATTCCGAAGTTACAAATACATCAACAATACCATGGAAAATACTCTACACAAGTAAATACAACACCATATAACTATGGGTTAAATGTATTACTCTTTTACATAAGATTGTAGAAAACTTTGGACATAATACAAAGACATTATTACCTTCCAAGGAATATAATATATTCCAACACTCCCCCTTAATAATGGTTGGGAGAAGGGCCCACACTAACACTACGGAAGGAGTCATTATTGCTCCCCCTTGATGACAACTTCTAGAAGAACCAAAGATGCAAATAAGAAGAACACTTTGGCTAATGGAATTTGACGATGAACAACCACTTCTCACTGAATCATGAAAGTGCACACGAAATAGGTTGTATGATGAAAGACCAAACAATAAAATGCTAAGAACATGTGACAGTCTCCAATCACAAGATTCCTAGATCACCACAAGAATCATCACAGCCATACATGATAGTTGAATAACTCTGATATAACATCCACACCAGTGTACAAATACCTTCTGACGGCCGGTACAACAGAACGTGTGGCTAAGAACACCACAACAGTGTACAAAAAAAACCAGATGGCCAATACAAATGTAGATAACAAACATTCTTCCAATCAAGGTGCAATATAAATATCTGTAGAAGACCTCAAACATCGAAGAAACAAGACCCTAATGGTCTATACATTGAAAATGATATCATACAGATGAACATCATGACTTTAACAGTAGAAGATGGTGCTTCATTATTCGTAGAATAAGGTGAAAGCCTAAACAGAGAACTTATTTGCACAAGAACTTTCAAGATTAAAGCATATAAAGATCATAAAACAAAATTACTCATACAAAAATGAAAATGCTTATATACCAAAGGTTAGAAAACATCATATAAAGGAATGACAACATAATATGATCAAATAAAAGATTAACTTGCTAATTAAGGAAAATGAAGTTACTTTTCAACATTAAGTGTCAGCCACAACATATAAATAGCGAGCCAAATATTTCACTTAAATATATATGAAAATTTAGTCATCAATCAACTAATCTGAAGCATAGGTGCATTTCTTATTAGTATGATGTTAATATGCAAGAGATGAATGCTCTGAAAATGTCAATGCTTCCATATAGGAATGTTAGAGACAAGTAGGAATAAGATAACCTCTGCAATCATAAGAAGTAAATAAAGAAGCATCACCAGTCATATGTTTAGATGCAACAGAATCCATTATCCATTCCACGTTAGAAGAAAAATTATTAAGAAAAGCAACAGATGCACATAAAGCTACTTGAGAGTCATTAGAGGTTTTCTTTTTAGCTTTAGCCATTAAACGTTTTGCTTTAAAACAATTCTTTCAAGGATGGTTAGTTTTACCACAATGTTTACAAGGATCATACACTATGTTTACGAGGATCATACACTTTCTTCTTTTTACTATTTTCATTAGAAGCATGAGAAGCATGTCCAGAATTAGTATTATAAGGATTAGAACCTTTAACATTATTAAAACTTTTTTTATGATTCTTATTAAGTGCAGTTAGAGCTTTATTAGGTGTGAGTTGTCCTGAAACAATTAACCTTTCTTGATCATTGATAAATCCTTTACAAAAATCATCAAAAGTTTGCTTCGTAGTACCTTGAGACAATTCTAGAGCTCTATTCCTAGTTTGGATGAACATATCATATTAAAACAAGATGGCATTTTACGTTCTACAAGAATAATAAGACCAGTGTCAATTTTCTTGTAATCTTTACCACAACTATTTAATTTCTCATTTAAAGTTTTCAATTCAACAAGATATAACTCAACTCTTTCAAAGTCAGCAGGTTCGAGGTCAAAGATTTTCTTTTCAAGATAATATGCAGAACCATCATCAGATTTATCAAATAAAGAGGAAATAATTCCATACCTGAACCGGGTTGTCTTCTGCCCCAATACTTACCTGAAGACTATCTGCAACAGTTTGACCAATGAGCTCCCTTGCTTGATCACTTTTAGCTTCCCATATAGCCAAATCATCAGCAACAGTAGGTCTCTTGTGTTCACCATTAAATATCCTCCAAATATTCTTACTCCTGAGAACATCAATCATCTTTCTCTTCCAGGAAAGATAGTTAGAACCAACTAATTCAAGAACATAAGCTACTTTGGATGTCATAATGAGTGAAATTTTGTCAAGAAATAAGAAACCTTAATATTGAAAAATGACAGAAAAACAGTGAAGAACTTGAAAACAGTTACACTTTACCGATCTAAATCTGCAAAAGTACAGTTAGAAACACAGTAAAGAAAAGAGGAGAAACTTTCACTTACAACCCTGTGAAAAAATGTGCCCAGAAAAGCCTAGTCTTCTATTTTGAGCACGTAGGTGAATCCCAAATGGCCATTCCAATTCCAAAAATAGGTTATAATAAAAAAATCCGGTAATAAATGACCAAGTTATGGCCTTTTTTTATAACTGAAAGGAAGCCTACAAATGCCCAGTTTTCTGTTCTGGTCACGTGGGTGGGTCCATAATAGCTGTTCCAATTCCAAAACAGGTTATAATAAAACAAACCGGTAAAAAATGACCAATTTACATCCCTTTTGTATAACTGTCATTTTTATTACTGAAAGGAACCCCATAAATACTCAGTTTTATGTTTTGATCGCGAGGGTGGATCCAGAATGGCGTTTCCAATCCCAAAAACAAGTTATAATAAAAATTCTGGTAAAAACTGACCAAGTTACGGCCCTTTTTTATAAATGTTGTTTTTATAATTAGAAGAAATATCTCCTTGATGAGAGCCCCGAAATCATGTAAATCTACAGAAAAAAACATCAAGAAACCCTTGAAAAAATTATGCAAAAATCTTACACAACAAGTTAGGGTCAGGGTTAAAAAAATACAGAAATATGCCCATATCTGAAGAGAAGCCTAATGGCTACTAGATAGAAAGCAAATCTACAACAAAATGACAATGCCCAATTGATAATCATTATTGATTGAAATCTATTAAAGGTACACTAGTGGAAAATGAGAGATTAGTGACTAGGAGACCAAAAATTTTGGTCACCAAAGTTTTTTTCAAGGGATAAATGACCAAAATTGATAAATTTAAGTGAGCTGACTAAAAAAGACCAAGATAAATGACCACTTTTGGTCACGCGAAAAAACTAAACTGAAATATACCAACATAAATGACCAAATTTGGTCACGGGATATCTAGACTAAAAATGACCACATAACAATTGGTCATTATTTGGTTATTTTTAGTTTTGTCACTCCAGCAATGGAAAATTACAGTTTTGACAATAAATTTTTATAATTTACTAATTTTTGACACGACATGTGGATTCAGAGGGGGTCTTTGAATCCTTCCGGCTTGTTAGAATATTTTAGTAAATTCTAGACCCCCTCATGTGTCACAACTTAGCTATTGACACCAATTTAACTATCATGATAAAAAATGCTTGATACACTACAAAACTAGGAGTGGGTTTGAAACAATTTTTTAAGACAATAATTTAATTAGGTCTCTATTCTACCCATTTTTTCTTTTCCTTTTCATTTAATTATTTTTTTTTATGTTTTTTCTTAAGAGGAAAGTTATGGCAACAAGGTGAAGCGTAATTGCGGGTGATAAATTTATTGGTTTCAATAAAACCTTACTTTTCATTTCACCAAAAATCATATGCGTTCTACAGAGCGGGTGATTGGAAATGGTTTAGGTTCATAAAATTGCAGATTCAAGGACTGTTTGCAATCAAGATCGAGACAACTAATTATTGTAACAAAGCCCATTTAACAAGTGTTTCCTTTAATATATCAAACAATTTCCTTAGTAATCCCATTGACGAATGTGTTTTCATGAAGAATCCAAATAAACGGTGTTCTTCTGTGAAGTACCTGGCTCTTCCCAACTATCAAGTGGGAAGTTGACCCCAAATGGGTACTTGAACCCTGTTTTTGGGTTCTTTTGGGTACGTTTTGGTTCTTTTGCGTTCTAAAGGGCCACATTCTCTACAAAAAATGATGATTTTTTAATCTTACAAAAGCTAAAAATAGCAAGGAAAGGGTGGGTTCCTTCCCCAAACCCTAATCCTTCACTTACCTCACATTCTCATTCACTTAAATGGGAAAATTAGCCTCTTATTTAAACTTTCATAAAATTTGTAATTTTAAGAGATAATTTACATTAATCGTTTGTTTGTATCTTTCTAATGCTGGAATAAAAATATTTAAGTTGAAATTTAATAATTATATTTATTGAAATAACAATTTCTGTTAATAAATATTTTATTTAAATTTTGGTTTTTAATATTTTTTTCCTATAAACTCAAAATCAAATTATGATATTTATTTTTAATAACTTTAATTTAATAACCAATACAATTACGAACAATAAAACACATGTTTCAATTTCAATATTGTAAAAATTCTATAAATAAACTACCTTAATGTCTTATTTGTATCAAATACACTCCCCCCATTTTTCTAGTTTTCTCTTGGTTTATCCTAATTTTAATGAAATTATTAGCTGACAATAAATATTTTATTTGGCTTATCATGTTCAATGGAACAATATGACTTAGGTCCTTATCTTGATTCAATTTTTTTTATGTGAAGGGGGAGAAACAATCTAATAGTAAAGCGAGAAAATAGTCCAGCAGTGAAGGGATTTTGTTGCTCTATTAACGTTTATTAAATTTATTTACAAAATATTAATCTTTACACTTTAAATGTCCTTGTACACTTACTTTCACAAATATTGATGTTTAAGTACCTCACAGAGTTTAACTTTGTTTGTCATATATTGGCCAACCACTGATACTTGAGATGTGGAAAATCATCCAAGAATGGAAACCGATCCTTAAATTTGCATGTACCATTCTACTTAATAATATCATATAGTATTGAAACCCGTAATAGAAATAATTATATATTTGAGTGGTTTGATCATTTCTTTTTACATTTGACATTTGACCAATGTATAGACAAAACACCATTCTCGTGAGCCTACTTTTTACTGGCAAGTCCCGGGAATTTCATATGATATCCCTTGTTAAAATTTTCATTATTTGAAGGTGTATTTCCCTTTATCTGCCCGAAATTTCTTCTTGGTTCGCTGGAGAAAGGAATTATTGAATTTTTGTGCAGAAAAATGCTTGGAAAATGGAGCAAAATGACCTTAATATGAGGTTCTTCTTATTTACTTTCAATTCTTATTTGTTACTTGACCTGGGTTTTGGGGTTTCAATAAGCTCCGTGTTTTAGTTTGTGTTGGAAGTGCCTCAGATTCGAACCTTACTTTTGATTTGAATAATTAAGGCCTCAAACAGTCATTACTAATGAACCCAAATTGAGTGTTTTGGGGTTTTCCATAACAAATTAATGTTTTGAGTAGGATTTAGTGTTTGATGGGTTTTTGCTGCCACTGATTGATACATAATTGGTCGTAGTAGAATTTTTTGTTTTTATTTTGAATCACTTGTTGAGTCTTGGATTGGAAACTGGTAATGAGATTATAGAAATTAAAGAGTATATTGGCAGAGGTTTTTGAAGATATTCTCGAGATTACATTTATATTAGCAGTGGCTTTTGAAGATCTTCCTGAGATTGCTTATGATGGGTTATTGGGGTTATGAATATGACTTGAGCTCTTGTTCCTTCATATATGAATAACTTTGATCTTTGTGAAAGATTATGGTCATTCAGAAGAAAGGGATTAATGTTTTGAAATGAACAATACAGGATCTAGGCACCAATTGATTTGAGTAACCTATTGAATAGTTGATAATTCATACCGAAGATTAGTCAAACATTTTGAAAATATTATATATGATTTGTTGAAGTAGAAGATTGGAGGAGCTACTGGGTAGCAGAGTTTGCATCAAGTGGTGAGACATATGGGTTGGTTTTTGTTTGAGAAAATGGTCGTCCATCAGTCATTTTAGGAGAGGAGAAGAGTTGGTGTCAGACATCGCGGACAGCCCGTGTATATTTTTTTGAAGATAGTGCATTTTATAAGAAAGTTCCCTTAAGACAGACCAAGATCAAACTCCCATAGACAATTTGTTTGAAGAAGAGATGAATTTGTTCTCTTAACGGAAAAGGTTACACAGTGATTAGACTAGTCAATTCAATGGGATGAGAGTTCATTTCCACTAGAGATTTTGTTAAGAAACTTGCTCAAACAAATCTTTGAGATTTTGCATGATGTCAAGTCGATTATAAAACACCTTGCAGAAGGAACAATGTCTAATGCTAGTAGTGATTCATTAAGAATATTCTGAGGATTGTGCATCATACATTAGTTAGATTGCACTAGAAGTGATAAGTTTTAGATGATGGGGAAAAGGTAAAAGAGCATGTCAAAATCAACAACTCATCAATTATTCAAGCTAAGGCCAAAAACATGGTTGATACTTGTAGGGAATCTTCACTGACCTCCAGCAAGCTAGGAAAGAGATCAAAGTCAATGATGCTCTAGTTTTGGAGGAGCAGGTTCATCAATTGCTGCGTGAATGGAAAGCTGAGCTACATGAGGCATCACCCACTACATCAATGATGGTCACTTTCTAACCTCTTTTCCAAACACTGTTTATTCTTATTTATTTTCATTCAGTAAGAACAACATAAGGGTCAATACATTGTAGATAATTATTTGAATTAACTTTGTATCCTATTGAAGTAAAGGTTTATGAGCTTCCAGGGTTCATGGTTATCAGATGAAGGTGCCATTATGTTTTCCTTGTATCATTTGTTTGTTCTGTTGACCTCTTCAATCATTATTCTATGTATAATGCTAAAGTCTAATATTTTCAACGAGTAACAAGAGTTAACATATCAGGATGTGGATAGAATAAGTTGTTTATCAAATAGTTCATTATTCTTATTGTTTGAGCTTGTTATATAGGAAGTAAGCCTATGTTCGTCATATTTGTCTTGTGATATGTGGTGTTTGTTGCAACTTCATGAAGAGGAAGATGATGCTACTAGTGTTCTTGTAGCACCATACATCTCTAAGCTTCAACTTAATGAAAATTCCCTTGAAGCTGTTAATCCATCTAGTTTTCAGGAGGTGATTCCACCCAATGAAATGAGAAAGGTGTTGCCAAATGATTCTTCATAATCTTAGTGTATAGTTGCTGCCAATAATTTGAGATCATTCTAACAAATTGTACATTTTGGTTGTCTTTAGGAATTCTATGTCGACCACGCTAATGCATAAGCACAAACCATTGATAGGACTAGTAGGTATGAAAAAATTCATACATAATCATTACTGCAAACTACTGATGAGGGCTTGGAAGCAGCGGCACGGCTGAATTGGGATTTTGATCATAATCTATGCCTCTCTTTAGACCCTGAGGTTGAGGAAGAGCATATACCTAAATTTCAAGGTCCATGACCAGGAATTTCTCCTCCTCTCGAGGCTTTCTTAGGCCCCAAATGTGCCATTTGGGATTTTCCTAGACCTGCTCAAGTATCAGACTAGTGCCAATACTATTGTAGAAATTTTCATGGAATTGTGGCTTTGAATGAAGGCCCACCAGGCATGGGACCTATTTTACTACCTAGAGGAATTGACGTGAAGGATGGCCTTCTCTTTGCTATCCTTGGTGCTAAAACTATGGGAAAAGATTTTGGGATTCTTGAATGTGAAGGTACCACAACAATGAAATCACCTTAAAATGCACTTGGTATGGTATTAACATATTATAGTAGGCATACCTATTGCATGTACTTACACATTTATGGAAAAATAAAAAGAAAAAGGACTTTGAAAGTCATGGATAACATGATTTTTTAAAGTCTCATAGGAGCTTATTGTTTTTAAAGAAACTAAATTTGTTGATAAAAGTTCTATGATTAGATACATAAGGTCTTATAGTTTCTTCATTGTCTAGCATTTGTCTTATTTTTGTAGAGCTATTTGACTTGTTTGTTCTTCAAGGGGAAGTTATTAGAGAGTGGATCATTTTTGACAAGCCACAAAGGGCTTTTAAGAGTGGAAACAGAAAGAAACGATCATTGCAAGATTATAATGGTCGTGGATGGAATGAATCAAGAAAGCAAGCCATGAAGGAACTTGGTGGGATTAAGAGATCATATTGCATGGATCCTCCGCCATCAAATCAGTTCGAATGGCATATTTATGAGTATGAAATGAATAACTGTGATTCCTGTGCTTTATATCGATGGAGTTGAAGAAGGTTGATTCTAAGAAGAATACAAAGGCAAAGGTAATGGGAGATTCTGTCTTTGATTTTCAACATAAAATAGGAAGGCTATCTACAGATTCAGTTGTCGATAAAAAGGGGAGCACAAAAGGGAGCACAAAAGGGTGAAGAAAACTAACACAAAAGAATGTTAGCAAATATACTTATTCAGCTGCCAGTCCAGTTGCTCGCATAAGTAACAAGTTTTTATATGGATAGGATGTACAATATGCAGAAGAAGCAAATGGGTATTATGGAACTTAACAACTATAAAGGATGCCATTTAGTCTAGATTTCATCTAATTAAGCTAGTTATAGTTCATGTCGTTTAGTATATTCTATTGTTAATTTATGACTAGTTGTCCTTTCAATAGTAAGTTGAGAGGGTTAGTGAGTCCAGCTGTTCAATATTAATGGGGTTGTATTTATAGGCAATGGGAATTCTTCTATGTCATTCCAAAAGCATAACTTTTTGATGTTGTTTAGAGTTGATGGATGTTGCACCTGGCTATGAAAAATGTGAGAACCAAGGCTGGTGTGATATATGATTTACTGTTAACAAAGCAATGACTATTAGGAATTTCTTGTCACAATGCCAACAATTTGCTCTAGAACATATCTAGTAATATCAGTATAAAATATTTCATTATTCCTTCATTTATTTTTCATACTGAATTTTGTTTATTAAGCTTATCACAAGTCATGAATAACATAAGAATTTTTTTTTAAGTGTTGTTATAAGAGTAATATTTACGCATTCCTTACAATTTGGCCGACACCCTTCTCCTATAGTAAGGGCACATGAGCTATTGAAATCCTTTTCCCTTGGGCCCATAATGCAAGTTCTCTACCAATGCAAGATTCTGTCCATTGGTGAGGTCAACAGAGAATCCATTGCAAATATCAGTGATTCATCGCTGACATTTTGTTTTGGATTGAAATGGTTATAATTAGCATTAAAATTTGGTTGTGATACAGCATGTTAATATGAATCAAATGGAATTGTCTGAATTTAGTTAGAGGACGGATACATAATCCCCCAAAACCACATTTATGCCGCTCACAGAAAACCTCTGAAAGTACATAGCCAAATGAAGGTTCTGATTGATCCCACCTGCATTGGTCTAAACCATTTTGGCAGATTTATAGGTCTGACGAAGCTACCGAGGTCGAGTTTGACTTGATGGATTTTTAAAACATGGACTTGAGAATGAGATGCTTGATTAATAGTTATTTATTGGAGGTGTATTGCCTTCACATATCCCAAATGTTGTTGAGCATTGGCTCTAATACCTCTCACTACAACAATCCCATTTGTGACTCACTTTGAAATGGTTATAGTGTGCTATAGGTTCTAACGAGTAAAAGTGTTAAGCTTTTATGATATGTAGTGAAGAACATTGTCATATATATACATCATAAGAGACATAACTATGCTAAGGTACATGATTCTAATACTAATAATAATCATCTAACTTAAGGTCATGATATAGTGAAACAACAAATTTGATGTATGAGACTCCCTTGCTTGTGGGGAGAGAGAATTCCTTTTCGTAACGATTTAATTGCATAGTCTATGAAGGTGTACATACCCTCCTAACACTCTTTAGATTTGAATTGTGAGTTCAAAGGAGGAAACACATGTTCTTCACCATAGTGGTTACTAGCTTACTAAGTATAATTTATAAGTAATACCCTCCCATCTAAGAAGGCCTTTCCTTTGCAGCACATGAGACAACAAATGAAAAGATTGATATAGTTCATAGCTGTATTGACACATTGAAAGAGTGTTTAATATTTTATTCATTCTATGTGGACTTTATATTCCTTTTATCCTTGAGGTGTGTTTAATATCCTTGTATGATACTTTAGGTGACTTGTGTACATTTTCTGAAGGTTTAGTTTTCTTGCATGATTTCATTGAACGATAATAAAATGTTTTATTTTCATCCTGCCAAAAGGAGAGATTTATTCTTTAGGTTTAAAAAAGAGACCCAACATAACCCAAAATTATATCAGCATAATTTCACATCGATGAGATTACATTGTCAACTACAGATTGCTTATTCTGTAAAAAAAATCATCCACTTTAAGTTTAATATAATGCTTGGATAGGAATTTGTAAGTGATTGATTAATTGACTATTAATGTAATTTTTGACCAGAAAGTAATTCAACAATTATATAAATTTCCATATATTCACAATATTCAGAATTATTTCCATATTTTCTTTTATGTATAAGAGTCTTGTCAGCGTTTCCTTTGAATCAGTAGAACGAATAATAACTGTATTGCCTCTTATTTCTTTTAAGAGGTTGTTATTTGTTGAAAACTTAGTAGACCATTGTAGGTATTCAATATATATGTTCTTAAAAATTGTGAAATACATATCCTTGGGAAACCCTTGACCCACCAGGAAGTTCCAACTTTCCCTTGTTTCGAAGATGTTACCCAGGGTAAACTATATTCTTCAGCATCAAGAGCTCAAGATGTCACTATGGGAATTGATCATGTGTGGGGAGGATGTCACTCGTCTCAAATGCCCTGGATAGACACATTTCTTGTAGGGTTTACAGAATGTTGATCAATTTTAAACATGTACACATGCAATACCATCTAATGTATGTATATGGTCATCTGATGTTGAAGTTCATCATTCTTTTTTTATAGCCTATACACTATTTTGTTGTGGATAAGTTGCTTGTTCTTCCATGATTAGGTAGTTTAGAGTGACTCTCAATTATGACTACAAGGAAATATAATCTCACTGAGTGAACTTGCTGTATAAATTGGCATGTGACATGCTTTAACATACTTATCTTGTAGGCTATCTTCAGTAGCCAAATCAATTTATATGTCAGAAAGGGTTGATTTATAGATAACATAGAATTATTTTTATTCTTTTGTATTCCAGCATATGATGCTAATTAGGGCTTCACTATTATACCTAGCACATGCATCTTTTCTTTCCTCCAGCATGAATTGATCATGCTCTTTCATGGCTAACTCATTTATCAGTTAGTTTAGCTTGCTTCATGCTTTTGTAGTAGCACTCAACACATCTGCAGGAGTAATTGCCGATTGTACTTTTTTTAGTTGCTTTGACCTACCTTTTTGGTCATTTGTTGGACAGTAATATATTCATCTTGTCTTTTTTCTCTTCCCATTGTTTACTGGATTGTATTATTCTATGGTGTGCACTAGATAGTTGAATTTCCTGCAAGTTTCCTATATTATTTATGAATTATACATGTCGAGTGTCTAAGATTGAGTTTCGTTTTCACCCCTATAGCCTTCCACATTACGGACATGACTCCAGCAATAGTTCTTCCACTGTCAATGTTGCCTCAAGTTTATTTTCATGTAGCTTGGCAGAATCGGCAACAAGTATCAAAATTTGAAACATTTCTTGGTTATCTCCTCAAAAGGGACAAGGTGAGCCTTCAATTTTACTACCTCTTTACATTTTCAAAAGGTATAGGAGGGTTTTCCTAATTTTCGTTGCATTAAATTATTATTGCATGGTTGTAAAGAGTGACTAATTCTAGAAACAACATTTATTTCATTTTCAGTGACTTCTATAGCTGAGTAGACGGTAGTTCAGTTAATAATGGTGAGATTCATTCAACATGTTTGATCCCAAATTAAGTTAAGCATGCCCGAATGATATATATAGATATAAGGATATTAATATGCAGGATTGCAAGATGGTTATCAAATTCCCATATGTTGTTAATTTGGTTTCATTGTTTCTTTAAAAAAGTGGTGTCCTGAAAAAATTGTTTCTTGTATATCATATGTGTTAAAGGTTGTTGTTTGTCATTTTGGATGGTACGAGTTTCTTACAACACCATCTGCTGGAAATTTTGATCATGTTGGTGTTTCTTATCGCATTATGAAATCGCCCAGGGATGGTGAAGTTCCAGGCTGTTGTTGCATCATAATGATAAATGGTTATTAGTAATCAGATTTGTTTTCTCTGCTTTTTCCAGTTCTATTTTCATTATTTGATTGTCATTTTATTGAAAAATATCCATGCTGATAAAAAAGGTTTTCTGATCAGATAACATAATTAGAGAACCCATGCCTGCTCAAGTGGATGTTGTAATTCGGCCGCAGAATCCAACTTTATACTCTAGGGCATTACATGATCATATAATATATGGAGATTCTTGTTCTAAGGTGGTTGTAGAGGATGCTTAATTGGGGCCGCAAAATTCTCACACATTACATCTAAGACTGGTGAAGGGAAATGCAACTTGCGGGATCTCTAATGGCCATCAACAAGGTGGACCTTACCCGAATGTGTCAGCTCCAACTGAACACATAAGTTCCTTGCGTAGAGCATCTGATAATGTCAGCAGATATATTCAGAGTGATTCACCCACGATTCAACTCAAGTAGAAAACATCATTTCACCTCTGATTGAGAATGTTCCACATCAAATGGAACAAGGAGCTCTCCATAGATTCCAAACAAGGGAAGTCAAACAGGAAAGATCAGATACAAATGTGGTTAAGCGAAAGTTTTCCTGGACACACCCTAAATACTTGGAGACATTGAGTCACAATCATGCACAATGGGTTTTTTGTGCTCTTGCTAAAGTTATTGATCATTCTAGGAATGCCAATGCCTCTGGGAAAGCTAGGATTCAATTTCAACATGGATCAAATAGACGAATCCCAGGAGCTATTATGTAATCCATTTTTGTGAGATTTGATGCTCAGGATGATTGCATGAAGTGATTTTAATAGGTTGTACATATCGATTCAAATGGAGTATCATAAGAAGGATGGAAAAATATACCTGTGCTTGCCATTGTAGACAATGGTTTTGGCATGACACATTCCGATATTGAAAGACTGCTCTCATTTGGTCATAAACGCCCTGCTAGAGAGGACAAGGAAGTTATTGGGAGGTTTGGAGTAGGTTTCAAGGTGAGAATTTGCCTACTATTTTTATTGAATTCTATTGATTAGTTAATATTTAGATGAACTGCAATGTTCTTTTCTCTTTTTGAAGTTGTTTTTATTGTATTCGTTGAAATTTTCTTATATTGGGCTTGTTTGCGAATCTTTTTCATTTGATGTTGGATTTTCATTCTTGACCAATTGTTCTAATGGCATTTTAAATACACAGTTGTCCTTGAATAGTAATATGATATTTGTGTTTAAATATTGGAGGCAGTTTCTGTACTTTTTTGTTTGTTTGCTAAAATTACCTTTAACTTGTTGGGCCAGCGTAAGATCTTTGAATCAAAATTTGGTTTAAGCATGTTCCTTCATTTAAATTTTGAAGTTCATTTTCCTATGTTCTATGTTCTACTTACTAAGAGGTTTCTGAAGGCTATTTTAAGTCAGTCAAAGGTTGTGATCTATCAGTACAATTTTATTTATTTATTGTCAATATTATTCGTATGATTCACCACATGGAAATAATGACCAAGATACTTATTCCAAGAGGGTTTCATATTGAGAACCTAGCATTTTTTAGCATTCACTTTTGTAGCATGTTCTAACATATTAGAGTTTTATTTTATCCTTGAGATGAAATGAACTCAAGCCTTTATCAAGCTGGTACCACAACATTCCTACTCAATCTTGATCTTCTGTCCTTCGATTGGACTACCAGCTATCCTAGTAGTTATGAATGATACTGTTTCCAAATTGACGAAATGATGTGGAAACAATTTCAGTAGTAAAGTTGATTAAATTTTAAACAGGGATCATTAGTATCATATTCTGTTTTCATTTAACATATATTTTTCCAACATGCACTAAGGCCTTTGACATCAGACTTTCAGATTATACCAGATTCCCCACTACCACAAAAAAATGTCTAACACCTTGTTTGGATTCAAGAACACCTTTATCATTCTTCATTAGATTCATAGTCTTCCTTTGAGATGAACTCTTGGACTTGAGAATATACTGTTCTTTCCTTTTTAAGCATTTTTTACTTCTTGAAACATTAACAGATCTAAGTATCAAGTTCCCCCGTGCCGATGGCATGATTCTCAAAATCCTCATGTATTTCTTCCAAAGTTTCACCTTTTTACTGTGTAAAAGAATATTTGAATCCTTCTTTTGCAACAAATAACTACACTCCTCTGTCAGATTAGATATACTACCAGGTTCAGTTATCTTTGATGAGACTCCAAGAATTGCAATGTCTTTAGAGAGTAAGGAATTTCTATTTCCAGGATTCTGAGCTATTACAGAGACATTTCCTGAGGATGAAATGTTAGTATCATTATTCCCCAAATCTGTCACGTGGATAATCATATTAGTATGAATGGCCAAGGGGGATTCATCAACTTGATACACATTAGCAACACCCTAATTTTTTTTTTTTACCATCTGGCATTTCCTTAGCAGGATAATATCCCTTACTATGCTCATGATTCATCATATCTCTGTTTCCCAAGTGTTTATCTAGCATTTCCTTAGCAGGAGAATGTCTTTTTCCATGCTCATGATTCATCATATCCCTGTTTCCCAAGTGTTTAACAATTTTATTCCCTTCACTGGAAACAACAATACTCAAATGTATAGAAGTCTTATGCCCATTATCAGTATGATCCAACATACAAACATTACTCATAGGTACAACACCTTGCAACCCATTGCTAGCAGCATATTGTGTGGCTATACTTCCATTTTTCATCCCATCTGAGTTCCATCTAGAGGGAAGCTTTGACAAAGATCCAATGCTAATAGGTTTCTCACCAGCAAAAGATGGAAGCATGGTATTTTTCCTAGCTTCTGCAACTTCCAAAGAATAATTCCTATCTAAAAGTGTTTCCTTTCTAGATACTGAATCCTTTGTTTCTAAAATTGTTGTGTTGTTAGAGTTCAAACAACGTGGTCCTTTTAAAATAGAACCAGCTGAAGAAGGAAGAGATTTATTTTCCTTTCCACATACTACTTTTTCCAGATTTTCTTTATTATTCTTGGATTCAATGCCCTTATGTTCATGTTTAAATATTGGACTGATTTTTTCTGGAACTACTTGAGTTGCTTCTCCCCGAACCGTTAGAATGGTTACCAGCATGACCATTGAAAGGACAAATGTGGTACCCACACATGAGACTCTAAGTTGATCATGTGCATGGGAAGGGTCCATAGTTGGAGGAAAAATTGAATTTCCTACTAAGAGAAAGTGTGTGTGAGGTCTCGTTCATTTTCATCTCTGACAAAGGCTTGTAGATCAAGCACAATCATAGGGTGTGTTTTTCAGTCAAGGTGCTATTTCAGTCAAGGTTAATCATAGGGTTTCTTTTCAAATTGATTTCTAGAAGTTGCAAGTGATTTTTCAGTCAAGGTAATTTTCAGTTGTCCCGGGACTAACATTTCCAACAATCTATATTGGTAGGGGTATTTTGCAGATGTTGTATGTGGTGTAGAATTTTTAATTTTTTAATTTTTTAATTTTGATAAAATGATTCAAATTTATATCAAGATATAGAAAATGTAAATTTTACAAAAAGAAGGCCGCATAGCATCCCCCACAACCTATATAGCCAATAGGAATAAAGACCTATCCAATTAAATTAGACATGCAAGGCCATTCAAAAATAAATTGACATAAAGCATATCCTAATGCCCAAGGAAATTGTAGACAATTTGGAACTTTGGATTGCAGTTTGCTCCAAACTAAATATCACTTAGAGATTTTCTGATATGCAAGAACTGATACTATTATCTGGTTGCTTGGAGTTGAGTTTTATATGTTCTTTAACTGATATTTAGAAATATGAGAGAAGGTGGAATCACTAGAGATTGTTCCAAATCCTAGTTTAATGGAACAGGTAAATATATCTTGGTAGTTGTTTTTCTTTTGAATCCACACTTGAGCATTTCTTTATTCTATGGAACTTTGAATTTTATGAATTATCATCTACATTCCTTCTCTAGTCTTTTTCATTCTCATACTTTTGAAAGATGTTTATGTCAAATGCTATATTCTAGTCAGTACCCTGAATCTCACAAGCCTTGTCCAAGTTTTATCCTTCACTTGGTTTTTACTTTAAAAGTGCTTGTTTTTTTCAAAAGAGAACTCTACAAATATTTACAATGCAATTTTACTGAAATTTCATTCCTTACTCAGTAGGGCTGAGCTGGATGAAAATGCTTTAGTTTTTCTTAAGAAGACAAAACCCACAAAATCATAAAAGAAACATGCAATCCCCTTGAAGGAAAGATTGTAGGAGTGGATAATTACCAACGTATGAACTTAATTGTAGTTTTCATATTCAAAACATGCAGGAATTATGGGTTGTTGAATATTTTCATATATATTTGATAGAACCAACTTTTAAAAGTAATTTTTTGTAGTTGATTTTCAACTAGTGATAGTTCAAGCATAACTGAAACTATGCATTTATTGGATGCCCATTTCCATCATGAGGGGAATTCAATAAAAAAACTCTGATTTAAAGTAATGACTTAAGCCACAATAAATCTTAACAACAATAAACTCTTTTAAGCATTGGATTTGAATGCCTTAACAAATATTATTCCAAAATAGGACTGACCAGACTTAATCTTGCTTGGAAACTGAAAATAATAAAACTCCAAGAGTGATCTAAATCAACAATTGGAGTTAGGAACACAAAACCCTGAATTAACTAGATTAGAGGGTTTCGATTGAGATAATGTGAAGGAAGCAATGATAGGCAGATGCTCAATGGGGAAGCTCTGAAAAGGTCTCCCGAAAACATGTTGGCCCTGGAGCCTAACCCAATGCTAATAGGCCACCTAAGCTCCAATTTGTTCCCAAGTTTAATCTAGGTGAGTTACCCTGTGCTAAAAAAAGGCTAGATTCTTAACCCTTCAGATTGAGCAGAGGATCTTTTTGACTGAAATTTGAGTAATCATTCTAGCCTAAATATAGCTGCCAAACTGTTCTTTCATCTTCCACTGGAGATGATTGCAGAGGATACTCCCATTGTGCTAGACGACTCAATTTTCTTGATGAAACCAAGAGTCCAAATCAAATATCTCCAACCAATTTTCATTTTTACCGAAGTACACTTCTAGAAGATGGGAGGAACTTAGCCATCATTATGACCACATATTGGGAAACTTAGTAGGTACTTATTAACTTCAGAGAAAACAAAGGCCTAGGAAAAGTACCAATGGTTAACAGTCTACCTTGGTGTGGTATGCTTGCACCGTGCCCATTTCCACTAAATTTCAAATCTTAGTTTTTGAACTGCTATATTGCTATATATGTCCCCAAAAATATCCTTTTTGGAGACCTTATTAGTACAAGACTGCAATTCTTATCCACAATAATTATTTCTTCTCTTGGGAAAGGAGAAGCTCTCAAGAGAGTTGAATTTTTTTTGTATTTTTTCTAAAAATATCTTCTTCAATTATTCCCACAGCCAAATAATTAAATAAAGAGGGATATATCCAGCCTGTAATCCCTTCATTGTAAAAGTATTTACTTTTGTCAAATCATAATCTTTAGGATTAAATTTAGCTATTGAAAGTGTGGTTCCTATTCCAGGGGCATGTGACCTGGGCCTCTCCATATTCTAGGCATTTACTTCATCACTTGGTCGATGAAAATGTCTAGAATGAGTTTTGTCCATACAAAACACATTAGCCTCCAAAGAGACTGGCCAGTTCTTGGAGGAGATTTATGAAACAAAAGGATCTTGAAAGGATAATTATTTTAATATTTGAATTTGGACAAGATGCCTTGCTTCCACAAATGATATTCAGAAGCTAAGTCCCACAACCTTTTTCCTTCCCTTGATTTCTGAATCACCATGAATCTCTAATTCCCAGCCCACCTGACTGGATGGGTGCATGGACATACTATGGATTATATTTTTGGTTTAATGGTGCAACCACTAGATTGAAGAAAAGAGCACAAAAAGTCAAGATGGATAGGTCTCAACTAACCTTTTTTTTTGACATTTTTAGGGCCCTCAAGAATGGAAGAGATGTAATTGGGAATTTGATTCAAGGTGGATTTTAGCGCTACTTCCCTCCTTACAAGATTTAGAAATTTAGCAGGCCAACTCTCCAAGGACCACAAGATTTTATCTAAAATTGAAGCTGGTCCTAAACATGAATTGGTTGGAAGCCATACAAACACCCAAGTATTTGATTATGCCATTTTTAGCCGAAGGAGAATTCCCGGAAGCTCCATGGTTTGTATGAAAGTACTCCTCCTTGTGATAGGGGACATGTTCAAAATTGCCTACCATCAGTGCAAAACTGCATCTTATGGTGATTTTCTTACAATTTTTATGCTTTTCTAAAAACAGAAACATATATATATATATATATATTTGTATTAAAATAAAGCTACAGCTGAACCATCCAGGAAGATAATGCAAAATTTGCAGATCCAGACTTTACTTTTTGGAAAAGAGACCACCAAAAGTTCTGTTATGTTAATTGCCTTGGCTATCTCGGTAATAGTACGTCTATTACATTCTAGACAACATGTGAAATGCTTGACAAACTATCCTCCTAGAAAATATGCTTACAGATCATGTACTAACACAGAAATTTTAAAAACGAGTTTTCCCATAACGTGTCTTTCTAGCAACCTTGGAAGTCTGAGCTTCCTTTGACTGGTTCAATTCATGATGCACTGCTTGCTGTAATATTGTCTCCTTTTCTATCCACTTCTTGGGCCTATAGAATCCATCATAATTTGATGGAGGAGTATACAAATGTGTCTCTTCCCTTGCCAATTTCCTTCCTGCTTGCAACTTCCCAACTCTCTTGAGTCTCTAGTAGCCCTTTCAACTTCTCTTCCATTTCTTCAAGCCGAATGTTTTTTTTTTCCCTCCTGTAATATCATTCCCATGTTGCCTCGATTTAAAGCTTTCTAGCTGGGATTCCACATCCTCCAATTGTTGGTTCTACAAGCATTTTGCATCCTTCTATCCTCTCTCTTAATTTTTCCTCCATTTATCTAATTTCCTGACTAGTAAACATGACAGTGCACAGTGGTTTGGGTCGATATGGTTTTCCATGATGTCAGTCCTAAACAAGAATTATCCACAATGGTTTCAGGATCCTTTGAAAAATGCAAATTCTCTAGAGATATTAAATGGAAATTGAGAGCAGAGATGGTCCTCTACTCACAGCAGTTAATCCAGTATCAAAGATTAGAAAGGAAACAAAAAATAGATAGTGAATCATCCAGTGGCATCAAATATACCCATACTCATCAAGAAAAAATCCTAGCTATGCATCAGGCCAATGTCCATCTTCACACCTGGTTTATTTCTAGTCTTATCACTCACCATGTTTATTGTTGGTGGATTTAGTGGATGGAAACAAGATTCAAGCTGATCAATTTTTACTTCTCCAACTCAAATTTTATCTCATGGGATGAACACACTATTAATTCTAGAAACATAGGCCCATTCACTAACTAGACCAACATCCTAACTTGTCTGAGACTGGAAAAAGTGAAGAGGTGATTACTTAGACCCAGTGGTGACATGAATTAGACTGAAGCCCTAATATTTGAAACATGTAAGTCCCTTTCCTCGAAAATCATTTCTAGGAACAATAGGTGGAATAAAGATATGTCCCAAATCATGTCCTTTGCTTTATTTGGCTGACCTTTCTCTTAGGTACAGAGTGTGTCTCTTTAGGGTGGATTGTATTGCTTTCCACTTGCTACACTGTTGCATCAAGTTATTTTCTTTATTGATTGGTTTGCAATTTTTAATACTAATTTCAAATGAATCAAGCCTATTTTATGTGTTCTTATATATAGTTTTCTGGTATTTTTGCATACCCATCAACATGATATGATATGCCTTTGGGAGAGTACTAGTATTTTAATTGGTCTTCTTGCATTATAATCATCATGTTTCCAGGGAGGTATTTTGAATTGCTTTCCTTCTGCAACTGAGATTCATGCAAACAGGTTAGGAAGTTGTAACAATGAGACATTTGTGAAGCTTTGAATTCGGCCTGTGCTTTTACTTAGTGCAAGGTATTTACTATGTTTTTTTGTTTCAGTATGAAAAGAACATGGTGTGGAGCATGTTGAATTTGCATGATGAGCAGTTTATGGTTTGATTAAGGTTTAGAAAAGTATCCTAGTCTCTGTATTATTTAGATGTTCAATTAAGATTATGTATGTTATTAATTTTTACACACCAATTCATTGTAAGAACTTCCTTTTGGATAAATGACAACCTTGTTTGGTGATTTGAATGACTCAACTGAAGCTCGACCATTTTGATTCATGCAAACTTTAATTATCCATTAGATGCTAAGACACTAATCCATTGTTGCTCTCTTAAGATAAGATCAAGAATGTCAACCCTAGCACAATGGAATGCATAGGGTAGATTTAGGGTGACTATTATGGTGTTGAGTCCTAAGTATGAAGATATTTTATGATTGTTGTCTTCTAAGCACTGAAAGGGGAAAACTAAGTGATACATGTAACATTGTTTGACATCATAAAATATTGTCGACAGATTTGGTGTCATGCCTTGTGGGACCTCTTGCTTGTGATTGTTATCTATGAGATGTCCATACATTAAAACATCTAGCTACAGTGGAATATCCCTATTTTTTACCACATCAATTCTCTCTTTATGTCTAAATTTTGATATTGCATGTATTATGATTCAAATGTACGGAAGCATAGGATATAAAGATGCAACAGGTAGTAAACATGGCTGCCCATCCGCCTCTATTTGTCAAAGGATCTCTTTTGTCACCGTCATTTTCTTCTTCTTGTACATATTCTTGGATTTCATTCATCTCTAGCAGCATCCATACAGTGACATTTCCTGGATTTCATTCATCTCTAGCAGTAGCCACGTAGTCTATAAAGTTGGGGGGTATGTAGAGGATAGATGGTGTGAGGTGGGTGAAGCACCAAATGGTAGTTCTGGATGGAAAAATGAAGAAGCAATAGATAAAGGCATTGGCCCAGGAACCTAATGGAAACAACACTTATCCAGGTTCTCTGCAATATTAATTTTGATTCACCTAAAATTAATTTCAATGGATATTTTGGGTTGTGATACATTTTTTTTTAAATGGGTTTGGTAGATTATGTCCCAGAAGCCAATTTTTACAAAGTAGAAGCAATTTTGAGGTACTTGTATGCATTATTATTCTTAGATCGATTACTCATAGCACAAACTTTCACTTCTCACGTACTGTTAACATTCCATCATGTGGATTTTATTTGATTTAACCTAAATTGGAATAGTTACTGATTAAGTAATGTTTTATTGGGTATTTTTAACATTGACAAACTTTGAAGGCCATGACGCATCTCCCATGTTACTTCGGTGAGACTTCAACTTTATCCATACTCTATTCGGAGAAGATTTGCATCATCTTATCAACAGAGAAAAGGCTCCTATGTTTTGTACTATTGAAAATGACTATTAATGTGTACCATTTGAAAACATGCACATCAAAGGTTTCTTAAACTTATAGAATGGAGATTGAAGGGTCTATTGAAAATGGGGATTCATGGCGTAACTGTTTCTGATGTTAGAGGTTTTGGAGCTCATGGTGGATCTCCAGAGTGGCAAGCAGGTATTTTCTTGTGCACCATGGGATTACTGCCTTTAGACTTTTGCACACATCATGAATATCTGAGTGCTGTCTATATAAGCGTGTTAGTTACATCCCTTAGAGCCATTGGTTCAACTCATATGGTGTCACAGTCTTCAGGTAGAAGTGTATGCTTTGACATGGTTTCCAATTAGATTGATGTTTTTGATTTTTTGAAAGTATTTTCTTTAAACTCAAAGAGAATCATTACAATTTCCCTGAAGAGTTTGGGTATCACAGGTGACTACATGAATGGAAAATGGTCCTCGAGGGGAAAATCACTGAACACAATAAATTTTCTTGGTCAAGGATGCTATGTCAAGGTGTGTCCTTCTATCAAAATCACCTATGACTTGCACTATGACTGATAACCACTTATTCATGCCTGTGAGGAAATTGAACCTTGGTGGGTGGCTTGACATGGCACTGTTTTCACATTTGAACAATAAGCCCATTGACAGTTAATCACATTGATCAATAGAGGAAGCATACATTTTTGCTTATTGATTTGCAGTTTATTTGTCCATGTTGAATCAAGCAAGTTTATGAGGTGATGGTGACAAATCAATGTGATTCCTTTTTCCATATAAGTGAACATAAGGATGAAATATAATGCATTGTCATTCTCATTGATGCTTACAACTTTTTTATGGGAAGACTATGGTAGTTTGATTGGTGCTTGATGCAAGATGTAAGAAAGAACATACACAATATCATGAAGGATGGCAAGTGCATATAGTATTTGTTATTGGAGGATGAAGAACAATGTGAAGTATTGTTGGTGATGATCAAAGAGTTTGTAAGTTCAATTAAAGAGACAAAGGACTTCT
Organism: Pseudotsuga menziesii; assembly: GCA_001517045.1. Classification (NCBI taxonomy): domain Eukaryota; kingdom Viridiplantae; phylum Streptophyta; class Pinopsida; order Pinales; family Pinaceae; genus Pseudotsuga; species Pseudotsuga menziesii. The sequence continues at coordinate 59,741 of LPNX011215677.1, read as the reverse complement.
ATGTAGCTATACAAAATAAAGTAGCTAGGCATGCAAAAAAAATAGTCAGGCATGCAAAAAAATAGCTAGGCATGCAATGCAAGAGAGTGAAGATGAAGTAGAATGTTCCAGGAAGAATGAAGTTCTTTATGAAAGTAAGAATCTGCTCGAGTAATTCAAAGATGTTGCTTAAGAATATGAATTGGTAGGACTACTAGCATGTTGCCTCTGTTATGAGTCTTATGATGCCCTAGTTTAGTGTGTAGATACTTTAGTTTCTTCGGTATGTTGTTCTCTTAGTCATATTTGGTTGCATTTTCTGAAAGAGAGAGCATAGCAGGAACAAAACACAGGAAAATATGTGAGTTTGGGAGGAATTCTTGTCTTTTGTAGGTCAGTTGGAGTTTGACCTAACTGAATGTCGAAATTGCTCATTTGAAGGTTGAACAGAGTCAAAATCGTGCACTAGCAATCCTAGTAACATTGTTTTGTACTCTATATGTGCATGTCATGTATAGAATACAATCTTATTTTCTTTTTGAACTCCTAAATAAAATTTGTCTTGATGATTTTATTTGAAGTCAGCAGCTTGATTATTTTAGTACATCAGGTTTCACTGTCACATGATCAAATTGTATGTACATATGTATACCAGTCTCAAATATATATTTTTCTTTTTCCATCACTGTCATTTGGTATATGGAAAATACTCTCTGTTTGGGAGGAGGCATAAACTAGACAGTAAAATAACACTTATAATCTTTTCCAGGTATATGAACTGAGATGATTGATGATTTGGTTGGTAAATGATAACACTCTTTTTTTTTAAAATACTGACATGGAGGTCAACTTATCTGGAGGGCATAGAGGGGATTCCTTTTGTCACATCCCCTGATGGTATTGTGGTAAATTCACAATTGAGATGATTGTTATTCCATGTGCTTGCAGTGTGGAACTGAGATTTTATCAGTGACTTTTCAAAGAAACCCATTTATTCTACCAAACAATGCAGACTTTGGTTCAAAATGTAACAATTTAAATCACATTGTGCATAACAGACATGTAGATCACTTTTACTTATCAATGCCCATATGAGCTTTGGCCTTACATCGACCATTGGTTGAAACAAAACTTTTCATCTTATGTTCAAGAGCACAATGTTGCAAGCAGACTTTGCATTTGGTAAAATCATGCCATTGCTTGACTACCTTCATTCAGTAGACTATGGTTTTATTTATTTTTTTTATTATCGTTCACAATGAGCATATCATTAATATGAAAAGATGATAATTAAAAATTCTTGGAGAGTAGTGGTCTCTGCAGGAAGAGACCTCACAATGCAGTGTATCTACCAAATATTTTGAGGTTTCCATATTATAAACCCAAGTGCATTTTTAATTTTATAATTATTAAATTTAAATTTTAAATTAAAGGTTATTATTTGTATTTTGTATGCTAGGAATTCAATTTGAGGGCGTTATCGTCCTAACTGAATTTCTTGGCTGAATTTCCATACAAAAGGGCCATATTCAAATGAATTATGCTTCTATGGTTCAAAGATCTAGCACCACAGAAAAAATTTCAACACGCAGAGACAATGAATTGGCCTGGTCATAGAGGGCATAAACCATGAATTGGCCCAGTCATAGAGTGCTAGAGTTATTGAAGGTTCCAAAGGTGGGGGAGATGGAGAGGGTATGAATGATGGGGCAGAGAAATGCATTCCAACAAATCCCTCACACAAATCATAGGAGCCAAATCCAGGTGGTAAAAGGTACTTCTAGGTCTCAGGTTCAAACCAGATCTCTCGTCCCATAGAATGGATATTGGAACGGATGGAGTTTTCAACGGAACTTATTGGCTGATTCAGTAGCCAAAATCCATCAATATCAAATCTGGTTTCATGGGTCAGATCCTTTTGGTTAGGATTAGAGATCTGTAAAATTTGCATCTCTCCTTAGCATCATGGTTTTTGTTCCTTCTAGTTCAAGCATGCAGATGACAAAGAGTTTGTCCTCAACACCTTCCCTTGGATTTATAAGGGTTCAGGGTTGGGTTAGCAGACTGGACACTTTGTGTTCATCATTGCAAGGAAGGATATACTCTATGTATGGGTGCAACTACAAAAGCTTCCCTTACACTTCTGGAATAAAAAAGAACTTAAGCCTATTGGGGATTCTTTGGTTACTTTCCAATATCCTTCCCCATAAATCCTCACTGATAAGATTGAGGATATTCCTCAAATATTGGCGTTGTTGAGTCCAAATGGATGTCTTTCAAAGTTCAAACAAGATTACTCTAGTGTGTAGGGATTCTGAGTGGGATCAAGTTTTGGACTACAAGAAGCTTCCTTCTAGATGAAAATTATGCCACAAAACTGGGCACATCCTTAAAAACTTCCCAATCAAGCAATCTACATATAAGCATACAAAGAGGAACTTTGGATCTAACATGGTGTCAACTCCAAATCCAACATTTCTTCCTCAACATAGCAAATTTCCATTCAAGCTCAAAAATATGGAGGTGGCATTCCTGTTCTTGTCAACTCAACTCGTAGGGATTCAATCTACTAGTGGGGTGGTTTCTTTGGTCCATCAATTGAAGTCTTTCCTTGTCAATACAAGTATGAAGGTCAAGGATTCCACAAGAAGTGCTCCATATTTTCCACAAGGATGTCTCTTGGTCTCATGGATAATGATGATCGTTTTGGTATTTTGTTCCCATGTATTACAATTTGATGCCCGAAAGAGGAATCATTGGGGAAACTATATGAGAGGATATCATATATTTTCTCATTTCCTTAGCCCATAGAGGCTAGCAGTTTAAGTGATCATTTGTTTGTCGAAATAATTGTTCATACATTCTTTGATACCCCCCTATTGACTTTCTAGGGCTCCTCAACAGCTAAAATAAGGGGCCAAAAGAAAGTAAGGATACATAAATCACATTGCCAATGGTTATTTCTTCTTCTATGCCAGATCTTGTCTTGATTCTGCCAGCTCCATAGCTCAACCAGAAATCATCAAGGTAAGTCCAATTGGAGTAAAGAAAGGTAATAAAAGATGATACATTCCTCTTGAGTAATCACCATTGACCTCATATACAAAGAATGTAAGGTGACATAGCCTCTGCATGTAGTTATTCTGCATGTTACTGTCACGACCTCTCAATGATGGAGTCGATTTGAAATATCTGATGATCTCATTTTCCTACTTGTGAGGAGGTATGGATATTCACACTTTATGTTTTTTTTATTATGTGATTCAATCATGTACCTTGTAGACCTACATGGTCAGTAAATGATTAGGCAGTCCCCCAGAATTTTGGGCTATTGTAGACGCTAGATGCTTGAATTACTAAAGGACAAAAAATCCAAATATGTTGTGAATTCATGTAGCTCTGGTTATTTTGGGATCAAATGTATACATGGGAACTACATGCAGCTTTATAACATGTTGTTTTCCTGAAATAACAGGACATTTTTCATTAAAAAATATATATAACATGCATGACAGAGAATAAAGAGTGAAACTTACAAGCCAAAATGGAGCTGAAACTGCACTCTTCTTCATCACCAATGAGAGTTTTGGTATATTCTATTAACATAATTGGAATCTTTAAGATCCTTTAGTTGCATATCAGAGAATATATCACCTGCCAATAATGGAAAATAAGCCATTACTCTCTTCTAGTAATGGAAAATGACACATTACTCTCGGTTCTTAATTTTTAGCAGATAAATACCTTGCTATGATTAACACAATTTTGTATCTTACCAAGGGATGACAATTCCTCTTGAAAAGGTTCAGAACCAGAATAACAATATGCAATTGTGTCTTTATCATGGCCATATGCCGAGGAATCTTGAGAATCAGAGGTTGGTACATTATTTTTCAAACATTTTAGAAATATTGTGAAATCTTAATTTTCCATCTGTTACATGATGTGTTTTTGGATCTGTCAGAGTGTAAAATCCTTTACAGCCAAGGGAATGCATGTGTTAGAGCTTGTTGGTAGAGAGATCATGGATCTTCTAGCAATAGAGACATGCATTGATATTGAGAAAGATGACAGGGAGACTGAGCAAGATGGGTGTGAGGAACAGTTCTCTAGAGAAGCAACTTTTGACCGATGCTTTTCGATTTATGGAGGTCCTGAGCAACTTGAGGTAAGGTGATTTCTTAGTGTCCTATTATTTAATAGTCTATCGAGTGTCATCTGAAGGTATGAATAATTTTGATATCTGTAGGAGTTGGAATCTTTGCCAAATCATTATGCATTACTATGCAATAGAACAAAAGCAAAACTATTATGATAAGAGAAGGTTTTCTTTGATGGAATGCTCAAGCAGGTCCACTAGATATTTACATTGAGTAATGAAAGCAATGGAGGTAACTTGGAATTCAACAAGGGTAAGAATGTTGAGAGTGTAGAAATGGGCAATGGAAATGAAATAAAAACCCTTTGTGAATCTAGTGTCAGCAAAGCAACTAATTTGGCAGCAAGGTAATTACATTTAGCTATGGGCACATCAATGTTCTATGCTGTTATTCTGCATTATGGTCACTGATTTGAGGCCTTGAACAATTTTTATTTATTTTTATTTTGCATATTTATGGCGACACTTCGCGTACTTTCTCTTGATGAGGTAGTTCATAACACATCTGGTTGTCTTGAGGTGATTAGAGTTGAAGTAGTGCATGTGAGAGAAAATCCCTAGTAACCCAAGCTTGTCATAAATTCATTTTCAAGCATAATTTTTATCCTTTATTTTGTTACCATTTTTATGGTATTATCTGATATTTACATAAAAGAACCTTACACTGTTCTGAATATTTTTATGCTTTATTTCTGTAGAGGCTTTCAGAGTTGTGATGTCTTGGGATATCTAAGCTCCTTCTTCTTGGCATATATGTCCTGTCAACGAGTCCTAAGACACAAAGTGACAAAGCAATGGAAGATTCTCTTAAAATTGAATGGCCAGATGATTATATTTTGAAGGAAAAGTTTATCAAATCAAAAGCATAGGCCATGACTGATGATATTGAGGTTGTTTTAAACAGTTTTACCACTAGTATGCAGATATTACATTCCTAGAAATCTTTTACTATTAGCAAACCTGACTGCCCAACATGTCAAATGCGTTCAAATGGAAAAAAAAAAACTAGCAGTAGTTGTTTTCAGATTCGTGACTATAATTCATAGAAGTAATTTTTTGCATATACTAGTATATATTTCTTATTCCAAAGTCGACAGGTTGTATGGGTGTGGTTCATGTATGAATGCTATTGTGCTGTTATGGAATTTGGGTGCATGGGTTATGGCATGTCACTAAAATATGTATGTATATATAGATAAAATTCATGAAAATTTTTGAGTGAATATGAAGTGAATTTTCTAGAGTCCAGAGTCCCAGAAAGAAAAATTCATGAATATTTTTTACTATATATAGATATAGAGGGTGAAATATGATGGTTGTTTCCTTGATGCCTGAACCATGTCATGAACACTTTGAGGCTGACAAGTTAAAAATAAATTTTTATAATTTTCTTTTGTTTATATATAAATATATATTTGAAACAAGGACAAGGTAGGCATGTAGAAAATTTGGAATGTTGATGTTATTTGATGAGTTTTGATTATATTGATGGTTGAGTATAAAATCACAATAGTTTGATGGTGACAGGTTTTTTCATTCCAATGGTTGATGCTATTTGATATATTTTGATTATACTGAAGGTTGAGTATAATATCATTATGTTAGGCAACTATGTTCTAGTGGACTACAGACTTCTCTTACCATATGAGGCTTATGCACATAATAGGATTTCAAGCATTTGTAGATATTTGAATATTCAAATGTTGAAAAACATTAATATCAAGGCCAATGATAATGTATGAATGTGCCAAATTATTAGGGTGTAGGAAGGAAATTTCATGGACAAAGACTCGGAAATATCTTTACTTAGATACAATCCTTTGGGAAAATCCTATATAGTATAAATACAATCATCCTCTACAAAATCAACTTGGTATTGCCCGAGAATTGTAACGTTAGTCCTCTATTGTCATTTTGTGCAGGGCCATAAAAGATGATTCTTCATTTTAGTTCACCTTGTTCCAACAAGGCCAACTCATCAAGCGGCTTCCCCTAAGGTTTCACTTCCCTCTTCTCTTTTGATTTATGTTTATTTCATTTTTTTTTTGTACTGGGGGAATCTATAACTGGGTGGTTCTGGTATTCACATGACACGGGGTCCATTCTCGTCGGCTGCCACTATAACCCCAGGTGCATCCACACAGCCCGCAAGCATGCGGCACGGATAAGTCGGGGTGAGATTTGAACTTGAGACCTCCTTTACAACATTCCTTCATTTACACTGCACTTGCCAGTCAGTCTACACCCCTGTGGGCTGTTTATTTCATATTTGGGACAGGATGTTTATTAAGATTTTCTCACATACACAATTCATACATTTTATTTTTTTGTTGCACCATCATTTCCAACTTGTGTTTGAGTGCATTTGTTACACTTTTGCACCAAATCATACATAGCAGAATGGTGACTCCATAGGTAAAGAAATCTATTATTTATTCTTTTGGACGTTGGATTTGAGACTTTCTTAAATCATTCATCAGTTTCCATAGTTGGCATGTCATTCACTAACCACATGACATATAGGGGTGAACTCCTTCATAGATTGCGCTATGTATGTATGTTTCTACATGTGCAATCGAGCATAATTGTTTTGTGTATTCGTTAATTATATTTCCTGTTGAAATCCATTTCCTGGTTTAGAGTTGAGTTTTACTTTTCTTAGGTACTAAATAGTTGCAGATTTAGCCATTCAATTTTAATTTTAACCAATTATTAAATTGAATTTGTTAGATTAGATTTTCCTATTTTGCACATGATCTTGGTTATTGTTGTTAGCTGTTGAACAAGATAAATAATTTGCTTCATTGTTTTTCTACTTTACAAGTAATATTTTTTATTGGATTTTGCACGAGTGAGCTTAACTTATAAGTGGGCCATTGAGTATGAAGAGCTTGTTACTAAGGATTTTCCATTCAGTATGAAGAGCCTAATGTTGAGGATTTCAAGTTGCTAAGTGTGGTTTTGAAGCTGCTGACATGGGATCTAAGTATGGTTTAGTGTTGAGTATGGATTTGAAGTTGTTGATGTGGGAACTAAGTGTGGTTTTGCAGCCAAGTGAAAGTATGATAGTTTAGCCATTGTAATATTTTGAAAAGTGATTATTTTCTTGTAAATTTATATGGAAATTAATATGAGTTTTCTAGAAAACTCATATTTATTGTAATACTTTTGACATTTCATATATTATAATTTGTGGTTTAAAACTTATATATATGGCTATACTTTATATTATGTACCAATGTTGTAATTGTTAACTAGTTAATGTTACATTGCATGATTTACATGTGTATTAGATATTATTTACAAGTGTTGTAATTAATTATAATGTGACATTGCATAATTCACATGTGTATTAGATGAGAATAAATATATGATTCTTTTTTTAATTTAAACATAATATCATATTATAAATTTATATTGATTAATAATGGACACCATTCGAGCTACTAAAATATAACGAGCACACATAAAGCGACTAAAAATGACTAAATTAGTGACCAATAAATGAGATTAATGACCAAAATTCGCAAATAAAATGACCAATAATTGAGACATGTGTAACCAAACAATGATATATAAATGACCAAAAAAACAACCAAAATCTGCATATCAATGACCAAAAATCAGTTTTGGTGGCTAGTTTACGGTCTTTTATTATGCGACCAAATTTAGTCATATTATAGCTTGTCATGTGGTCATTAATTTGGTCATAAATGTGGTCATATATTTGGTCATTGATTAAAATATAGGACCAAATTAATGACCAACCGACAAGTTATACATGATCAAAATAAAAATGACCAATTTTGGTCGCGTAATAAAAGACCGTAAATTAGCCACCAGTGATCGCCAAACCAAAAGTGGTAATTGATATGTGGATTTTGGTCATTTTTTTGTCACTAATCTCTCATTTTCCACTAGTGGTACTAGATCATAGCAACCTGCTCTGATACCATGTTAGAATAGTAGAGTCAAGCTAAACTAGTTAACCTATCTAAGCAACCAACAACATATCATAAAAGAGAATAACAGGAAAAGAAAAGGACAAGAGAACACCGATATACATAGTTCACCCTAATGGGTTACATCCATGGGAAGATAGTCTTCTATTATCTCTAGAATGTCTTCTCCAATCTTACAAGAGAGCAAAGAAAAAATACCCCAAAGAATATAGATGATCTACAATAGTGTCACAATAGTACCACTACTACATCAAGAATACATGATATGTAGAGACTCACTTGACCTTATTATATACTAAGAGATGAGGAGGAATTGCTCTCACATATTGCATGTGGGATAATATAATTCTCCAAAATAACATCTCTCAATATAATACCATGGACAAATACTCTACACAAGTAAATACAACACCATATAACTATGGGTTAAATGTATTACTCTTTTACATAAGAGTGTAGACAAATTTCGAGATAATACAAAGACATTATTACCTTCCAAGGTATATAATATATTCCAACACACCATGGGTTTGGGTCAGTTAAAAACTTAAAACAACATCATCCTTTCTTTAGCCACCATGGTTGTCTAACCTATTGTCAAATTAGGCTCATTTCCCTTTAACTTTTCTGAATGCTTGTTAGGTGGTACACAAGGTAATTATATGTATACACAATCATGTTCACCATACCATTTAATCCTTTAGATTTAGCACTGAATTCTCTCATTATTGTATTTCTGAAGTATTCATCGATGGAATCACTTGAGTGGTTCCGTGGTTGAGAAAGGTCACAACTATCAATGCTCTCATGATTGCAATATCATCTAAGGGTATAATTTCCATTGCATAAACACCCTCTACAAGTTAAATCATAGCCTAGTATTCTATATGTAATTTTAGGTAACTTCACCTGATGGTTTCTCCTACAGTTTAGTCAAAATGAATTTTGGGTGTGGAAATTTGGCTCTTGTCAAGGTACAAATGTGAATAATAATAATAATAGATACATTGTATATAAAATTTCCATTCTGCAAACAATGAAATATTTGTTGCATGTTATCTAAACACTTGACAAATGTTATAGAACTACATGGTCTCCTTAAATCCTAAATTGTGCACAATGATGTTGAGGAGTATATATGGAAATAAATTTGAAGTTTACTGAGAAAACCCACAACAAAGGTACATGTGAGGAAGGATTTAGTGTATCCAATAATAAAATTTCAATTCTAAGAAGTGAAATAATGCAATATAACATGCAGTTCCTTGTGGTTTGGGAATAAGGTTGCAAACTGTCGAATTAAAAACCACAAATTGCATGTTGAAGACAAAGAAAATAAAACTTGTCTTTTGAATGAGCATCTTGTTGGATCTTTATGAAATGGCGGAGGAGATAAGTTGATGATCAATGAGGGTGGTGTCCCCAATTACTTAAATAATTCAACCCATGTGACAATGAAAAATAAAGTGTTTTGGTCTAAGAGCATGCCTTTATCAACCCACTTCATCACTCTTTCCCAAATCTAGTGAAAATTGGTTTAAGTGAACCATCAATTTGACAAATTAATTCCCATGAAGAAACACCTAATCAGTAATTATGGGAAATATTGAATCAATTTCTGTTATTATCTGGACTGTCCTACCCTTCATAGAAACAATAAGAATGGACCCACTCTTCATACACTCTTCATTATTTGGACTGTATACACTCTTCATTGTATACAGAGTTTTTATCATAGTGTGCATTGGGATATGGTTTTGTAATGCATACCATAAAATCCACAGGAAAAAAATTGTGTTTGGTTCAAATGTAATTCAGTGTAGGACCAATGCATTTGGAGTAGACGGATGAAAGTTAAATATTGCGTACACGCTGATTATAGCTCTATATTTCGATGTAAGAGATCCAAGGATGGGACAAATTTTATGTTGTGGTGTTCTTGGAAAAGAAAACCATTTCATGCATTTGATTTCCAAATTCCAACAGTAATTGTGGCCTATATTGAGATGACTCTGCATCTCTTGTGACTTGTTCCTCAACTATAGAATGTGTTAAGGTAAGTAAGAGAGAAAAAGAAAAGGAGTGTCATAAGACTGAATTTGAGAGATGAGAATATTTAATTAGGATATGATCTTACAAGCTATCAAAGGATGAAAAGCTTGTTCATTGGTCCAAAAAATGGCCATCCCAACGAGGGAATGGTCCCATGTCACAAAAACATGGTCAAATAATCCAAGGAGATGGCCCATAAAACAATAATGAAACTATCTCAGCCCCACTAAGGAATGACCCATGTGTGTAAACTAAATATGACTTCCTTCTACTCGTGGAATTAGATGACAAAAAAAGGTATACATCATGTCTAGGCTAAAACACTATTCCTTAATTGTTGTCTCTACTCGATTATTCATGAATGGAAATTAAAGGGTTACCGCAATGTATTTTTCTATATCTAATAAGAGGTGGTATTGTATTGGATAAAGGTTACCCCAATGTATTCTGCCTGAATATTCTGGTGGCTTAGACATGACTAAGAGGAAACCCTCGGTTAAACCCTAGCAACCCTGGGAGGGTCGAATCACTCCCGTATTGAATATAGTTGTGATTTCTCAAATGGAGTGGAAATGGGGGATAGAAAATTGTACTTACAGAAGACATTTTTGTAGTTAGTGAACTCCTGAAACTAGTCACAAAGTCCTGAAACCAACCACGGTGGGTTAATCAACCCATGAAGGAAACTGACAGAGCAAAGAAAGAACCTGTGTATTCGTCGAAGTTTCAATAATCAATCTCACGGAGGAACCGACAAAAGTCAAATCAGAAGTCACAAATCTGTATCAACCCAAAGGAATGGCCGACTCCATGAAGGAAATGGAAAGTATTGGAAGAGTGTAATTTTTTAAACGCGTGATCCAGGTAAGTGAATAATTAACCAAAAAATTTCGTGTTATATGCTTTTGTTTTATTGTTTTTTTTTATTTTTTTATTTGTTATTTATTATCATTTATTAGTTTTTATTTTTTATTATCATTTTATTTTGTTAATTTTTTTGTCCTCAACGTAATTCATCCTTGGAGGAAACATTTTTTGATGAGGTCAATTATGACACTTTACTTTTATATGACTCATGGGTCAATGACATACATATAGGTTGCAAAAGTTTTTCAATGGTCCCCTCTAATCATAAAGTTTTACATGAAGATTGTAGTGTCTAGAGGTAGGCATAGGGTTTGATGACAATATTGATAATGGAAATGCTTCCTATAAGGATTCCATGGCTAGTAATACCTTTTCTGAAATTTAAAAAACAAACAAACAAACAAACAAACAAACTAGTAAATTAGACAATGAATGATACATTTGTGTTTCCCCTTTTAGTTTGTAGTCTGAAAATGCAATAAGAGACCTCTTTGTTAGCATGCCAACAACTATTCTCACTTGTCAAATTGACTCATCATTTTTACTAAGCAAGATGATATTGAGAATTAATGGAAACATGAACATGATTTTCTTTAGAATATGTATTCTCTAGAAATCCCAGTCTTATTCTTAGATCCTACCTTTTCCCCCTAGTGATACATACGCTCTTGAAGTTATCCATTTTAATTATATCATTGATTTTAACTCTTGTTCTAGTTATGATGGATACCGTAATCAAGAGCTAGAGTTGTTAATGAACAAGAAGAATATAGTTCAAGGATTGTTGGAAGGAAGTTAGGACCTATATTTCATGAGTATCCTAGGGAAGAGTTTAGATTGATTATATGCTCTACTTAAATGTGGATTTATTTAAAGTGTATTTTCATACAAATTCATATCTTAGAAGATATATTTAACTTCATCGATAATAGACGGTCATTTTTTAATGAGGTGCTTGGACAAAACTTTAGGGTTTGAAAATAAGGTACACCATTTCTAATATATTATTATTTCATTGTACTTAAATGATACTATTTTCCACCAACTAGTCTATATGAGTGAATAGTTGGACTGAGGTGACATATTAATTGTGATTAGACATATGCTAATGGATTCTCACTACCATATGAGGCATAAGTTTGGAAACTTTTATTCTTTAATTATATGAAACCATTGAATCCACTATCAATTCTCATTGAATATGATATGGTTTCAAAAATATTATATTGGATTGAGTTGTTTCCATATTTTGAATTTATAGTCTTTGATTGAACTTATGTAAGTGTCTTTATTTGCTTGATATATTGCATTAGTCATATATTTATTTTTCACATTCATTTGTTACGTTTTTACAAATTTTTAAACTTTTAACCTTTAGTTAACTTAATTTATTATTATTTTTATTATTATTATCTAACAAAAATTGAAATAATATGTTTTTCTTTAATATTTTTTTTAGGGTTGGGTTATTTTATGTTAAAAAAAAATATTCTTTCAACCCATTAATCTATATACATGTTAATAAATTATTTCACAATCTTGAACAAGTGGGCTTGGTTTTAAATTTCTCACAAAAAATTAATTTGCAAGGCCAAAAAAATGTATAATATATGTCAATAAAATGAATTTAAAATAAATGAACATATAAGTGGGGCATTCATCTTGGTCTCTTAATCAACATCAATCACTATAAAATGGTCACTCTAAAATAATGTAATAAAGTGACAAATGTATAGGAATATAAAGGAAAAGCATTTATCTAATGATTCAATTCGAAATTAAATGCACAAATTATGTAAAAGATACCTTATCTACACCCATTTTATGTTTGAACTTTCTTTTTTGCATTTACCAAATTCACATGATGATGTGTATTTCTATTAAATACAAATTTGATCCATTTTGAGTTGTAAATATATTGGATTTCTTTCCACCTTCACTTAAATCAGGATTATGAAGGTGTTGATATTTTGGTTGTCTAGAAATCATTTATGCACTCAATATATTTGTGTGATCATACTAAAGAATAGAATGATTATCCCACCTTCCCCTAAATTAGGCTGATGAAGGTGTTGATATTTTGGTTGTCTGAAAATCATTTATGCACTCAATATATTCGGTTGACCCTCCCACACTATCAATGCATGTGTCTAGTCTAACCATGCCAATTTTCATACCAAGCCAACACAAATAAAAAAATTCATTGTTGGCCCCACGTAGCACATTAATTAATATATAGGTGTGGTTTTTGTTGCTCAAATTGTTAGAGTCAGTCATGTTTGACGATGAATTTGACGATGATTATGATGATGATGATGATGACGATGATTATGATGATGTTAGTTATGACGATGATGATAATGATGATGTTGATGATGATGACAATGATGATGACGATGATGATGGTGATGATGATGAAGATGGTGATCACGATGTTGCTGTCATATGAAATGATGAAGATGATTATGATGATGATGATGATGATGACGATGATAATGATGATGCCGATGATGATGATGATGATGATGATTGAGTTTGGAAAACCTGCCACACTGTCAATGCATGTGTCTAGTCTAACCATGCCAAGTTTCAGACCAAGCCAACACATATATAAAAAAATTCAACGTTGGCCCCACGTAGCACATTAATTAATCTATAGGTATGGTTTTTGTTGCTCGAATTGTTAGTGTCAGTCATGTTTGACGATGAAGATGATGATGAAGTTGATGATGATGATGATGATGATGATGATGATGATGATGATGATGATTATGATGATGTTAGTTATGATGATGATGACGATGATGATGATGATGATGAGACGACGATGATGATTATTTTAAGAGGACAACTCTAAATTATGTTAATAACCACCTTAATTCACACCAAAATCATTAAATTGGTTAAAAGGACAAAGAATTACATTAACTATGATTAGAACATAACATTTAACTGATATTTATTTGGCTTGTGATTCATTTTAGAGATATGTAAAATGCCAGAAAAACCAAACATCAATACTTGATTTCCATGTCATCATTATTGAAATACGGTGGAGATATGCATATTCATGTATCTTCCATCATTATTGAAATACGGTGGACTTAAGTATTGAAAAATAAAATTCCAAACAATATTAGCTGCAAAGACATTGAACATCAAATTAAAATTGATAATATTTAACTTACCAGTAAGCGGAAGCACATTGTTCACAAAAATAAATATTTCTTTCTTTTCACCTATATTTATTCTCTTGTATATCATATGTAGAAACTGTCCCACTGTAAAATCTGTTGGAATCATATATCTGCAAATCCAAAATGATGATCTATTCAACTACAATAAAAATGAATTTTAATTTGTATCTTCTATTTTATGAAATTGATTTCTTTTTCAAATCAAATTATATAATAATAGTCAAATATTTAAAAATTCAACATATAAAAAATAACTTATTTACATAACAACACTTGGATCTTACAGGTATGCGATTTGGATACTTGTCATATATTCTTTTAGCCTTGTCTTTTCTTCTATTTGTAATATGATCAAATTAATGTTAGTTACTCTTTTCAAAACAAATAAGATAAAATAATATTTATAAAATTATTGAATTTTGAGTACCAATAAAATTCAATATTTCTATCACAATATTCAATCAAAATATATAGAGTATATATATTACTGCATACCTCATACACTTCAATAGAATTCATCATCTTGTTCATCCAAATCATCATCTATATCATCCAATATAGATTCAACATTGTAAGGATTGTCCATATCATCATCGTCATCTAAGTCAGTTACGATCATCATGTCATCATTGATATCATCTTCATGGGAATTTTCTGCTACATCATCTGATTCAACTAATTATTCGACATATTCTTTTGGAACATTATCATCTAACTCATGTTAATAATTATCCTCATCATCATATTCTTCTTATAGACCCTCTTGATTACCTTCCTCTAGGTTATACTTTACTGACCTTCCCCTTAGATCGTGTCTTGTAACAAATGACCAACCCGTTTTACTTGGAACCTTGGAGTAAAATACCTATTCACATTGGCTTGGAAGAAAATAGGGCTTTGTTACTTGCACAAACAACCTTGTATTTACCATGGTAAATCCTTTATCATGTTAAATAATAGTTCTATCAGGATCATGTTGATTCAATCATAACATGTACCATTTGACAATGAACAGGACTACCTTGAAGGATTTAAATTTACTGAAGAATATCTTCTAGATACCCATAGTATCGATTTTCTAAGAGATCTGGATTTTTGTCTCTTATATAGGAAACATTGGTCACCTCAAATACTGTCACTCTGATGGTTTCTTCATTTCATCCAAAGTTTTGACGTGATATCTACATCCATTGCACACCATATCCTTATGGTGTTTTACCTACAACAATCCATACACTAACAGATTACATAATAATTCAATATTTATGATTAAGTGCATGTTGATGCCATACAGGGAAAATATCAATGTGTGCATCAATATGTAATTTGCAAAAAAAAAATTAGAGTGCTTGATTAATATGATTTCATGCTTATCTTTTAAACCATATGCTAAATCGATTTCCCTTTGTGTAAGATTGGTATCTCGATTGCGATGTGATTCTTTAACCAATGAAGCCACACCTTCCCATGATATTCCATGACCATATTGTTCACATCATTCAATCCATACCTTCATCCAGAAAAGAATGTTTGTGATGTTTAAATTAATTGCATCCCACTCTTGACCAACTACTTGATGATGATAAAAATTAAAATTCAATACAAATGTAAATTATCTTAACAAAGTATATGCTCTTAGTTGATGAAATATATTGAATATAAAAATAGAATATGTATGATATATATAAATAACATCCACTAGCTAATAATTACCTTTCCCCTTCGGGTTTTGCCCTTCAAAATTGTTATTGGAGTCCAGATCATGAATGCGATGTAAAATGAACTTTGACACTAAATTAGAAATATATTCACTAACATACAACATGTTTTGATATAATGTATATCCCTCCATCATATAACCCTCGGCACGTGCTCGTTGTCTAACCAAACAATTTATAAATTTCAAGTGCCTCTCAACCATCCACATGGACCTTGAGTGAAAATGTCCACACAATTCAATCTCCTCGACTTGGTGTATGAGGTAGTTTTCCCATGCATTGAAAAATGCCGAAGATAGATGCTTCTTCATTTCACACATGAGACAAGGAATTTCTCTTCTCCCATACTTTATATCATCTTTATGGGTTTCTTTATATGACAACCATATATAAGTGACGCAAACCAATAACAATATTTAACCAAAAAAACATTTAATTACATAACATCAATTAGTGCAAAAAAATATATAAGTTCTATGATGAATTAAAGAAACACTAAGCACATGAAAAAAATCGCTATTTACCTCATGTATTTCTCAATATTATATATAACTTGTTTGACAAATTGTTGTCAAAGTTGTCCGGGGGAGAGAGAGGTAGAACATACTGTAACAATATATAAACCACATCATTTTTTAAACAAATAGTAGACAAACAAAATAACAACAAAATGCACAGAAATTAAAAAAACAATAACACCATAATAATTACCTTCATGAAGACATGCCAATCATGTGTTTTCACCCCCGCAAAATCACCTTTTATTTGTTATGATATTCTTCATGTTCGCACAAAATCCAGTGGAAAATTTAATTTTCCGCATGACTTATTTTACAACATTACTTTTTTTCTCCTTTAACCTCCATGGAAGTGAGTTTATATTAATTTGGTCTTCGTTTATATTAAATTGAATGGTGTCTTTCATTGCATGGTTTCCTTCTCAAATGTATTTGCAAATTTTGACACTTTTTTCTTTGTTTCCCCTTAGATCCAATATTCACCATAATGTTTTAATCACATTCTTTCTGATATGCATTGTATTAAACATATGAGCAATTTGTGGGTGCTCATAGTAGGGAAACCTGCTGAATTGTTTAGGATAACTTTTCATTCCTCGTGGAAACCCATTAATTCCTTGATGATCACAATGGACATCATGAATCGTAGTTTATAAGAAAATTACAGAAATCAATTATGGCCACTATAGTAAACAACACACAATAAAACAAATACATAACAATCCATATGAGATTATCCATATGTACCAGCTTGATGATTTCTATTAGATTGCAACTTCCAAAGGTGAGGTGTCATTCTCTATGGTTTTAATGCAGTCTCTTGCTTCCCATTGAATTTTTTGTGGGTTGTTTGATACCTGTGATTCTTAGAGAGGAAATTCTTGGACTCATCAAACAACTCCTTTCTTAATCCTTTTCAGCAATGAGATTTGATCTTAGGAACACAAAATGGACATGCAAATTTTCCCTGTGTCTGAAGACCTACATATAAATATGGAATATCTATGTAAATTATAACTATATATAAAATGAATGGAATATTTATAAAAACATGCGTGCATACTACTATATTAACTAGTTCATAATTTTAAAAGCAATTAAAGTGGAGCTTAAAAATACAAACCACAAAAATGGGTTAACCCTAAGGCATCGTGTATTGTCCATACAAGCATTGCATGGAATTGAAATTTCCTATTAGGATATTTAGACACTTAGGAATTAGTTGAGATTAACTTGTGTAATATATCCATTAGGTAAAAATGTGTTCCTTTAGTATGAATTAACATGCATTTGTAAATATTATAATCCGACGGTCATAATATGTTCTAGACATAGAGTGATCTAACGGTTCAACTTCTCTTACATCATACCTACCATTGATCCATGGCTTAAAACCCGATTGGTCTATGATCTCTATTTAAAGAGCATAGAGGGTCCTTGGCTAGTTGATTGATTATGAGAAGCTCATGTAACTTTATTTCTTTTGCGTAATACATTGCTCCAAGTAGCTATTTGGCTTGGGCCATGGACTGTTTCCCTCTCGAGGGTTTTAACCACATGATAAACATCGGTGTGTTGATCTGTGATCTATTTGTGTGAAGCGGTTTCTCAAGGTGTTCAGTATTTTGGGAGTACCCTGTGTACTTGAACATGGTATCAGAGCGTTTATGAAGAGTCGCTTTCAGTTTTGATCAAGATCTGGAACCGGTGTTGCTGAAACTTTGAAAGGGTTTATGTTTCTAGATTTTATGTACATTTGTGGTCTATGAGATCTATTCCATTGCATCTGAAGTTTCGTTTACATTGGGAAATATTTTTTGTTTCATTGAAAACTGTTTCCGTTTGTTCCAGAAACACCCATTTCGGCAAATCTGAAGGTATAATGTTACAGTGACGGATTTTTTTTTTTTTAATCTCTCATATTTTATAAGTTTTATTATTAGATATTTTCTATTTTAGTCTCGAACTATTGCCTTCCCTAGCTGCGTATGCTCTTTTCCATGCACCTTGCGCAATCACGACGAATCAGAAACAGTAAGGGAAAGTTTTTTTTTCTTGTCTTCTCGGCTATGTAGTTCTTTGTCATGCACCTTGTGCAATCACGAAAAATAAAAAATAGCGAGAAAACTTGAAAACGTAAACTTTCCGGGTAAGCTAACCAAGATCTAACCCCATTGTGTGGAAAAAGTTTTTTTGTTTTTGTTTTTCGTTTTTTTTGTGATTTGCAGGAAAAAATGCAAGCATAGAGAACGAGAGAGAAGAGTTTAAAAAAAAATACCCCTTCCTCTTTCCATTCTTTTATGTACCTTTTAAAATTAGCTCACTTGGTCCAAAGTTACTTTATTCCTTAATAGGTCTTGAGTTCAAGTCTTATTAAGCTACTTTTTAGTGCATGCAATTTCTATTTTCAAGTTACTTTATTGTAAAAGTGCATCTCACATAAATAAAATAAAATAAAAAGTGAGTCACTTAAGTCTTTTAATTTATTGCCGCACTATTTAAAAGTAACATTATTGTAAAAGTGAACATCACTTATTCTACAAAAGTGATTCACTTAAAAGAAACTTTATTGTAAAGTGATTGTCAAAGGTTGATCTTGGGAAGAGGGGGGTTCTCTTTTTTTAGTTGGTCAAGTTAATATCCACCACGTCACTATTGGGGACAGCTTCAACATTTTCTTTGATCAAGCATAACTTCATCATCTAGAATCAATTTTCATTGCCGTTTTTTTTAAAACCGCATATCTTTTCGATCTCTTTGGATCCAGAGAGTTAGTTTCTGTTCTTTAAGCCATTATTTTTTAGTATGGCTTCCCCTTGTGATATTATAGTTACAAGTTCTAACTATTTCTCATGGAAATCACGTATGGAGGATGTTCTACGAAGTAGGAGACTTTTCAGGATAACCTCAAGGAAAGAAATAGAACCCACTGATGATGATAAGAAAATTAAATGGGAAAATACATGTGATGAAGCTCGTGGATTGATTGAGATGTCAATCTCTACTGATTTATGATTCCACATATCTGGAATTGATGAACCTGATATAGCTTGGGAAAAGTTGGAATCTGTGTTTGCTAAACACAATGAAATTTGGGGTCATCAACTTGAGAACGAGTTGATTTCCTTGAATCCAAATGATTTTTCATACATTTAAGACTATTTATCTAAGTATAAAACTCTTAGACTCTTATCTGTAGAATGCAAGATTAAAAAAGAAGACAAAAAATGTATTTATCATATTCTTTCCAAACATGGACCTGCATATTCTATTTTTGTATCTACATTCTACTCCATGAAAGAATCATTGACTATATCTAGCTATCAACAGCCTAGTATTGAATCATTTTGTGATTCCTTAATTAGAGAGCAAGATAAGCTCATTCATCTTGGAATAATTAACAATGCAGATACATATGGGAAATCCTTATTGTCCCAACAGAAAGAAAAGTCCAAGCCTCCCAAGAAATAGAATTTTGACAATAATAAGTCAAACAAAAAGGGTCCCAAACCCTCTCAATCGGCTCCTTCTTTAAAACATGACAAAGGATCCAAGCCAAAAGGAAAGAAGACTGAGCGTCATAGCAATTTTTGTGGGAAACATAATCATGATGAATCTAAGTGTTTCAAGAAGATGGTAGCCTTGGAAGCAATAATGAAGAAGCACCACATCATCCTAAATTCATCTTTAGAATCTAACTCTTATGGACATGCACTTTATGCTTCTGGTTACTCTTATACTACATCTTCTTCTTCTACTTCAAATGAATGGCTCATTGATTGTGGGGCATCTTATCATATGGCTAAGGATCAAGCCATCTTTTCTACTATGCATGAATGTAACACCAAACAAATATTTGTTGGTGATGATAGATCTCTAAGTATTGTAGGATATGGAATAGTTCCAGTAGAAAATGGTCATTTTAGTGATGTAATATGCGTTCCAAAGATTTCCTGCAATTTGTTATCAGTCTATCAAATTACTCATTTGGGTGAAGGTAAAACTGTGACATTTAGACCTAACCAAGTTGTAATCAAGGATTTTAAAAATCCTCAAAATGTCCTTTCTACTGGAACTGTTGATGATATTACCAGGTTGTACAAATTTAACAGCTTTGGGTCATCACCTTTTCCTTCAGTTTTTGTTGTTCATAGTGATAACTTGAGCAAACTTTAGCATGAGCAATTTGGTCACTTAAATTATCACTCATTGCAACAACTATGTAAATACCACTAGTAGAAAATGAGAAATTAATGACTAAAAAATGACTAAAATCAGGCTATAAATGATTATTTTTGAGTCGATGACTAATAGTAGCAAATTTTCACTATCTTATAGCTAGTCGTATTTCACTAGTCATTAATAGCTTGACTTAGTAGTCTCTGATTTAGTCATTGATTTAGTCATTGATAGACAATTATTTAGTCATTGATAGTCAATTATTTAGTCATCGATTTAGTTATTGTTTTAGTCATTGATAGTTAATGATTTAGTCATTGATTTAGTCACTAAGTTAGTCATTGATTTAGTCACTAATTTAGTCACTGATTGCAACCATTAATGAACAAATATACGAATAAATAAACTACTAGATATTAACATATTAATGACTAAGCTAAATACGACTAAGATACTGGAAATTAGCTACTAATAGTCGTATATATGTGAATTTAGTCGTTTTTGTAGTCACAAATTTATGATAGGGCACAGAGGAATTGAACCACCAACCTCCTGCCTATAATTAGGAAAGTGCTCTACCATTAAGCTAGCACCTTTTAAGAAGTTGTTATTGCTTGACAATGATGATATTCAAACAAATTTATGATAGATATCAATCTACAAACTACATAATTATTGCTATTACAACTTACTAGTAACCAGTATTTATGATAAACTAATTCCTGAGAGTTATGTACAATTTTCCCTGTAACTAAAGCTAATAAAAATACTACAAATACTCTTACCAAAGATATTTAGTGATGATTACCTATTCCCATTCTTCATCACTATCATTCTTATAGTCCAAAGAAGACTCCTTCCTGAAAGGATTTCGAGGCACAATGCCATCGCTGCATAAAAAACAAAGAGTCGGAAACAAAACTTTCCCTCGTGTCTACTGCATTATTAAGAATCCACGAGCTTCAAGGTGTTTCAGATGTTCCTCATCATGGGCTATCAAAATTAAAACACAACCTGTTTCTTTGATAATTAATAAACTTAAAATTATGCAAAGTATATTCACCTTTTCTTTGAGAAGGTTCCATAACAAGCAGGTCTATGGTTGTGATCAAACTGCAAAAGGTTTCTTCTCTTATTGTGAAGCCTATTTTAGCTTTAAATCAAATGATAAACATTCTAAGAGCCAGGAAGATTCAAAAACTTATTGCTAATGGAGACTCGACAATTATCATTTGCAAAATTAGAGACTTGACTCCCTATGCACTGTAATGTCTTGCAAAAATGATCTCTAGACCTAGAATTCAAAGAATTGCAAGTATTTTGACTTGGGGAATTGCAAGTATTGCAAGTATTTAGCATTTAATCATATACTATTTCAAAGGTACCATTTCGTATGGAGGAGTTATGCTTTGTGAATCATTATTCCTTGGCTATAAGGGAACCTAATAGTGGATTCAATAATTAAAGAGTCATGTTGCAAATATAAAGAGAAATACCTTGCTCCTACAACATTGCATCTTTAGAGAAACCTTTAAAGGGTTGTATATTTGGCTTCTAGATGATAATACCAATTATTTGAAAGGCAAGACAACTAGTTAAGCATGAATTAAACTTGAAAAACTTGCAAACTATTAGGTATAACAAAATATATATCAACTCTGTGTTGAGATGTACAGGATCTGAAACAACTTCCATGATGATTGAACAACAGTTCACAGAGAGAAATAACCATTTATAAGAACTGAACTTTCCTTAGAATGTATGGTCACCTAAAATAAGACTACACTAAAATTTAGATTCTAGTAAGATTTTGAGATTGACTAAACCTATCGAAAAGGTTGGAGAGACTAGTATTCTACAGTGTTCTTATAATGCACAGTTGCAGAAAGGCATATTCTTATCAAGGTTTGTGACTTTCAAAATAAAGGAATTTACTTGACCATGAAATGCACATTTATGATGAAGCAAAGGATATAGAAAATCATGATGAGGTTCATATTCCCCATTTGAACTGCCTATAAGAAACTATTTCTTTGTAAGGGAAATAAAGCATGTCTCCATCCTGCTTGAGTGGAATGTGAAAGTGCCCTGCCCTAATTATCTGATTATGAATTAGTTTTAAGTTGCAATTCCCTTCAGGCCCTATGGCATGTTTATGCCTTCCACTCTGACTCCCCACGTGGGATGCATTTCTTCTTCAATGGAATATAAGAGCCTCACTAAGACCTGGGTCTCGTATTTTGGTGTGGAGTTATATTTACAAGTACAAAGTTCAAGGTTCATGAAGAATTTTTCAAAACCTACCATTAGTACAACATTATAACATAGGGTATGTTTCTGCGGGAGGATATAGGCAGGGCAGAGCATATGGTAAGAGTAAGAGAGAGTCTGACCTAGCTAATTTAAAGAAAAAAAATTGAAATCACACAAACAAAAAGCATCACTAGAAAACAATTTGTTTGTTGGAAGTTCATTCTATGTATCATGTAATTCCAATTCCCTAGGTTGTTAAGAGGCAGTAGTGCAGACATTGCAGGTTTTGCCTCTTTCCAACCTACAAGCTGAAAAGTCGTGTGATCAAGCCATCTACTATCATAATAGTGGATCAAAAATTGTGAAATCACTTGGCACTGATTTTTTTACCCTCCAAAATGTCGAGGATCTGAATGTTTCATTATTGACAGAATCAGATAAATTTCAATTTGACAAATCTGTCATTGCCAACTTGAATGAAAGTGGTGCCGTGAACAACTTAGATATTGAAAATAATTCTACTTCATTATAATCCTTACCTTCCCACAAGGTGAGCAGTTAGAAGTCTAAAAATTTGATCACTGGATACTTAATGCCAGAGGATAGTAAAACTGTGTTGGAACTTGGAAATGAATTTTTGTTCTGCAATGTCTTTAGTTTTGTTATCAAGTTTGAAAGTATAAAGAGGGAAATCATTTCTCATTATTATTTTAGTGGGCACTCAACAAATCACCGCAGGTTAGAAGCCATCTTTTATACAACAGTCTAATGAATTGACATTGAATGTGCAGGAAAGTATGTTTACTACTTGTAGACAAGTTGTGCAGATAACCAAAATGAGCATGGCAGTAGAGAATGGAGATATTGACAAGAATGGTCCAATGGCATAGGAATGCAAAAAGAATGAGAAAGTGGCTGAGCTTACACCAGAATCCACCTATCATCAGAAACTTAATAATTTAACATTTCCTATTGAAACAATTATGACTGATGGTTATCAACAAGTAATGCAAACTGCTTAGTTTAGCATGAAGATGGTGAATGGTTGTGCCAAGAAAATTGAACACTCAAACCTAGAATTTCAAAATAGTGGTGAAGAAGTCGTCATTAATATGGATATGAATAGTGATCATACTAGGCAGACTGGTCTTATGAACCAGGAATCTGAAGGGAGTGATAAAGCACTAGGGCCTAGTGCAGAAATAGAGGATGATCTTACTCAGCAGACTGGTCACATGAATCCAAAATTTGGAAAGAATGTTGAAGTAACCAGAACTAGCATAGAAATACCAAATAGTCTTACTAAATACAATCTTATGAACTTGAAATCTGAACATAGTTTTAAAACAGCTAGAACCAGCATGAAAATAGATAATGATAATGATAAGAAAGCTTCTCTTATCAACCAAGAATCTAAAATCAGTGTTAATGTAGGATGCACAGCATTTGAAGCAACAACACAAGATGGAGGGAATCCAAATCCTTGTAATGAGCAATGCGTCATGACTTCAGATTCGGGTAGTTGTAAAATTGGTTCTCACAATCATTTAAAGCTGCATAATTAACATGCAATAGAGTTCTCAGTTCAAGTTTGATATGCTCATCTTTGGGTCATATATATGTTTCTGTTATGTTCCAACCTATTTGAAAATGTTTTGTTAACATGGTATTTTTACTCGTTTTAAATAAAGGACAGGCTTTAAAAGTTTAACTCGTTGCTTAATGACTTGGAAAGTACGAAGCAAGATAATTTAATTTCTTTGGATATATTTAGATTCCGAAATTCAGAGTGAAATAACAGATACTGACAAAAAGATTTCCAAAGGAACAGTTACTCCTATATATTGATAATGGCATGGAGCTAAACGTTAAAAATTAAAATAGTTTACTGAACACTTAATATCCTTGCAGCTGGTGGAGAGTAACCGTAACATTTATTAGGTTGTTTTATTGTAGAGAATCCTAGCACTCAAGGTGGAGGAAAACTTTGTTATCTTGAAAACCTTGAAAAGGATGTCAAGGAAGAAATAATAGTAGGGTTATATGTGCCATGCATGACAGGAAACGTTTTTAACAAAGATGAAAAAGATACTGAGAAAGATGAGTTCAAGGTCAAGACTTCAGAGATTGGCATTGACTCTGTTTCATCTACAATTGAAGAGTGTGCGCTCTCATAGGGTGGTGTGTTCCCAGGTGATAGTGAAGAGTCTACCAACAAGTGTGATATTTCTTTGGTGTAGTATTCATGCAAATCTAAGGATGGTCAAGCTGGGGCAAAAATACTTGAAACAAAAATTCAACCTTTAGGATGCTTAAGATGCAAGGATGCAGAGGTTGAATCCAAAAAATTTGAAGCTAGAATCCAACAATGTCGCAGTATGTCCCGAATTCATCGTATATCTACAGTTAGAGTTAATTCAGGAAATATTTTCTCTAAAGGGAGCAGCAAATCTCCTGCTATTTTGCCTAATTTTGGACATGGGAAACGTTTGAATTCTAGGCAACCTAATGAAATATCTCAAGTGCAATTGTAAAATTTGTATCCACTATCAAGCTCACATTAATTATGTGGATATGGTGTTATCATTCCATGGTTATCTTTGAAGTGGATGCATTGTTTCATTGACTTATAAACCTGGATTTCCTTGCCATTCCTCTTAATTGTTTTTAGTCTTGTTCTATGCAGAACCATGCCTTGAAAGACTTAACTGAATGTAGACAAGGTCAACCTGAAGATCCTATTTGGACCAAGACCTTCCAAAATGAGGTAACATATTTTTTTTCACTTATTTATCTTGTGCCATTAGATTTATTGTCCCTAACTATTCTAGTGTTTCAACCTATTGGAAATTAGAATTTCATTTTGCTTCATACTCAGAAGTATCGGTTGAAATTATGGCCTAGAAAAATTACACAAACTATATGTCTGTTTGCATAAAGCAACAGCTTAAATTAGAATTCCATTCTACTTCATACTTGGAAGGATAGGTTGTTTTGGTGAGGGTTTAGCCCAAAGGGCTGAGAATGTACATTTTGCAAGCATGTGAAGCAATTGATGATGTGAGGCTGCCCTTTAAACTTGATCGAAGGTATGAGTGCTGCAATGCCAAAATGGGAATGGGAAGAAGTCAGTATCAGGCCATTTCCTAACCATACATCTACATTCTATCCTCAAAAAAACCTTCTAAGATATACTAACTTGATCCAGAGAATAAGCCTTTAGGTGCTCTGACACACAAGTCTCCCATTAGCAACTTTGACTTGCATATGATTCCCATATTTGCCTCAGATACTCTAGCAATTGTTGGGTTCAAACTTTAGGAAGTTCTATAACCAAGTTGAGCTCCTGATTAGAGCATTTTGTGTCAGGGCAGGTGAAGTACTACTCTCTGCAGTGCATCCGATAAGGTGTATGTAACCAGTTGACACTAGAGGTATGAAGAAAATTATGTGAAACCCCACATGAAAATTTTGGTAATGCATAAAACACAAATTTAGTTGTGGTAATTGTGATAATTATGTGAAAAGAGAAATATAATGAAAAATAAGAGGAAGTAGTCATACATCCCACAAGTCTCTAGCTTGAACAACTACATTACAGGGAAGTCCAATGTCAGACCATTTGGCAGTTATAGATGCTTGTGAACCACTTATGTTCCATAGGATTACTACAAATATGTGGTTGGGTAGTGGCCCAACCCAAACTTGCAGTCATTTATATGTTCAAATTTATATAGAAAGAAAATAGGCCAGACTTACAAAACATAGATTGAAAATAAAAGGCACAAGAGATAGCATACAAACATTGAAATTGTAAATACAGTACAAAGGGTATGAAATTATAGAATTTGGATATTGAATTAATCTTCAGAGGAACTAAATACTTAACCTACAAAATAATTCATACCTCAATGTCCCCCTGCTGGCTAACTTTCTTTCCTTGAACTCCTTGTGGATCTGCACAAATCCAATAGAATTCATAGATGTCAATTAACAAAGTTAACCTTGAAACATATACATCAAAAGGATTCTTGCAAATTTATAAATATGACCTTGGTTGACATTAATAACTTCTCTGCTTCCTAGAATCTCTATAGTTTGTGGAGTTGCAGACCTTATATCACATCCAATCAGCAGAGGTGCCTGGAGGATATCAGATTTGATTATCATCCAGCATGAGACAATGATAGTACAGAATATTAAAAATAGATAGTCAAATTATTAATTGCAAGTAGCACACTTTTATATAGAAAATGAAATGAATTCATTGACTTTTCATCAATTCTACTATCTATTCTTTGTTTTGCTCTATTCTACTCTTCTCTTTTTCCAATTCTATTTGTTTCGTTCTAGCCTTATTTTGCGTTTAGTAGTTATCACAGAGATGTATAATAATATATTGTTCATTTCTGTCAATTTATAATAGAGACTATGACATCTTACACTCGACCCCCTTTCTTACCTTCATTAAAGCTCATATGTTGAAGTGTGACCGATATTCCTCGGTGCTCAATTGGCCATTGCCAACTTCTAACATGTCAGGATCTGGCTCAGGAAATGACCAAATACATAGAGAAAATTGGAATTTGAGATTGAAATTCCTCATAGAAATATTAGCATCAAAATTCTAATAATTTACATGATACAAGAGGAGTTTGTAGTTTACCATTCCATCCACCAGGCCCTGCATAAGTTGCCCACCAGTCATTCTAGTTAGCTCTAGATGTGATACTGAGAGAAACAATTTAAATTCAGATGATTATAATGAGAAAATATATATTATATACAGTAAATTATATTGCCCAATTTCAAACATTTAGAAGACATTATGCCCATAAATCTATGAAGTCTATCACCTTTCCCATTTATCTTCAATGTCTCCTGTAGTTCTCCAATTGTTGGCTATCTTGGGTGCCCAAGTTGCAAGATTCTGCTCACCCTTGCATAATCAAAATAGATGAAACTAATATTTGGGTGACCGTGCCTCTTTAATTAAACCATGAATTAAATGTACATATTATTGTTTACAAATGCCTCTTACCATTCACACATTGAATAGAATATTGGGTGGCCTGCCTTTCTAAGAGCTTCACTCATTTTTGTGTACCTGTCATTGATCAAACAATGTACAAATAGTTGTACCTTTGTTGAGGATTTATGCCACCATTAAAGCAGTTATCATATTTCAAATAATCTATCCCCTGAACCAAGACCTTCCAAGAAATCTAAAAATTAGTCATAAATTCATACTCTGATACCAAAAAAATATTAAAAAATCTAAAAATTAGTCATAAATTCATACTCTGATACCAAAAATATCTATATGGACTTTTAATATTAACTCTCTTTTTCAGAAGAAAATATAAACTCTCTATTATTATCCAATGGAAAATTTGTACTTTTAATGGGCCTAAATAAGTAATGTTTGGATACTTTGTGAGATGGGATCAGTGGAGTGGCACACATGTCCGCCCAGGGATTCAACATATCCCACTTTGTTTCTTCATCTTCACTTTGGCTTTCCTGTCCTAATAATTGAAGAGAAATTCCAGGTAAACTACTTTTGGCCCTATTCTCCTTTCCGAGTTATCTATGCCTCCTGTTGAGAGAATGCCCAATCTATTTCTCAGAGATTTTCCCAGAGAAGAAGTTGGGCACTGTAGTAAGTATTCTGGTATACTTTTACGATGATGTTGCAATGGAGTAGAACTATTGGTGACATGCTGCTCCTTGTTTATATTCATGTACAGGTAATAAAAAATTTAAATAGTACCTAAAAAGGCCAAATCCAGTCATTGACATAAAGGCAAACTTGAAGGAAAAAGGAAGTCTAATCTAGCTATGTATTAGATCCATGTTGGAATTAATTCCACATTTGGCCAAAGGAGTTACAAATACATTTTTAGTAAACTTCTTCTAGGTTTTTGTTTTTCTTGTTTTTGCACTCAGTTTGCTAGGGACAAAAAGACAATGATTGAGGAAAACATTGAGATAAAAGATGCAAGGCTTCAATCATAGTAGGATGCAAACCCAAATAGAGAAAAAATATTTTCTGCTAAAGTCAGTATGCAAGAAGGAGTGCAATGATATGTAATTATGCTTTGCACAGTCATTCGCTCATAGAGTAAAACATTAGTCTTTCTTATAATTTTTTCTTTGTTGTGTAATGATTCATGAATCTTTTTGTCTATTGATATATCCTGCTTTTGCTTTATCAAGCATAGATCAGGACGCCTGTAAAACAAACTGATGTGCCCTATTTCTAGGAATCTTCACAGCCTTGGTTCTTTGCTGTAATATGTACTAGTAGGTGTTTTTGGGCATCCTTAAGCAGTTTTGTTTTCTTTGTTGTAATTGGCATTAGCAGGTGCTTAAAAGACTGATCATTTATTGAGAGAAAACCAACAATGATAATTATATCTCACATATGAACTGCATCAGTAGATATAGTCATATCTTACATATGAATTGCTTGTATTGCATAGCATAGCTGAAACATCTTATTCCTATAAAAATATGAAATACATGAAGGGTGGGAAGTACCTCAGTGTTGTGAAGATAGTCATAGATATCAGAGGCATAGAATGTGCACATCTAAGGATCTATGTTATCTGTGTCGATGTCAACAATATTAGATTCTTGCACCCCTACTGACACTGGAGTCCTTTCTTCAAATAGGTGGAAAATAATAAGTATCATTGTTATAAAATTTAGCATACAAGAAATTGCAACTCACATTGAATAGTGAAAAAAAATTAAAAAACCCTTCAAATTGTGAGAACTATGTTTCCAGAAATGGGAAACAAGGAATGGAGCAACAAATTGGTCTAATGGATTTGGGTTAATAAGAAGCATGAACTCCCCCCAACCCCCTCCATATTATGCATATAAATTTAATTGGAAATGCACTTTAAAAGGGTCAGGACAGAAGCGGGAACAAGTATGGGACAGAAACAAGAAATGAACCCTAGATTTGGGAAATAAAAAAGAACTCCCCTAACACCCTCTATATTATACAAATAAATTTGATTAGTAATGGACAAATATAGGGTCAGGTAAGGAGTGGGAACAAGAATTGGAACAGAAACAAGAAATGATCCCCCAGGTCAGGTTTCTGGTCACATAGCACATGAGCGATGAAGCAAAAATAGTTTATTCATAAAATTACCTTCCAATGGTTTTGACTTTAAATGATGCTTTGATATGTACAGGTTCTGCAAGGTTTTCTGCTCCAGCGAAGCAATATCTGAGGCATTTTCATCAATGGGTAGAGCCTCTGTAATAATTGAAGAATGAGAAGTAGTTGTATTTGAAATATTTCCCTGTGTAGATGAAATCCTATTGTTCGGATTAGAGGAACCAGAGATACTGCATGCCACATTGTTTCTCAAAACCCTTAGACCAACATTATCGGGTTTTGCAGGGTGTCTGGGAATAGAGGATTTTGCAGGACCCTTTTGAATTTCAGAGTCTCTTGTGCCACTGGGAGTCCCTCTAGCCTTGGCTTTTGAAGATGTTGATTGGCTAATAGATCCCTTTAAGACAAAGTAATCATTTTTTTACAATTTCAGATAGAAATTGTCAAAAGCAAACTACCCAGTAAAATTAGAATAAATACCCAAAAAAACCCTAAAACCATTGCATTCTCTGAATACAAATCCCAAAACCAAGAAAACCCATTTGGACAGAAATTGGAAAATGATTTCACCTGGCTATGGGGAACGCCATGCTTAGATTGGGCAGATGCCTGATTTGTCAAATTGGAAAGAGGAAAGCGTTTCCTAGATTGCTGAATAGGTGGAACAGTGTGGCTCCACGGTCTGCCATCTAGAGAGACTCTCTTTGGATTCACATTGTCCCTCCGTGGATTATTTGCCCTTGTCCTCGATCCACCAGCTAGTGCAACTGACGCTGTTTCACGTAATTTTAATTTCCAATTTTGCTCTACCATTTTTCTGTCAAAAAATAAAATTATGCAAGGTGCTCAGGCCTGCTTGAAACAAACAACTCCTAGCAGCAAATGCAAAGGCGAAATGGAAAATTAAGAATTAAATCGATATATAGGCAAAATTGATGAAATAGGCACCCGAAGATAAAATTGATCATGGCACCAAGGTTTGTAAGAATCGCCCTCAATAAAAATATTCTAACGAATATTTCCTTTCATAAGAAGGCATCGACTCCTGTATCAACTCTAGGATCGACTGCATGGAGTAGCATAATGAGAATCATCATCAACTCTTTACGCATAATTTGATTGATTAACAGCATCGCCACCTGATCACATCGACTTATACATGAAGTAAAAACATTGAGTGTATCAACTCTTGGGATCGACAAACACTTGTGAGCACTATTGAAAAATGGATGTAGGTTTCCAGATATAACACAAATCATAAATGACACCCTTTAACATTATGCAATATACACCCACCATATCCATATTACTTGCAATTAAAATTTGGGTTTAGAAACCACTTTCATTAAAGTTCAACCTCTAGAAAAATTAAGAAAAAATTAACATTGACTTATAGAAATAGCTAAACATAAAAAATACTTCATTAATTTTTTACCAAAATTAAAACATCACTTCCTCTCACATATGGCGAATTAGTATGCATTTAGGAGGTACTCACACCTCTCACAACTGGAAAATTAGTACTAGCTCTTTCTTTGACAATTGGGTTATGCTCTAAAGCACTACAGACCTCTCTTCTCCCAACGTTGTAGTGTTTCTTACCAAGGTTACTCTAGATATTTTACTAAGGATAAATGATGCAGGGGAATCACTCTTAAATTGCAATGTGGCTATTCAAAAATTAAGATTCTAAATTTTACAAAAGGGAGTGGGTTTCCCTTAATTGAATCTCCATATGTTTAGGTTAGTGGTAATCAATTTAGTGAACTAGTTCTGGAAATAATCGAGTTAGCTTTGCTGTCAATGGAAGAGTTAAGTTAGAAATAGAATAGAATGCAGTTGAATTCATTTAGGATATCTTGTGAAGCTGTCAAATTGTTAGCAGAAATTTAGGAATTAGCTTTCTAATTCTATATTTAGTTTCCTTCTCCTTTAGTATATATTATGAATTAGTTTGTTAAAAGGTTGGATTCTCTGAGTAATGGAAATCTTATTTCTGTATGAGATTGTTGTAATCCCCAAAGTTAATCAATGAGTCTTACAATTCCTAGGGGCTACTCATGAATCTTACAAATATAACAATATTAAGCAGATTACGCAGTTTTAGTATTTGGGAAAGCAGTATACTGTACTACAAAAAAAGAGGTGCAATAGCAGGTAAAGAATTGTACAATTCCTCTCATAAGTGTTTATAGAAGGGGTCCCGTAGGGAAAGTAAAGATTCCAGGTCCCTCCCAGCTTGAACCTTGAAGAGAGGAAATTCTTAGATATTATAGCCTTCAGTCTAAAATATTGTACACAACATTTTTGGTCTACCAACCCTTGGAATTTATAGTTCTTGAGTTTTATTGGTAAACATAGCAATATTAATATGAACTTGGGCAGTTCTGACCTATTTTTAGGGCTACAACTTGTGAAAATCATGGGATATCCAATAATAGATTTGATCCTTATGGCCTATTCTAGTGCATCTGCAGGTGTAGCAATCCTCTGTTACTGTAAGGGAATTATGATCTAGTCATTTCATCTCCACCACATCCACAACAAAGAAAAAAAACATGAATAAAAGAAAAACACAATAGGTAATCAAGAAAAACACAGAACAAACATGAAGGTCTAAACATTGATGCCATTCTGAAGGCAGTGGAGAACCAACGTGAAGCTCAATACCAATATTTGACAGTTTCAATTTCTGTCCACAGACACCAATCTCATCACCATGTTTAGAATTTCCTGAATTCCAACTCCATTTCTTAAATGTGTCTTCAAGCATCTTCTTAGATTCAGACAAATTACTTGTAAATCTATTCCTCTTAGCCTAAGTATTCAACATAGTAGGGTAGGGTTGTGATTCATATAATGGGGCAAGGGTTTCATTTTCGGTGACCACGACCTTGGTCTCAGCCTGTTCTTGCCCTGCTTTGTAAATTCTTTGATCCATTCTCAAGATCAGCTCTGCCTGTTTGTACTAATGTAATTGCCCTCAATAAACCAAAAACTAAATGAAGCTTCACTTCATTGCATAAAACCCCCCTGGTCTGCAATAGGGCATCCACCGTTATCTCGGGTATATCTTTCTGGTCTGCAAAAGCGTTAGGTGCTCTATAACAGTTTACTAGGGGATCATGTGCCATACATAGTGGTGTGGATTCCAGTTGGTCATGTAGGAAATGAACCCCTCCCTTTTCTATATAATTTAGGGATGGGCACATCATATCATATCCTTCTTTCCAATACGTAGGTGCAACATATCCATAGCCATATGGTGTCTAAAGCAATAAAACAAGGATGTCCGAAGGCAAGGCATATGGGTGGAATTAGATGTACTCATAGAGCTTATCATTGATGGGATATGCTACTCACAGCAGCAGGTATGGATGCAATCCATGTCCAAGAAAAAGCGTACCTAATACTTCTTTATTTTGTTTGCTTTTGGATTAAGCCTACTAACCAAACCCAAGGTCACCATGACTCCATGTAAGTCATATGTTATAACACTATATTTAAACCATATGGTATAATATGGTATAATGTGGAGCCTAAACCATAAGCGCCAATGTTTAAAACATATCACAAAGACATATGTTTATATCCATTAAAACCATACCAATATAATGTGGATTGTTATATTATTATATGCCACATCATAAATCTTAACCATATCTTTATCCAAGGTAATGCCATGAAGAGATTGTATGCAAGCGGTAATGTTAAACATATCCATTAAAACCATACCAATATAATGTGGATTTTTATATTATTATATGCCACATCATAAATCTTAACCATATCTTTATCCAAGGTCATGCCACGAAGAGATTGTATGCAAGCGGTAATGTCAAACTTTATGTGCCATAACCATATAACATAAAAAAAATACCATCGTTTGAACTAGGGAATTATAACGTGGTAGGGTTTAAATATAGGTTATGTTGGTATAGACATAATTGTGTTTGGTTAGTTTTATTTATATTACTAAAAATGATTTTAAGTATTTTTTTAGTAATATTAATAATATATAGAAATATTAAACAATGTTAATCTTAACTTTTTATTATTTTTATTTTTTATTTTTGAAGGTTTTTGGTTTTATAAAGAAAAATTGACTAGTCAACAAAAAAAAATTAAATTTTCAAAGATAACAAGAAAAATGGAAACAAATTTATACATAGAAATATATATTATATATTTGTCAAAATAGGTTGTTTTAAATTGTGTTTTTTCCAAGGTGTAAATGAAAAAATTATGGAATCTCTATTTATTGAAATATAAATTATATATTTTGTTATAATTTATTGAAGTTTATATTATATATTTTGTTACAATATAGCTTTTTAAATTGTTTTTCTAAATATAGAAATAAACATGGTGGAATCTTTCTATATTAATGAATTTTTTCATTGTAAAAAAAAATGTAATTTGTTATTCATAAGAATCAAAATTACATCATAGTTCTTCATGTAAAATCCCCTTCAAAGTAGGATAGAAGACAATATTGAAGACCTGGGCAAAACATTACAATATCCAAAAATAAAAGAGAGGGATTCTACCCATCAACCTATAGAAAGCAAAAATGCAGAAAAGACAAAATAACTGCGAGACAAAAAATAGCAGGGCTCCAGAGAGTTGTCATGCAGATACAACCTAAAACAGTCCAAGGCAAAACCAGAATGGAGAAACTAGAAGTAGGTAAAGCGACCTTCAGTAATCATGATTATGTTAATTAAGTACTTACATAAATGAAGAATACGAGGGCAGTGTCCTATCGCAAGATTTGAGAGGTTTTCCGCGTCAGAGTTGAACTCCCTGTATAGGTTCCTGAAGGATAAAGAAAGAAAACAATTCTTTAGGAGCCCAATCCTTTTCAACCAACAATAATAACTCAGTGACTGCAAATTGGTGAGACCTCTGGCCCAATCAATTATGACCTTTGATTCTCCAAAAATAGAAAGCTAGAGGCTTTTTTTTTTTTTGCGAACCATAAAAGCGCCCATAAGGCTAAAAGTTCAGAAAAACATATTAGTGCCACTCCCAACACCCATCCTTAGCTTGAAACTATGACAGTCGTATATACGAAGGATCATGCCAATACCACAATTTCCATCATGCTCGGCCCCATCAAAGAATCCATATATGGTATCGGATTCCAACACCGGGATGATTCGAATCTTTTAAACTTTTGGGGCACAATCTCTATTCCATTACAGAAAACTTGCCACAATCTAAGAATCAAGTAAACCTCCTTGCAAAGTTTAATCACTTCTTCTAATGTCTGCTTTATTTTTCCTTTGGAGCGTGTGAGGGATGTCGATGTGCAAAAACCAGTGACCTTTGCAAATAGTGGCATTGCAGGAGGGTGCTCATGATTTTCCTAGGTTGAAAGCTCAAAATGCATATGGTTATGAGCGCATAGGCTGGAGATGGTGATAATTGCAAGTATAAAGTGGAAGCAGTAACTTCAGCAGCATTGAGACTTGTAAAAAACCATAACAAATGGTTATTGATTGGAGTGATGAACACAATTGGAGCGGCAAGAACCATACCTTTGAAGCGCTCCGAATGGTCACTACGAGATCCTGAACCAGATTATTGTCTGTGAAAATAGGGTATTGAGTGCAAAAAATAGGGATCAGGGGTCAAATGATACCTTCAGCCTAGAAATACGAAGTTGACATGTTTTTTTGGCCATGCATTGGATGCATTTGGTAAGTCTACGTGGAGGAGGCACATTCGAATGGCCGGTTCTCAAGGGGATGTAGGGATATGATTCTTCTATCTAGGTAATGATATATATGGTATTGGTTCTAGTACCTAATTCGTAATTGACGTAGGAACATAATTTTCCTTTGGAACGCGCTTAACCGGGTTTGCTTCAACGGTGCAGCAGGGATAAAGATGGTCAAGAGAAAATTCATGCAATTGCTTTGTTGGATCTCTGAAGATCGAGGTGCATGGCACTAATATTACTAATAGAAGGTAGACAACTTACAAAAATTACACTTCATTGCCAAATTTACAATTTTCCATGACACAATTAAAAATCACTAACATAAATGACTAATTCATATTCTTCTAGCTAGTCATTTTTTATGCCATGACTAAATTAGTCATTTATTTTAGTCATTTTTAACACTGTCACTTATTATATAGTCATATTTGTTAACTGGTGACTAAATTAGTCATTAATTTTAGTTTTTTATAGTTGGGTCAATCAAAATTGCTCATATTTAGTAGTAAATCACTTGGAAAACCTGTGGTGACTATAGTTTTTAGTCACCTAGTAGTTGATTCCTCATTTTGTACTACTGTACAATATGGTGACTGGTCTTCTGATGGTATCTTGCAAGGATGGTGTTTGTTTCAGTTATGTACTCGAAAAACATCATGGGATAGTTTTGACAAACGTGCCTCTTGGCATGCCTCAGTTCCTTTGGAGCTTGTGCATAGTGACTTGTGTGGTCCTCTTCCATCTGCTTCCTTTTCTGGTTTCAAATATTTCTTAACTTTCATTGATGACTACTCCAAACGCACTTGGGTTTACTTCCTAAAACTTAAGAGTGAAGTATTTAACATGTTCTTGGCCTACAAGGCCATTGTTGAAAAACAAACTGGTCATCAAATTATTAAGTTAAGATCTGACAATGGGGGAGAATATGTCAACAACAAGTTCATTACTTTCTGCACTGAACAAGGAATCCAACAAAAACACACTGTTCCATATACACCACAACAAAATTGTGTAGCTGAACGGAAGAACCTCACTTTAAAATAAATGGCTAATTGTATGATCCAATCTAAGGGACTAAGTCTTCAATATTGGGTTGAGGCCATAAATTGTGCAAATTACATAGTTAATCGTACACCCACTAAAGTTTTACAAGGTATAACACCGAAAGAAGCATGGAGTAAAACTAAACCAGATGTAAGTCACTTTCATGTGTTTGGTTGTGAAGCATGGGCTCACATTCCGGATGAAAAACGGAAAGCATTGCAGCCTAAAAGTGAAAAGTGCAGATTTGTAGGATATTCTGAAGATGTAAAAGGTTATAGACTTATTCATCCCCATTCACATGATATAATCATTAGAAGAGATGTTAAATTTGATGAAAATCTCTTGGCCTGTGAGCCTAACTTGGCAGGTGTGCCATCTTTGGCCTAGGAGCCTGATTCGACGATTGTGCCTTCTTCTTCTTCTTCCAAATTCCTTGACAAGTTTCCAACTCTAGTCTCTGATGATGACAGTGAGGATGAAAATCCACCTCCACCTTCTCATGTTCCTCCAATTGCACTAGCACCAATACATCCTCGATGGGTCCGTTCAACATGTGAAGCAGTTGGTGATCTTGCTGGTGATCCTAGAGATCAACATCAAACATGTTCTCAGTTTCAGTGAGCCTCTTCTCTTTTGGCTCAAGTTTTCAAGAATCATGATCAAGAAACTTTTGTAGAAGCTTCAGGAAATCCAGATTGGGATGCAGCTATGGATGAAGAATATCGTTCCTTAATGGTGAACGATACTTGGGATCTTGTTCCTCTTCCAAAAGGAAGAAAACTTGTCTAATGTAAATGGGTCTATAGAACTAAATATGCATCAGATGGAAGTGTTGAAAGACTTAAGGAAAGGTTAGTTGCCAAAGGTTTTTCCCAAGTTGAAGGGATTGACTACAATGAAACCTTTGCTCCTATCGCAAAAATGAATACCATCCATCTTGTTCTTTCCCTTACAGCCTTACATAACTAGAAATTCCATCAAATGGATGTCAAGTCTTCCTTTTTACATAGTTATTTACAAGAGGAAATTTACATGGAACAACCTCCGGATATTTTCAGGATAACTCTAGCTTTGTATGTCTCCTTAAGAAATCGTTATATGGCCTTAAGAAAGCTCCTAGAGCTTGGTATGCCATAATGGATAGCTTTCTCCTTGACACTGGTTTTTCTAGATGACATTCCAACCCCAATGTCTATACCAAGAAAGTAGGAAACCATCTCATCATACTTGTTCTTTATGTTGATAATCTTATCCTTACTAGTAGTGACCCTAAACTTATAACCCATGTGAAATCCAATCTTAGGAAAATTTTTGAAATGTCAGACTTAGGACATTTGCATTATTTTCTTGGTCTCCAAGTCTTGCAA
This sequence comes from Pseudotsuga menziesii, assembly GCA_001517045.1. Classification (NCBI taxonomy): domain Eukaryota; kingdom Viridiplantae; phylum Streptophyta; class Pinopsida; order Pinales; family Pinaceae; genus Pseudotsuga; species Pseudotsuga menziesii. Next base: position 21,580 of record LPNX011215677.1, on the reverse strand, counting down.
ACCAAAGAAGGAATCTTTCTTTCCCAGTCTAAGTATGCTTGTGACCTTCTTCGTCGCTTCCACATGGAAGATTGTAAACCAACTGCTTCTCCCTTCTAGTATGGATTCAAACTTTCTGCCACTTGTACTTCCCCTAAAGTAGATGCCACCTTGTATCATCAGCTTGTTGGTCGTATTTTATACTTGACTCATTCTTGTCCTGGCCTTTCCTTTGTCATTGGTTGTGTTGCCCGTTATATGCAAAATCCTCATGAAAGTCCTGGAAAGCATAAAAAAGAATACTTTGATATATTCAAGGTACAATTCAGTTTGGGATTCATTATAGTACAGGGGGGAAACCTTTGTTGGTTGGTTTCACTGATTCAGATTGGGCCGGTGATCCTGATGATCGAAAGTCTACTACAGATTATGTTTTCAGTCTGGGATCTAAACCTGTCACTTAAGCTTGTAAGAAACAACAAGCTCTTGCTCTTTCTTCAGCAAAAGCAGAATATCGAGCCCCAGATAATGCCAGTCTGGAAGCTTTATGGCTTCAACATATCACTTCATAGTTTGAATTCAAGCAGCAACATCCTACTCCACTTTGGTGTAATGATCAAAGTACCATCAAGCTTACCAAAGATCTAGTTCTACATCAGCATAGCAAACACATTGAGCTACACATGCACTTCATTAGAAATCTTGTTAATGATCATGTTATTGAAGTGCTCTATTTCCCTACAGATGATCAAGTTGCAGACATCATCACCAAGTCTCTTACAGAAGTGAAGTTTTCTAAACTTCGGTCTATGTTAGGAGTTCAGGAATGTGTCCTTAAGGGGGAATAGGCTCTAATGCCTCCTTCCTTCTCCTAATAGTGTCACTTTTGTAAATCCTTCAATTCTATCCCAAGTTGTTCTTAAGGGGGGATGTTAGGATATTTAGACACTTAGGAGTTAGTTAAGATCAACTTGTGTAATATATCCGTTAGATAAAAGTGTGTTTCTTTAGTATGCATTAGTATGCATTTGTAAATATTCTAATCCGAGAGTCACGATATGTTCTAGACATAGAGTGATCCGATGATTCAATTTCTCTTAGATCATACCTACCATTGATCCGTGGCTTAACACCCGATTGGTCTATGATCTCTATTTAAAGAACATAGAGGGTCATTGGCTAGTTGATCAATTATGAGAAGCTCATGTAACTTTCTTTCTTTTTCATAATAAATTGCTCCAAGTAGCTATTCGGCTAGGGCTGTGGACTATTTCCCTCTTAAGGGTTTTAAATACATGACAAACATCAGTGTGTTGATCTGTGATCTATTTTTGTGAAGTGATTGCTCAAGGTGTTTGGTCTTTTGGGAGTACCCTGTGTACCCAAACATTTCCTTTGTTGCAGGGGTATAGATACGTCATACATACTAATGCCATTCCATAACTTTAGTACCTCATCTATAATAGGTTCAATATATACATTCATAACTTTAACTTGGAACTTACCTTATTGATTTGAAGTACATATAAAACATATAATTATGAGAACCATTAAGATATATAAACCATGCAAAAGAGTTAAATTATATATATATATATATATATATATATATGACATTAGGAAACAAAATACGACAAATGAGTTGCCACACCTATACATTAAAAATAAAACAATTGTAAACACAATATACCTAGAATAATCATTGACAACATTATGTGCTCCCTCTTTATTGAAAACCATGGGGGAATGATATTGTTTATAAAAACAAATAGGCCACATCCTACAAATGGATCTCATCTCTGTAAATGGATTAAAACCATCTTCTGTCAAAGAAATCCTGAGATTACAGGCTTCTTTAAAGTGAGGCCACTTTTCCTCCACATCTCTAAACTCATAACCATCTGCAAGCATTCGAATAATGTCATCTTGAATTCTGTTCCTTGCATGGTAATACATAAATTGCACTATGTTTTTGCACCTGAACAATCATTGCAAACATGGAATGATGGGAATAAAACGAAGAACCTTGCGACGCACCTTTTTGGTTACTTGATTTGTTCGATATCTACTTATAAGAAATTATGGAAATTCTGTTGCAAATTCATGATCATTATAATATATAACATGGTCATTAGGGAATGCATGAATTGCTTCATAATGCATTCCATTTTCTTTCATGATGGAAAATAAGTCTTGATATGTGGGAGGTAAAATATTTGATGGTGGTAATAAAAATTTATCTATCAAGCTACATCAAATAAAAATAAAAATAGAGTTAATATAATATATAAATAATATTAACGAAACACATTTCATCCATATTAATTTGAATTATGAATAACAATACAATTATTAGAGGAACAAAGATAACCTTTATCACGATCATATATATGTGATGGATTATTTTACATACCTTAACATCTTTGTGATTCATATGTTTGAAATACCATTCATAAGCTTCAAGTTCATTATCAACAATATAAAAGAGAAAATATTTGTGTTGGACCCTTCATAAATGGGTTCGTATGCCTTCTCAAGAAGACGTATATTGTGAACATCACCAAATTCATCAATATTTTCATGATCATCGTCATCATCATCATCCATTCTAACATTATATGAATCATGAATCAATGTATTTATACCATCATCTTCAACTACGTTATCATTATGATCATCTTCTTCAATAGGATCATTAACTTGTTCTCCATTAAGCATAGCTCTAGGTTACTCTAGAACTTGTTCTAAAAGCACTTCCTCTGGACAATATGTCGTAGGATGTATTTCTATAATTACATGAATACATCAATATATATAAGTTAATCTATGAAATATTAAAATAATACATACATTTACCAAAGCAAAAAATATAAAAACTTTATAATGCTAAACTTACAAATGGACGATATTCATTCCCCCCCTCGACGTGTCCATGTTCACTACAGTTTTTTGTGCCTATTGTGATCAATGTTATTCTCCTCTTAAAGACCCTACATTAACTTCATGGACAATAACATTTCCCATCACCACTTATTTTCATTGCATCCCACAGTCTAACAAGCAATTGTCGATTTTGTTCATTTGGATCAAGAATAATTCTATTTGACATTTACTAACAAAAATATTGAATGAAGACTATCGAAAACATTAAGAAATCAAGGTCAACACATCACTATTTCCACAAACAGTAGTTTGTTGAAGAGTAAAATAATTTACGCAAACCATTTGTCAAAGAATAAAATGATGTGTGTAAACAGTCCGTCGAAAAATAAAATAATTACTCAAACCGTTTATCGAAGAATAAAACAATTCCTCAAACCTTCCATCAAAGAATAAAACAATTCCTCAAACTGTCCATCGAGGAATAAAATAATTTCCGCAAACTGTTTTTCTCTTCTATAGAAAACATGTTGAAATGTGTAATGCTCGGGTCCATTTCTGCATGTTCTTCTCTATGTTTAAGCTTAATCTGAGCTAGTTTTTAATCAAAATCAAGATATTTTAATCATATTTACAGGTTTCTATCAGTGTATGTTGTACTAGTTTTGTGAACATATTAATGTAGAAAAATGAACTCTACATGTGTAATAAACTTCGGGAATTTTGTAAACATATTAATATAGAAATATGAACTCTACATGTGCAATGAACTTCAGGAATTTTCGTAAACTAGTAAGTAATACCCTTGTATCACGCATGGATTTAGTATGTACATAATTGACTTGATAGTGAAATACCTACACCAGCTGAATTTAGTATGTAAATAATTGACTTGATAGTGAAATACCTGGCACCAGGGGTTTTAGTAGATCCAACACATTGGGGAAGACCTCATAGGCTCCTTTAGCTTTCAGCTTCCCATCCAAGCCCTTATTTACAAAAAAAAATGATGAACCACCCCACTGATCAGCTCTCATCATGTGCTGGCCCTAGGAAACCAATGGGTTTCCTAGCCCCTGATCCCACAAACCAATAATACCGAGACCAACTTGCTTTCCTTTCCATATCTTTCTTCATTTTCCACCATTTATCGGTCCTTGAGTTTCCCCCCTACCCAAGTTTTTCCTCCTTTTCCACTCATACAAATTCTAATTTATAACTTCCAAAAGAAAACCAACCCCCCCCTCCCCATCTCTCTGTGAGACATCTCTTAAATAGCCATTTTCCTCCTCTTTGATTCTACCTTACTCCACCCGCTTTCTCCCAAACACTCCATTCACCTCCCTCTTTAAGTTTCTGCCATTGGTAATTTATTATAATTATGAATACACATTTATTTATTCACTTGTCTTTCTTTCGATCATCCTCATAGTTAAATATATTTAAGTTGAATGGAATAAGTTGGTTATATAGCATTTATTTTTTCTTGAAATGTTCACTACAAGTTCCTCATGTGATGGTGGGTTAATGGCTAGTCCTATTCAAATCAATGAATAAAATAATAATTTATTAATTATCTTGTTTGACCCTTCCAATTTCGTACATGTAGATATCTTAGTTGTCTTACTCGATCTATAATATGATGTTATTAATCACATTAACAAGTATTATCATAAAAGAAATCATGTCATAGCTTCATGGCCAAATTCCATAGTTTAATATATATATTTAACTTACACGGAATCATTTGGTGTACTTGGTTAATAATTATTTTACTCAAGTTCTTTCCACTTTGGTTTAATTAAACAATTGACTATGTTTACCCCAAGAGCGTAATAATCATAATGATAATAATAATAATAATTGTTTTATAAAACAATCGACTATGTTTACCACAAGAGGCACTATTATCATTATCATCATTATTATTATTATTATTATTATTATTATTATTAATACCATTAATAATAATTATAAATAAAGACATTTTATAGTAATTTGTTTTTAATGACAAGTGTCATAGTCATCAACATGTTATCTCTATATTCATAATTAAACCACCCTTAAGGGTTTAAACAACCCTAACAATTTTGCTAATGTATATGAACAATATTTAAGTCTACTCACGACAACTTTCTAACAATAATTGTAATTGACCACACTTGATCAATTACTCATTATAGTGCTCTCCTATCATTAATGAATACCTTAATTGACTTGTGTCACACATATCTAAAAACTTAACATTCATTATTTGATTAACATATTTACCTACGACAACCTATACCATTATCCACCGTGTTAAGTATTTGTATATCAATATTGGTATACATGTGCAAAGTGTGCATGTGTGGCCAATGAATGGATAGATCATACACGTACTATAAGAAAACATCATATATATATATATATATATATGAAAAAAAAAATGGTTCACATTGATAGAGAATTCATGGATACAAGACATAACAATCACAAAATACCTAACTAGATTAACATACAAACACATAATCTTTTCAACATCATTAATCATTAATCATTAACCAATTAAGTTATAACTTCATTACATTTTCAGATTCATTATTCAATCAATTATTTTTAAGGAAGAGGCACCTACCACTACTAATTTTGGTGGCGTATTTCCCCCCCGACCCCACACAGTATTAGATATAACATCCTCCCATCCTAACCTACATCCGCATCCTCCCTATCCTTCCTCTTCTAGCACAGTAGTGGATGTTTGCTTCACTGACCTGACCACATAAGAACCTGAGAGCGATAGAGTCGGATGAACAGTAGACTTAGCCTTTCCTAGCAGGAATCTAATCATCGTCATCACAACAACTTGGGGAGAGTGTCTCAACACAACCCCCCCATGACCTCAGGTATCACAAAAACATAGGGTGGAACACATCCATCCCTCTCATTATCCTGGGTCTATACCCTATCAAAAACATATTGTGCTGCTATCAAGATTATTGGCCTGTGTTATCGTATCATCAAATTTGGTAAACATGGCTCTCTGTAAAAATAGGTACTATACCACACTTCATATCGAGTATCCATTTATTACATAGCCCATATGTCATGCATATTAGTAGTTTGAAAACATACATTCATAACAATATCTCCATTCAATCATCAATTGATGCATATTATGAACATCATTTCCTTTTATCACATAAATCATTAAATTGATCATATCATGGGTCAATATCTACATACCACATCATATATATCACATTTTATCGACAATGATAATTAAACATATATTTATGAAACAGGGAAATCTTGTGATGACCACAACATAGTAATCTCATAATCATAATAACATCATAAAAATGATATCATAATCATATCATAACATCATAATCATTGCATCTACAAAAGGATGAAAACATCATAACACCATAATCAGAGCATCGACATAAGAATGATAACGTCATAACATCATAACCAAATCATAAGCATGATAACATCATAGCATCGTAATCACTATATAATTAGGTATAACATGCCAAAATTTAGTTTACTCAGTCTAACTGAGTCCACAGATAATAAGAAAATACAGTTTAATAAGTCTGATTGATAAGCATTCCTAAGTCAAAATATGGGGCGTTACATAATGTTTATGTAATTTATATATTTTAAAATTCAACACTAGTCTAATAACCGACAATATTAACTTAGTTACCATTGCAAAAACTATGCCAAATACATCGCATATCCGACGAACTAGAGTTTCATACCTGACGACGGTGTTATTGAAAATACGACGATAATGGTGTTGAACATCCGACGATAGTGGGGTCGAAAATTTGACGACAATGGTTTCTAAAATATGGAAATATAAATTTAAATCAGAAATTCGAAATGATTCTATCATTTAAAAAAAATTAATCAAAATTCGTAATTTCAAATTGAAATCCGAAAAAATGGTACTTTTTATTGGATGTCGTCAGATTGTAGGTTCAAATATTTGTGTGAAGGGAAAGTGATCCTACTGTAATAAAGGAAACCATACAGAGAAATATTTTATGAATAATACCATAGATCAGATGTAAAAACTGCTTAAGCAACACAATATTTCCCTCCCAGAAGGGACAAGGAAGGTTGACTCTAGACACAGGATTGAAGATGATGATGAGAGAAGCCATGCACTAAAGGCTTGTTTTTTAAAAGCACATGCCATCCTCATTGATTCAGCAGCCTCCAATCACATGGTTGGATCCAAAGAATCATTCTCTTCATTACAAATTATTGATGGTCCAAGTATTCACATAGGATATGACACTCAAATCCAAGATGAAGGAAAGGGTTCAATTAAGTTAGAGCATGGAGTGTTCAAGAATGTACTAATATATGCGCCCTCCTTAGATAAACATTTTTTTCTCTATACCATATGACTCGTACAGGCTAGCCAAAGTGATCTATATTTGGTATTGAATCAGTGGAGATATCAGATATCTCAACTAGGAAGCTTATAGTGAAAGGTGTTGCAAACTATGCCTCTAAGGAATATGGATTCTCACACTTCTTTCCATACTAGGATATAGTTCCATATCAACTTCCATTTAAAAGGGAAAGTAAAATAATCCTACCTAAACCTTTTGCATATGATAATGTTTCCATTAAATTTTCAGACTCCAAATACGAATCAGAGGACCCAGTTGAATCAGTTTATGGAATTGAATATGTAGCTCAATTAGATCCATATCTAGATCCAATTCCTCTTCTTAATCCTAGTCCTAAATGGGGTCAAAACTGTATTGAGGTTGTTGTGAACATGACTGGAGATTCATTCAACATGAGGAGAACAAGATCTCAGTTTCAAAAAGAGATCCTTGTGTTATGCCAAGAAAATTCACTTCTTCCAAAGAGGTGCTGCAAACTCCTAGAGAGATTCTACATGATGGTAAGGTCTTCTCAAAAATTCCGCTCACTGAAGAACAAAATGGATCATGTCACTTCTCCTCTAGATAGAAGATACAAATGAAACATTTCTTCTCGTAACTGTCATCAAATTGGAAGAAGGTGGAGAGGTTCACATGCATAGCACCAGGAAACTAGTGCACACAAGAAACATCACACCGCATCACTACTCCATTGACATGTAGATTGCAGAAATATTTTCATGATTTTTTACACAAGAAGATATTTTTTCTCTTAGTATGAAAGCTTGATCCTAGTTTTTCCTGCTTATTTTAGGGGGGGGTTCCCATGAGGTTTTCCCCATTTCCTCGGTTTGTTAAACAATCAGTTTTTTTCATTTATATTGTATGGGTGACCTTTGGTCTTAGTTTCCAGGACCCAGGGTGTCCAAGTTAGAATTAATGGGAGGTGTTGGGATTATTAATTAATCCTCCCTTTGACCACATAGTATATTTTTATTTTCCTAGCTTAGGATGTCATTACCACTTCACTAGTGCATGGGGGGCACACCTAGGGGACACCTACAACTCACTATTCCTATTTTCATGAGTTTAGGAGCTACAAGTACCAATCCCTATAATTTAGGATCCCACACTGGGTGCCACCAGTAGTCTTCAGCAGTTGACCCTAGTAGGTATTCAGTTATGTTCAATTATGATCAATTATGCTCATATTCCCATCAGTTACATCACTCTCAATCATCCTTGTGCCACTTTGCATGATTTGAGGAAAGTAGGGTTCCTTTTCTCACCTAACTCAGTTAGTTAAATGGTTCTGAATTGATTCAGTGATCCTGAGTTGCATTACTGAGATCTAGTGGTGATTTTCCGACATCGAGTTATTAGATCTAGAGTCAGTACAAGTTGGTAGATTCAAATCCTATCTTCGGAATTCAAACTCTCCTATTTGTAACATCATTGTATTACATATTTCATACTGGTTAATGGATGTAATGTAATTCTTCCAATGATTGGTCTCATGTGTGTTTAATTTCCATAAATTATTGATAAGAGTTTACTGTATTGTTTCTATATCTTTTGCAATATTCTTTCACATTTTATTTCATTCAAGACTAAGGATCCCGCTTCACAAACTTAAGAATCCATATCCCTTAATCAACCCCTAGTTCCGGTGGTAATCCTTTTGTGAGTGTAGGTGGGAATTCAAGTGGTGGTCATACTTTTTACATCCCATCCATTCGGCCCATGTCTAGTATGCTTGTTCTGATGAACAATTTTCTTATGGAGACTCATCCTTCGATTTCAAGTTTGATTTTCCCTTTAGGATTTGAATGTCTCATTTGGTATTGATATTCCCTTGTTTGTAGTTGCTTCCTCTAGGGTCACTTTATCAAGGTGTTATGTGCCTCCTCCTTCGCCTAAGGGGAATGTGTCTCATCCAATGGGAAATCCTGGTAACATAGTTTCAAACTCTCAAGGGGTTCTAGTTATGAAAATTCTTATCCTACATTATATGAACCAATTCAAAGGAGGATACTATCATATGGGTTAGGGTCATGGTCTTTACCAAAAACTGCCAACACCTGTGGTATCGAATATCGCTCATGTGGGTGCTTTAAGTCAAGTTCAACCTTTATCAGGGCATGTAACCAAACTTCATAACCCAGGATCCCTATTCTGGAGACGCTGATTTTTCCAAAATTGTACATATGAATGATCCAGTGTGTTATGAATCAGCATGGCCTCGGGTCCCCGCTATGATTCCTTCGAACATCTTAAAGCTTGAAGGAAAGAAGGGTGAGGACCTAGGAAATCATGTCACTACTTTCCATATATGGTGCTCGTCTAATTCACTGAATAATTATTCTATTATACAGAAAATATTTCCACAAAACCTTATGGTTCTAAACATGAAATGGTACATCGAGCTTGCTTGGGGGACATACGAAGGTTTTAATGATTTGGACATGATATTCCTTAATCACTTTTAGCTGCACTGGTATTTTGTTGTTTTTTTGGTAACATAAGGCTACTCACATATCTAACAATATTCAATATTGGCATAGACAAAAGAGTTTAATTAAGGCCAACATTCCACCTGGATTCTTATTCGAGTGGTTCCTTAAGTCATTATTTCCATACATCGAGATGGATGTTTTGACATCTGGAGTTGTAACTAAGGAACATGCCATTTTCAGATCCAAACAATTAGACTTGATTTATGCATAGTATGGGATCCTTTATGAGATTATTCTCGATGCAATGAGATCGAATCATGATCCCAAGATGAAACCAGGTCACATCATGATGGCATTGTGTGCTCTATGATTACGAAATCAATGGACCAGGTTACAAACCAAATGAAAAATTTGTCGCTTAACCAGTCTATAATTGGACATAATATGACTTTTTATGCTTCTGCTGAATCAGCATATGTATACTTTGTTCAATCGTCGAACAAGAATGGTAACTAACAACCTAGAAAAAAGAAGAAGAAGAAGAAGAAGAATCAGAAAGGTAGGAATAACAAGGAAAATTCTAACAATGACAAGAACAATGAGAATGTTGGAAGGGACAATAAGTCTAAATGCAAGGTCAAGTTTCCTTATAAAATTTGTGGTCAATACCACTTTACACATTTGTTCCCAAATATTTACGAGGCCTCAAAGTTCATCGCATAGAGCCTGTCTATTTTGACACATCCTCTTCCTCATACCTATAACATGGATTTCAGTGCTTCTTCCACTGGAAGTGGTTCTGGTGGAACTAAAAACCCTCCAGCTCATTATGGTGGTCATGGTTGTATCAATATTTTTTCATCTATCCATATTGGTACCAATTCCCATGATTATGTTCCCTCACAATCGACTCTGGGGAAAGATCCTCCACCTCTAGAGACCCCTAGTTGAAATTTTACCTAGGAAGTGTTTGTCCATTCATACCTTGGACAAGGACACTTTAAACATGGTCCCTAGATTATTTAAAAGGTGAGAATGACTTTATTTAATAATGTTACCATTTAAAGTAAGTTTGTGTTATATTTATTTTAAAAATGACTTTATGAGAATTAAAAGGTGGGTGTGAATTAAATTCTCATTTAATATTTAAAAACTGATTTCTAATGAGGAACTAAGATGGGTTCTAGATCTCATTTAGTTGGATTTTAATCTAAGCCATTGATTTGGAGATGGAAATTACTCAAAAAAAAAGGCTTGGGAAAGGAAAACCTAATTCATTGTTCACATCAAGGATAATTTTAGGGGCAAATTTTAGCCCAATGGGATATTTTTCCATGTTTTTCTCCAAAACAAGATTCGTCATTTTGCATTTTTTGAAGCCCTGTTTTTCCGAATTTTGATTGGGTAAAAATTTTTCACCCTAAAAATCACCAAATTATTATATAAGCCATATAAAATCCTTGGAAATTAAAATATTTTATGAAAAATATCGCCAAACATTTTATAGTTGGAGTTTTAAGAATTGGTAAGATTCTCCAACATTTATACACTTATAAATAAGTATGGTTCATTAAAATCATCCCTAGTTCACATTCCAAAGAGAGAGAGTTTTGGAGAGAGGAGGAGCAAGATATAAGAGAAAAATAAGAGAGAAAAAGCCTTGCACAAATTCCAAGAAACATAAAGAGAAATAAGGGCATGATTTTCTAAACATTTCTACCGGTAGAATACAATGAATTTCTATTGAGTTGTATAACATTTATTGTTGCAATCAATGCAGACCATACAAGTCCGTCCAACACATAAATCAAGGTGAAAGGGTGTGATTTTCAAGGCATATTATAGGCATCTGTACAACACATATTTTGAGGAAGGCACAACAATTAATGTTTCCTGTACAATGGAACATACAACCACATTTTTTGAGGCAGCATGTAGGCACAAAAATCAAGGAACCAATACATTCACACGTGTGACACAGAAATTGAGGAGTCCATACACTAGGTGGTTAGTGGGTTTCTAGCATGACTTTCCAAAGGAAAATGCTCGATAAATATTGTTGGGCTCTGATCTACCAATGTGAATCAGACCTTAAATTTATATCAATTCGGGTCAGTAAGCTTAGAGGCATATCCAAGTTTTAGGACCTAGAGCTAGACTCGTTTGGATAATTTAATTATTTGTGAATTGAATCTACTGTCAGATGAACAATACTACAACTTAAAGATACAAAAATCCTTTTACAGGGTTAACTTCATTTGTTTCTTTTCAAGTACACAGCATTCTAGTTATGAAAGCAGTCTATTGGTGCAAGAACTGAGATAAAAAAAAAAAACAATTAAATAATAACTTTAACTCTAACATACAGACTACAAGGTTCTGCCTAATCTTCCAGCGCTGAGTGAATAGTTAACCATTAAATTCTTTTACAAGAAATTGTTCTTAATTTATAATTGTTCTTTATCGCTTCACCATTGAATAAACAGCAATATATAGTATACAGAAGTTGTGGTCTGAACCATCAATGCCTTCAGTATTTAACTAGTAAAAGAACAGAGTTTATCAAATAATGCAAGTGATACACAGCACGATGGAATAGCAGCTTGAACCATTAAACAAGATAACAGAGATTTTTATGACATTGATTAAAAACTAGTTGAATTCGTTCTACAATAATGAACTAGATCCTACAGGGATTAACACATACCAATTTCACAATCTAAATTGCCTGCATCAAATCAAATCGCTACAAACATCTAAATCGCATTCACCGGCAAGTAAAAGAGTGTGTAAAATCAACGATGGGGGCCCTCCAAAGCCTTGTTCACACACACAGTTGAAGAATTATAGAACTAAACTCTGAATATATTCACCATAAATCGATTTCACAATAAAAACCACATAGTTCAGAAGCAATCTGCTTTCTTCCCAAAATCGTGATGGTTCTTCATTGTTTTGTGAAGTACTTATACAAATTTGAAATAAAACTGGAAATGCTATAATCATGTAAACTAATTAATGAGCATAGCCATCGAGATCCTCATCAGAATCATGAAACTCAACAAAATCAAAACTGCCCCTTCTTTTGTGTTGAACGAGAGCATAGGTGGCCGCCTTTGACTGAGGTTGACTTGACATCTGTAAAGGCCACGTCACTGATCCGTTGAATGTTCATCCATGCTTGGACACTGAGGAGCTTTCCTCTATCTTCCAGTTCCCACCTAACTGTCCTGCAAATACTCAATCTTGGAGATAATACAGGAAGTTAGAACATCCCGTAATCTGAAATAAAAATCTTAGTTAAAATGCTTAAAAAGTCTCAAAACTCAATTTATTAGAAAGTAATGACATTATACCTCTTAACCAAGGTTCATGGGTGAACTTTAAAGCTTTTCTAATCAAAATGAAAGTTTTATGAAGGGAAATGAAATATATCTAAGTGGCAAAAAGGGGTCAAAATGGTGCCCAACATCTCCCCCAAGAGGAAACTGTTGCATGTCCCCATGCCAAAAATGTTTGACCCTGTTCAAAACCAAAATTTTACTGCTGATCATCTTGCTTCTAGTCTTCTGTTTGTGATGATGCATCTGTTGAAGCCTGAAATGCATAGAGGAACTTCAGTCTCTCATACTTAGCCTTATAAACCTTTCTTTGCTTATACCATCTGTATGCTTTTTTAGTGATGCGTGTCCTCTGAACCTTCAGCTTCCTGTTGAATTCTTTTAGCTTCTCATTATTTTTCTCAAGTTCCTCTATTTCAAGCTTTAATCTTTTAATCTCTTTATTGCTTTTAGAAGCTTTCTTTTTCTTCATTTTTATTGGAAGTTGCTCAGAATTTGCATCCATTCCCAATTCTCCATGCTCTTGTGCTGAATATTATTTTTCCTCTTCCATAGCTTGCTACTCTGAGAAAAGAGAACTTGAACCTTTGGGTAATTTCTGTCCAAAATGCTTTTCTTTTTCCTTCTCTTGCTGGTCTAAGAAGAGGTTGATCCTTTTTGCCTGCTTAATCACCTCATCAGGTTCTTGGGTATCCTTTACTAATTCAGCTGTTGGGTCTTCTTCTTGACTCCCCAAGGCTTGCATATGTTCCTCATCTTCTAATGCTGATTGGCTTTGAGCTTGCTTATACTTTCTTGGCTTTCTCTGGTAGGTGGTGAAGATTTGATCTTGTTTTTTATACTGTTTTTCTTTCTTCTTCACACTTCTAGTTTGTATCCTTCTCTGAGGCTGTTTTGAACTTGTTGCCTCAGAGTTGTCCTCATCATCATTAATCAGCAACACTTCTTTCTTTTTCTTCTTCCCCTTTGGCGGTTTTGAGCTTGTTGCCTCAGGGTATGTTATCATCAGCAATTCATCTTCCTTTGAGCCTTCTTCAAGCAATTCTTCCTGCTCTTGAAACTAATTGTGAACTAGAAATCCTGACCATGTCAAATTCTGTCTTTGTAACTCATGCTGGATGATGATTTTAATAAGTCCACAGTGAAACAAGCTTGTCATCTTGTCTTTTGGACGCCTTTGGACAGCTTTGGCCATCTTAGTCAAACTCTGTAGCAAGAAATAAGGCATTTTGATCTCACATTCACCTTTTAAATGTTGCAGCAGCTTGATGTGATCAAGGTAAACAATACTAAATCTTCCTTCACAAGTAATAAATTTTTGAATAATGTAAACTATTTCATCCCAGGGATGAACTAGCCAGCTTCTTGGTATCCCTTTTTTCCAATTGACTGACCCTGCTCTTGACCTGCACAAAAATGACATCCATGCTTTCTCTTTAAACTGTTTAGTCTTGAAAAACCTTTCCCCTTGTTGTGGTAGGCCAGTAACTTGTGCTAGGATGTCTTCTGACAGCCTAAAATGTAGGTTCCCCACTCTAACTCTTTCTCCATCAAAGGTTTTAGCAAAAACTAGACTAGCCTGCTCATTATGCCCATTAAATTTTTCAAAGAAATTTACCCACTGCTTATTTTCAAATATCTCAAGGAAACTCTCATGAATATCATTGGGATTAAATGTTGTTGGTTCCAATCTAGATGAAATTTTGGATTTAAAAGGAAAATAGGAACCTTTCAACCTTTAACTCTGTCTTTGTATTACTATCTCCTCAACAATACTCTGTAATTGGTGAAATTTCTATTGGTCTGAGCAGAGTATTTAACAAGAAAAGGGTTTAAATCTTACCTCTTATCTAGTGCAACCATTTTTACTTCCTCCTGCTCGATTTCCATAGTGATTGGTATATTCACAACTTCCCTCTCGTTGACTGTCTTTCTTCCTGCGTGATCTCTTCAGTAAATGGTGTATCCACACTTCCTGTAACTCACGGCCTTTCTTCCTGTGCGATTTCTTTAGAAAATAATGTATTCACACTTCTTGTAAGTCACGGCCCCTTCTCACTGTCAAATATCTTCACACAGCAGTCGATTTTACAAAAGCAACAATTGGACTCGGCCTCAAAGAAAATGACCAAGTCGTTGTCTCATATTTTATCAATATATAATGCCGAAATCAATCTTATTTATATGTTGTCGTGGGGCATCATTCCACGTTTTCCTTCATCATTTCAAAAACGTGCTTCTTCATTCAATTAGTCATGAAAATGAAAGGTAAGGTTTTGATTTATAAGCCTTTATATGCCCAAAGTTTATTGCACGAGCTATAGTATATACTTGAGTTTGTTGTATACCCAATGTTTCAATGTACAGGCTGTAATAAGAAGGATTTCTTTTAAAATAAACCTTTTTCCTTTTTAAAAGATGCACTGAAGATATATATATGACCTTGTTTTCTTCCTTATATATTATCTAATGCTTGATGCACTAAATATATATAAAAGAAACTTTTTGGAATTCCTTTATGTCTAAATATTTCACTTATTGCTGAGAATGAGACCCTGTTTGTCTTTAAACCAAGAATAAAACTCTGCCTGTAGAATGCAATACATATCCTGTAGAATGCAGTATAGTCTTTTGGCCATTTAAAATTTCCCTTGGGTTTGATCCTGACAACCATCTTGACCCCTAGGGTGGAAAAATGAAGTGCTGGCAGAGACTAATGGAAGGTAAATAGAGTATTGGCAGAGACTATCAGAATAATCGAAAAGGTAGGCAGTCAAGCTTTACAATAATCGGTAACATGTCATCACTTAAAAACAAAGACTTCTGAAACTTTTTAAAACATAAAAACTATAAATTCTTACAGACTTTGTTGGATTTCTCTGTATGATGAGTGTGCTGCTTGATGAAATTGGTTTGTATTCTAATTGTCCTTCTAATGTCTTATGTCTGCTGCTATCTCAGATTCCTTCAGCTTCACTGAAAGTCAGTTCCTTCTGTAGATCTCTTCTGCCTTGCTAGAAGTCAGGTCCCTCTGCATTTAAAAATCTCTCTTGTATTGCTGGTAAGCAGGTCCCTCTGCATATAAAAATCACAATCCTTTGCATATGGAAAGACTTGGAGCAGGTGAAGGAGAAACACTGATGTGTTTATCCAGCACTTGCATTTCCTTGTGCTATGAAATTTGTTGAATGAAATCTGCCTTGTTGATAGGTTTGTTGTACAGCTTGAGCCGGTGGCCATTGACCACAAATGTATGTGCTTCATCATATATGGTTTTAAGTTTGACTGAACCATTGTCATAGACAACAACAATCTCATATGGACCAAGCCAGTGAGTAGTGAATTTGTCTTTGAAATCTTTAAACTTTGAGTCAAATAATAATGCCCAGTCACCGATGTGAAATTGCTTCTTTTTGATAAATTTATCATGCCATTGAGATCTTTGTTGTTGGATCAGAATATTATGGTCTATGGCAGCCTGTCTTATCTCATCTAGCTGGTTCAACTGAAGTATTCTCTCTTGCTGAGCCTCAGAAAGATCCATGCCTAAATCTGCTACTAACTTGAATGTATGAATTTGAAACTCTATAGGGAGGAGGACTTGCTTACCGTAGACAAGATGGTAAGGAGAAAAAACAGTACTGTTTTTCTAAGTGATCTTGTATGCCCATAAAGCTTCAATAAGCTTTGTTGACCAATCCTTCCTATGCATCTGAATAGTTTTGGTGATGATGCCTTCTAGGGTTTTATTTGTAGATTCCACTTGTCCATTTTCCTGTGGATGGTAAGGGGTGGACTTTCTGTTCTTGATCTTGTATTTTTCTGCTATCTTCTGCACTAGTTTGGAAGTAAACTGGGCACCTTGATCAGTTACAATTTCCCTAGGTACCCCAAATCGGAAAAATATCTCCTCAAAAAGAAATTTTACCACAGTCTGCTCCGTGGCTCTCGGTAAAGGCTTGGCCTCTACCCACTTAGTAACATAGTCCGTACAGACCAAAATATATTTCTTCCCTTGTGATGGTGGATTAATTGGACCAATGAAGTCAAGGGCCCACTTTTCAAATGGTTCAATGAGGATTTGGGGATGGAGTGGCATTTCATCAGACCGGACTGGCTGTCCCATCCGTTGACAAGTATCACAACTTCTAACATACCTCTTAGTATATTTGAAAATAGTAGGCCAATAATACCCCAGATTGAGTATCTTGTATGCTGTCCTTTTATCTGCAAAATGACCACCACACGGTTCATCATGACATGCCTTTAAAATATCTAAGATTTCATCCTGTCGTACACATCTTCTTATAATTAGGTCATATCCTGTGTAAAAGAAGTCACCATTAACCCATATATGCCTAGCACTTTGTTTAATTATCTTTTTCTTTTCTTTAGATGTCATAGATGGTGGTAATTGTCCTGATGATAAGTAATTAGCAATGTCAGCATACCAAGGAGTGATAACAGAAATTGCAAACAGGTGTTCATCAAGAAAACTATCAGAAACAGGAACAATCTCACCAGTATTGTGTAAACGAGACAGGAAGTCTGCTACTTAATTTTCTCGTCCCGGTCGATCTAGAACAGTGATGTTGAATTCCTGCATTAGAAACAACCATTTAGTAATCCGACCATTAGTGATAGACTTGTTCATTAAATATCGTAAGGTTTAATGATCTGTATGGACAAAAATTTCATAACCAGTTATGTAATGACGGAACTTATTTACAGCATGAACCACTGCCAACATTTCCTTTTCAGTGACTGTATAGTTTAACTCTGCAGGGGTCAGATTTTTACTTATAAAATAGATTTCATAACTCAAAGTATGTTCTTTCTGGCCCAATGAGACCCCTATTGCAGTAGCAGAGGCATCAGTAGAAATATGAAAAGGTAATGCCCAATTTGGTCCCCTTAAAATGGGTGCAGTGGAGAGATTCTCCTTAAGTGTCTGAAATGCAGATTGACAATCAGTATCCCAATTAAAATTCACATCTTTGGAAAGAAATTTAAACAATGGCAGAGCTATCTTACTGAAATTTGCAATAAATCTACGATAATAGCCTGCATACCCTAAAAATATTCTTACATCTATTTGAGTTGTTGGTTTAGATAAATTGTCAATAATTTGAATTTTATCAGGATCTACTTTTATACCAAATGCAGAAATGTGATGTCCTAAAACTATCCCTTCAGTCATCATCATAAAAAAAATTTCATTACTGAGGGAAAGATTTGAGTCAACACACCTTTTTAAAATTTTCTCCAGGTTTTCCAAGGAATCCTCAAATGTATTTCCATACACAGTAAAATCATCCATGTAAATTTCGACACACTCATGAATTAGTTCTGCAAAGATGGCCAAGACTGCCCTCTGAAAGGTAGCTGGGGAATTACATAAGCCAAAAGGTAAAACCTTGTAGGCATAGGTGCCCCAGGGACATGTAAAGGTGGTTTTGTCCTGGTCTTCTGTTGCAATACTAATTTGATTATACCCGCTAAAACCATCTAAAAATGAAAAGTATTCTTTGCCAGCTAGGGTATCCAACACCTGATCAATGAAAGGCAATGGAAAGTAGTCTTTTAATGTTTCCTTATTTAATTCCCTATAATCCACACATATGCGCCATTTACCATTCTTTTTAGGAACAACAACCAAGGGAGAGACCCATTGGCTGTCGGAAATGGGGTAAATAAACCCTACTTTTAACAACTTTTGCAGCTCTTCTTTGACTATTTCTTTTAGTATAGGGTTCATTCTACGTTGTGGTTGTCTAAGAGGCCTGATCTTATCATCTGTGTAAATATGGTGAGTGCATGTCTCATGATGAATGCGAGGCATATCAGTGTACTCCCAAGCAAATGTATGTGAATGTGTATTCAGTAAATTAATCAATTGTTCTTCTTGTGATGGAGTAAGATGTGCACTTATATTCAAACTTTTACCTGGACTAATTTCAACTGTCTTACTTTGAGTATCTGTGATTGAATGAACATTGAGAATATCATGAAGTGCCAATGCTAGAGAATGTATTGTGCAATTTTCCTGAAAATTATAACCCAAAACTTGATTTGCTGCACCATATTGTATGTCTCTTAATTCTTCAGAAATATCAGGTTCAGCAATAAAATAGTCTAACAAATCTTCATTATTTGCTTCCTGAAAGTCATAGAACTGGTTGATACTCAGGATAGGCTGAATCACTTCTTCTTCTTGTTCCTTAGTCTCATTAATCCATGACAACTGATCTAATGTAGAAGGTCTTTTGGCAGAAGGGTAAAGTGTAATTTGTTTTCTTTCTGTCCCATGTGAAATAAGCATGCTACCTGACCTACACCCTATGAAGGCATCTGCTGTTGCCAGCCATGGTCTACCAAGAATCAAAGGGTGACCTCCTAGATTAGATTTTGGCTGAAGCACTATAAAATCAACAAGATATTCCCAGGAGTCTAAAGAAACAGTAATATCTTCTAAGACCCCTTCAGGTGTAATTTTAGACCTATCAGCTAATTCTAAGACTGTTGTGGTTGGTCTGAGATTTGTCAATTGAACGTATTCCATTGTCTCAAGTGTCATAATATTAATGGCAGCACCCAAATCGATCAATGTTTTTGGAATTGAAAAATTATTAATAGTGATTGTAACCATTGGAATCCCAGGATCCATATACTTTTCAATGAAAATAGAATTAGACATTAATCTTGCTAAATTGCCTACCACATGAATTTTTGATGGATCCTTCTTCCTTTTATTAAGACATAATTCCTTAACTGCCTTAGTGTAAATTGGAATATCATTTATATCCTGTAGTAAAGGAATTTTGACATATGCATTTTTTAACTCATTCAAAACATCAAAATCAGGTAAAGAAATTGAAGGTTTTTCTTTGATCAACCTTTCTGGAAAAGGAGGCTCATATGTTACTAATGTTTTTCCTTTTTTATTATGATTTTCTGACTGAGATTTTTCTGTATTTAATTTTTTTGGAGTTTTCTCATTTTCTGTTTGTTCTTCTAAAATAACAGGAGATTCTTTTTGTAAGGTTTTCCCAGATCTTAAATTGATATTTTGCAGTGGAAGAACTGAATAGGGAAGTGCCATTCCATCATCAACATTATACATAGGTCTGTCTGTTTTATTGTTTGGATTTGGAATTGGCTAAGCTGGTAGTTGGGTAGGCCGAGGTGGAGGTTGATTGGATGGTAATTGAAGCTGTTGAGGTGGTGGACCTAATTGAGGAGCCATATTGGGTTGTTGGAAATGTTAGGATATTTAGACACTTAGGAGTTAGTTAAGATCAACTTGTGTAATATATCCGTTAGGTAAAAGTGTGTTTCTTTAGTATGCATTAGTATGCATTTGTAAATATTCTAATCCGACGGTCACGATATGTTCTAGACATAGAGTGATCCGACTGTTCAACTTCTCTTAGATCATACCTACCATTGATCCGTGGCTTAACACCCGATTGGTCTATGATCTCTATTTAAAGAGCATAGAGGGTCCTTGGCTAGTTGATCGATTATGAGAATCTCATGTAACTTTCTTTCTTGTGCATAATAAATTGCTCCGAAGTAGCTATTTGGCCAGGGCCGTGGACTGTTTCCCTGTTGAGGGTTTTAACCACGTGACAAACATTGGTGTATTGATCTGTGATATATTTGTGTGAAGTGGCTATTCTTGGTGTTCGGTCCTTTGGGAGTACCCTGTGTACCCTAACATGGTATCAAAGCTTTTATGAAGAGCCGCTTTCGGTTTTGATCAAGATTTGGAACCGGTGTTGCCGAAATTTTTTTAAGGGTTTCTGGTTCTGGATTTTCTGTGCATTTGTGGCCTATGGGAGCTATTCCATTGCATCCAGAGTTCCGTTTCCATTTGGAAACAGTTTTCATTTCACCGAAAACCGTTTCCGTTTGCTCCAGAAACACCTATTTCGGCAAATCTGAAGGTATAATGTTACAGTGATGGATTTGTTTTATTTTTTTTAAATCTTTCTCATATTTTATCAGTATTATTATTGTTTTAGTCTTCGACTGTTCCCTTCCCTGGCTGCGTATGCTCTTTTCCGTGCACCTTGCGCGATCGCGGCGAATCAGAAACAGTGAGGGAAATTTTTTTTCTTGTCTTCTCGGCTACGTATGCTCTTTGTCGTGCACCTTGTGCGATCACAGCAAATCAGAAATAGCGAGGAAACTTGAAAACATAGACTTTCCGGGTAAGCTAACCAAGATCTAACCCCATTGTGTGGAAAAAGTTTTTTTGTTTTTTTTTTCGTTTTTTTTGTGATTTGCAAGAAAAGAAAGCAGGCACGAAAAATGATAGAGAAGAGTAAAAAAAAAAAAAAAAACCCTTCCTCTTTCCATAGTTTTACATACCTTTTAAACTTAGCTCACTTGGTCCAAAGTTGCTTTACATCTTGATAAGTCTTGGGTTCAAGTCTCATCAAGTTACTTTTTAGTGCATGCAATTTCTATTTTCAAGTTACTTTATTGTAAAAGTGCATATCACATTAATAAAATAAAATAAAAG
>LPNX011215671.1:132378-144885 GCA_001517045.1 Pseudotsuga menziesii | reverse complement strand
ATGACCCCCCTCATTGAAAATTTCATCACCAAATTCATTATGAAAATTATTGTCATGATCACTTACTGCCAGATCAATGTGACCATCAACATTATTTGTGCTACTAAATTCTTCACTAAAAGGAGAATCACTGTCTTCATCATTGGTGGCTTCATCATCAACATAATTATCATTGGTTCCATTGAAATCCTCGCTCGGAGAGAAATCATCATCGGTTCCATTGAAATCTTCACTTGGGCATCGAGGGCCACCCTTTGGCGCCCAAGTGGTGGAGACAAGACAAGAAATCGTTTAGTTGACTGCTCTTCTAACTTGCATTTGATCAGAATGAAATTTGTGTTTCCCCTACTTCATTCAGCGATAAATTCTCTGTAATCCTGGAAGCTAGGATGTCGTGGGATGATGAGTAATCATGTTTCTAAGATATTTTATGACAACATTTTGAATTCCATTAATTCATATCGTCATTATAAGTACGACTGTAGCTACCACAGTAATAATTCCCATTGAGTCCATTTGGGCACTCTTGCAAACTCTTGCTCGGCCCGTCGATAAAAAACTCTGATAAAATTATTGATCTGCAGCGGCGTAGCGTGGTTTATACTGAATCATATGAGTGATATAGGTGGTGTGTGAACCCTAAAAATAAAATGGTTCTGAACGAAAGTACACCTAACTCAACTCAAAGAAAAAAAATTGACTACGCAACGACATTACATTTGTGATATCCTTTTCACTGTTCTTCATGATTAGACACACTGCAATGAACAACGACAATGAGGCGCTTGAAGACAAAAACAAAAACTATTAATCTCTTTATGAGGAAGGGGATTGATATGTTTAAGAATATTATATGATCCAATTAGTATAGCATTAGCAACAGTGCACAGGTTGCGTCAAATTATTTGGGTCAGAGTTGGTACTGGAAGTGACTACGATGGACAGTATTTAGATGAACGTATCGAATCAAGAATCAAGTTTCACATATAGTGTATACCAATTCATCGAATCAAGAACACATCTTCTTCAGATTATATTATATCCTCTGCCCGCTTGGGCACCAAAGGGAGGCCCTCACAGCCACCCTCGATGGCGGGCATCGAGGGCCGCCATGAGGGCCGCCCTTTGGCACCCAAGCGACGGAGAAAAGACAAGAAATCGTTCAGTTGACTGCTCTTCTAACTTGCATTTGATCAGAATGAAATTTGTGTTTCCCCTACTTCGTTCAGCGATAAATTCTCTGTAATCCTGGAAGCTGGGATGTCATGGGATGATGAGTAATCATGTTTCTGAGATATTTTATGACAACATTTCGAATTCCATTAATTCATATCGTCGTTATAAGTACGACTGTAGCTGCCATAGCAATAATTCCCATTGAGTCCATTTGGGCACTCTTGCAAACTCTTGCTTGGCCCGTCGATAAAAAACTCTGATAAAATTATCGATCTGCATCGGCGTAGCATGGTTTATACTGAATCATATGAGTGATACAGGTGGTGTGTGAACGCTAAAAAGAAAATGGTTCTGAACGAAAGTACACCTAACTCAACTCAAAGAAAAAAAATTGACTACACAACGACATTACATTTGTGATATCCTTTTCACTGTTCTTCATGATTAGACACGCTGCAATGAACAACGACAATGAGGAGCTTGAAGACAAAAACAAAAATGGGTAATCTCTTTATGAGGAAGGGGATTGATATGTTTAAGAATACTATATGATCCAATTAGTATAGCATTAGTAACAGTGCACAGGTTGCGTCAAATTATTTGGGTTAGAGTTGGTACTGGAAGTGACTACTATGGACAATATTTAGATAAACGTATCGAATCAAGAATCAAGTTTCACATATAGTGTATACCAATTCATCGAATCAAGAACACATCTTCTTCAGATTATATTATATCTCCCCCTTCAATAATAGCTTTTAAATTGAAAACATAATATATATATTTAAGTTATTATAAAAAATGCCAAAGTCAAGGTGCGAAGGTATTGACATTTTCTTACTGAAATATAACATTAATTATTTTTTATTTTTTTTCAATTTCTTACATTCTAGGTGTAAAGGTATTAATATTTTCCTTGTTACATATCGCATTCATCTAGTAACTTTACTTACTTTCCTTTTTTGTTTTTTGTTGGTTTTGTGGGGTTCAATTTCTTACATTCTAGATTGATTTTGACATTGGTGTTGAAATACCTCATTGATTTATAATTTTTGGTCATTTTTTTTTTAATTTATAGGAAATTGGTTAAAATTATTAATTAAATTTTCTACATATATATAATTGGAATGATAGTGATAACAGAAGGGTTAAAATTTTTCAAGGATAGTAGGAACCCCTTCAAATAAAAAAAGGAGGAGATCTGTTGGTGCTGAAACCAACGTTATTACTGAATCTGAGAGTGAAAATTCTAGTGGCAGTAGGGAAATCATTACTCCAGGTGCTGATTTAGAGGATGGCATTGTCAAGACAACACAAAATGCCATTCGAGATCAATTGCGGAGGGATAAGTTGGTTAACAATGGACATACATTTGAGTTGAATGTGAATCAACTTTATAAACCCATAGAAGGGAAAGATCACTTTAGAATTAGAAAACCACATCACTTGCATATTCACAACTTGAAAGCATTGATGAGGCACAATCCCTATGCACACGTTGTTGACTACCTAGTCCTTTTTGACCCGGAAGTTGTTCCTACTAGAGATGAATTTGATGAAACAAGATGTTTTCATTACAAATATTATGTTCTTGGAGGGAATCATTCTGCAGAGGCAAGAAGAGAGTTGATGCAAGAATATCCCACTAACCCTATTTTTGAAATAGTTAAATGCATCATTTATGCTGGTTTAACAGATGTTGAAGCAAAGTTGTTGGCATGGGATCATAACACAGATAGTGAATATAGGTTGACAATGACATTTGTTCAAAGGGTGAGATTTATACACAGTGAATTTGTGCAAATATGTGGTGGGGAAAAATCTAGAGTTGATGCAAGTTTTCGGAGACAATGTTGTATGGAAATAGGTCTCCCTATTAAAGATGATATTATGCTACCAAAAAGTTCCAGAGGAAGTGATGCATTCAGGGCTGTAGATGCCTATTTCTAGTTGGAATTCAGAGTTTGGAAAATATGGGATTTGATTGATGACATATTTAGCTTGTGGGAGAATATTGGCATAAAAAACCAAAAAGTGAAAAAAGGTAGAGTTGTTCCATGGAGCGGTGGTAAGGTAGGTCCTGATGTCAAGAATCTGCCAGAAGACATGACTATTACACCTTGGAGAACAATGCAAGGTGTGAAGGATGAAACATTAATAGCTACAATACTATCACGAGTAAAGTCAGGTGAATTATTCATGGAGGAAATGTGCAGCGAACTTGAGAAGTAAGTTGAGCATTTTTTTGAGTTTAACATTTTTGTTATGTTCTAGGTATTCTGTTATATTATTATATATGATTGTAAACATCATTTATTGTTTCATTGTATAGTCACAAGGTCTACATGAAAATACAAGAGGAGATGGTTAAAATGTTGAGTGAGAAGAGTTGGGATGATGTCAAATGCAACTATCTAGACTCAAGCTCGATAGAAAGTTTACAACAATTGTTTGTTGCATTCAAGAAGGTATGTTGATCTATGATACATCCTATTTTATTTATTTTCTAATTCAATTCATTTCTATTTTATTACTTATAGAGATCATTTTCATTTGAAGATGCCAAAGAGGGGTGGAGCTGGCGTACTGGAGTCCTTCAAAATCCATATCCAAAGAGCCAAAATAGAACAACAAAGGAGACAATGTCTTGCAAATGTTGAACTTGATGATACACTTGATCATTATATTTGGAATGGGCTTGACACTGTGCAATATAGAGTCATTTTAGGTGACTGTGCAGACATTACAAATCTTGTTCCTAAAAAGGAGTACCCACTAGTGATTGTAGATATCCCTCATGGATACAATATCCGAAACACTACTTATGATTGTGAGCCTTATACTTACCAATCATTCAGTAAAGTGGTTTCGGGATTTGTAGATGTCACAACATCACCACTATGGAGATTTGTTGTTTTCCATTCAGACACACAATTAGGGGGTTTGTTGACAGCCTTCAGGGGTAAAGGAAAAAAAAGGAAGCAACTTCATTGGTAATATATTTGCACTATATTATCAAAATTTTGAATTTATAAATCAATTATATTTATTGATAAGTTAATTAATTGTTTTATATTTTTGTTACAGGCAAAATCCTAATATTCGTAGCTCAGGAAGTGATCCATTCATGAGTGATGCTGAAAGCATACATGTTGCAACTTAGACACAGGAAGATGCTTATGAACCTCTTTTAATCAATGAAAAGAGAGGAGGAAAACATAGTCAGATATTGAGTTATAATGCCATGGTAAAAAAATTAACATATGAAGAAAGGGATTTGAAAGGAGTGACTGTAAACATCTATCAAAAGCCACAAGCATTGATTAATTATCTCATAGATACGTTTTCAAGAGAAGGAGATTGGGTCTTAGATTTGTTCTCGGGTTCAACTAAACTTTCTCATATTACATATGAAATAATATATCAAGTTTTATTGTATGTTTTATCCTTCATTATTTTATTGTTTTAAAGTATGCTTCTTTATGCTATTTCACTTAACTTTAATTTTGTTTTTGGTGATTAGGTACAACAATAGCATGCTCCTTACAGAAAGGAAGAAATTGCATATCGATTGATAATGATCCACTCCAATGCAATTACATAAAACAAAGAATTAATGCTATTCAAGTTCTTCCAGATGAACTGCAAGAAGTTGGTTTGAAGAAAGGAGAGTTTAGTGAAACACTTGTGGCAAAGATGTCAAAAGAGCCCCAACCCCCGTTAGGAGGGGTGTTTGGAAAGGAGAACTTTGGGGATCTTGCAGACATAGAAGACCCAATGGAAGAGGACATTGATGTCCCTGAGGAAAGTCAAGCTCCAGAAAATTCCAATGTCGAAGAAGAATTTGGCGTGCATGATATTGTTGAATAGTTTCATGTTTTGAAGAAAATGTTAATTTTGACAATTTTTGACAATTTTTTGATTAGATATATTAGTAATGTTTTGACTTTCAGACTTTATTTTTGAAATAAAATTTCTAAATATAATGTTTTTAATATGTTTTTTACAAATAATTTGTATATTTTTTCTCGACTTTATGTGAGTCGTCACTTTTCGATAACTAATATGAAATATGATCATTTTTAGAGAAAAATTCTCTGAAAATTCATTGAAAATGGTTTTAAATTATTTTTATTTTCTGGAATTATTTACAATTTTGTCAATAAAAATGCCTTATTTTGTACATAAAAATGCCTTATTTTGTACATAAAAATGTCTTATTTTATAGAAAAAATCGTAAAATGTATATGTTTTTCATTATAAATTGCTTAAAAATGTATGTTATTTTGTTAAATTTCAAAAAACAGACTTGAAAATAGAAATTAAAAATATTTTACAACAAAGATAATTCAAAGGCCCCAAAAAATGTCTGAAAATGAAAATGTGTGATACTGGCATCAACCATTTTTGAAACGGGGGTAAAAATAACTACTAAAATTAGGAGAGAGAAAAACGAGAACTGTGTCAAGTTCTCGTTTCATAGTATAAGTGGTTTTGAGGAAAAGTAGACTTGGGAGGGGAGGACAGTCATATCCCCACATTTTGATCACCAGAAGTGTTGACCTTGCCTAGCGCCAAGGGGGTCAAAAGATGCATTAAATAAATTAACCTAGGATATTTTATTTAAATGTCACTTATGAGGCATGTACTTGGTATATTAATTGTCATAAAATTTTATTATGCAATTAATTAGGTGGAAAATAAGTTTCCATTAACAGGAGGGCCACTTGGGCAAGCCAACTTGCCAAGGAAGAAAATTAGAAACTGTATGACAAAATCAATCAGATAGGAAAAGGGAAAGTGCCAAAATATATGACAAAAGTAGTCGAATACAAAAGAGGCAACAATTGACAAAGGAGGATGTAGTTTCCTTTTTGGAGTTCACTCATAAAAATAGGAAAGCCAAGAAAAGTTGTCATAAGGAAAAATAAAAACTATTGTTCAAGGAAAGAAAAGTTTTCAAATTGGATGCAGGTGGATGAAAGGGAAACATATTTATTGTCTTACATAAGCTAATTTCCTCAAGGAGGATGGATTTGTGGCTAGGGTTAGGGTTTAGCAAGTGGTAACTTGCTTAACAAGTGACTGAATTGCTCAACAAGTCACCCAGGTTTATTTAAAGAAAATTGGAGGTCCATTTCTTAGTTTGGATGTTTTTTATATTCTGGTTATGCTATGTGAGCATGCTCTCTGAGTGTTGTTCCTCAGACCATTGGGTGATGATCCCCAAAACCCTCCTCCTTTCTCTTCCATCTCCCTTTCTATCTATTGCAGGTCTATGGAGCACCAATTTAAGCTAGTGAATATTATTATAGAAGTATATTATAGTCTCCATCAAGTTCAGGTCGAGCTCCAGTGAATCCCATGCTTCACTTATGCTCACAGCCCCTTATTGGTCATTATTCGAGCCTCTTGCCCCTTAATTTTGGAAGCATATTTGTAATGGTCAGTAAATAATGTCATTTATGTTATGTAGTGTCATTATATTCTGAAAAATAAATTTATCAGGTCGAGATATCTCAGACCCTAAAGAATATTCTCTCAGTTTCATAAAAATGGCCTATTTTATTAGTGTACGGGGGGATTGAGTGAATATGAGTGATGTAATAAATATTCTATGTTGGGGTAGTGATTGAAATCAGTATTTATGTTCAAATATATTATATTTATCTCTTTTATAAACCTAAATTTTTACAAAAATTCATTTAACCTGATTTAATAGCTTTTTTAAGACCATAGCTAGATTACTAGCTTTTAATAACTAGTTTTACTAAAACTAATGTAAAACAAGTTCTGTAAACTCAAATTGAGCTCTGTCAGTTCCCATGGTTTAGTAACAGGACTAAAATATCATATCCATATCTATAAACATATTTTTTTTTTCATACCACCTTTTTGGATCCTCCTCTGCGCAAGGATTCCCTTGACCAAAACTGTCAGAAATCCCCAAATTCACCCAAAACTCCTTAAAATTTTCCAAAAACTTAGAAAAATATATAAATAATTTTTTATGTTAAATTAAGGCTGAAAAAAACCTCTCCAAGTTTCTAGAAGCCTCTGGTTGAAACATATCAAACTACTCTCAGTTTCATAGTTTGGCTGCCCAAAAGCATTGTAGTAGGTTTCCGCGGTGCAGACTCTGAACGCTAAATGGAACCAGATATAAATGTGTTAGGGGAGATGAAATTCCATGTATGACATATATTTTTTTGATTCCCAGTGTTCACTCTTATCCTCTGCAAAATTTCCCAGAAGAAACCCTTGTTTTTCCCAATCCGAGAAGGCTCTAGGTGAACCAATTAAAATTTCAGAATTGATTAATTAAAGATTACAGAATTAAAGAGTTAAGGTATTCACACCAGACTTAGGAAATAAATTAAATGCACTCAAACATACCATATGTCCTTCTAGATGTCTTGATAATCACATCCAAATTGGATGCAAGAAAACAATGTCTATTTTCAACAATAATAATTGGGGCTCGAATATCTCTGAGCCTCTATATTTTTGTTTGTATGTCTCTATGCACATCCATGCTCTCCATTGCAATAAAAAATATATATATATATATATATATATATATATCATTAGATTCATATACATGCTATAATGACATCTCTTGAAAATGAAAAGTGTAAAGATATTGTGCAAGAACGATTCCATTACAAATATAAATCTCATATGAATATATTGTAATAATAAAAAGCTTGTTGGGGATATATGGTATAGATTTGGAGGGACAAGTTGTTTGGGGTTTTAATATCTAGGTATTTTATTGGGTATATATAGTTTAGTAGTTAACTATGTTGAGGTGTTTTTTTGTATAAGTTATGGATTAAATGAGGTAGGTGTTTAAGTCATGATTGTTGCTAGACCAAAACCCGCAGGTGTTAATCTGCTCCTTAATCGACAGAGTTAGGATCTTGGGAGGTGATTATTGCATGTCACAAAACTCATGGGGAGGATTGAACCCATTTTACAACAATATTCCCCCTCGACGTGAGACAGGTGAGTTTCGAATACTTGATGAGTTGATCTGATACCAATTGTTGAAATCACAATTTTTCTTAGACCAAAACCTCTAGGTGTTGATCTCCGCCACAATAACTAGAGTTAGGATATTAAGAGTAGGTTAGTCTATGTCACAAAACTCATGGGGAGTGTTGAACCTAATGTCCCGTAGTAGGGGTTATATGTGTTAAAGTTTCATGGTTAAATGGATTATGAGGATGGTGAGTGACAGTTTACAAGAGTTTAGATGGTTGGTATTTAAGGAATATGTTTTAAAGAGTTACATTGGTTAACATCTATATGGTGAGGAGAGATGTACGTTGTAATTTAACATTCATTAATCCAATGTGCATTAGAAACTAAAAATTAATTTATAAACTTAGAACACACATTCATAAGCAAGATGCTCACAAAGACATGCACTTTATACAATTCTTCATGCAAAAAATATATATTTGATTGTATTATATTTTCCTACTTGATGCTTCAAATTTATATTAAGGATCTGTATTACAATAATTATGGAGCTTTCTAGAATAAGGACCTCTTATGCTCAAGGTAGTGAAACAAATTTTCATAGAAATAGTACAATTGGGCATGTAATTTATTGTCCAAGGACCAACATAAGCCTTTCTCAAAGTTTTGAGGCACCTTCAATGTCCCGATGGTTTGAAGGACGGTATTTTAAAAGAGGACTATGCTAAAGGGGAAGATGATAAGGGATTAAAAGGAGGTATAAAGGATCACAATAACCTAGTGGTTAATGTGGAAAGAATAGGAACCATGTATGTTCAATTGTCATCGTCAAAAAATTAGTTTTAGGTGAAGATGCAAAAATGATTTAGATGGTAGAAGTGAGTGGAAATTGTTTGCTAGGATACATGTGCTAGGGTTTAACACATTGTTAAGAGGTTGGTTGGTATTCCACTTGAAAGATAAATAACTTTATTTTTTAGTATTGTGTGGTTTATATGGTTTTAGAGTAATGCAACCTAATTTTACTATGGAGAAATGGATTCCTCCTTTTGACCCCAGCTCAAAGAGAAAACCATGCATCCTACTTGTGTAAAACTTGTTGGTTTAGTGTTAGACCTCAAGACTATCGAAGTATTCAGGGTTATTGGGAATAACATAGGGACATTTTTTAAAGATGATATAAGCATATTAAAGTGGATACCTCACTCTTAGTGGCTCATATCCTGATTGAGTTTGACTTAAAGGAAAACTTGGTAGAGGTTTTTGAAATAGACACGGGAAGTTGATGTTATGTACATAATCACTTGGAGTATGCACATATACCTTTCAAACTATACAAGATTCCATATCGATGGGAATTTATCCATTGAATTCCTCATTAAATTTTATAAGGGGTAATGGAGAAGAAACAATGAGAAAATATTTGGATTGAAGGATTGGAAGGAGGCATAATGGCTCTAATAGTTTGTAGGGAATCTTGCGATTAAAAAAACATTTAACACTCATGATAATCTTGGCATGGGTTAGAAATTTTTAGTTGGAATTTTTTATTAATTTAGTTTTGGGTTTCATTTAAATGGATTTAAATTTGGGGAAACATAAAAAATTATGCATTTAATAAGGGAAATAAACAAACTGAAGAGAATCTAGATGCATACCACTTCAATTTAGCCTTGCCTTCCATCTTTGCAGTCGTTAACGCGCTAATGTTATCCTTCTCCTTGTGCGTGTTTGTCTTGCATGTTGGACATCAAATACATAATGGATGTTGCGACCCCTTTTGGGGTTCTTTTATATGTTAAATAGAATGCTAGAGTGTTATGTCTCTCTATAATGCTCGAGCATTATAGAAATACATAATTCTTGAGCATTATGTATCTCTATAACACTTTAGCACTATAGAGATACATAATTCTCTAGTGCTCTGTTTAATTACATTATAGGATTGGGGTCACCAATGCCTAGTTGAAAGAAATGCTAATGTATTTTGGATTTACTAAACTTTCACACATTTTGGAAAACTAATATTGCATCTAAAAGGTCCCTAAACTTCATGCGAGGGATAAAGTACATAATTAAATAAAAAAAAGTCCAACCATTGAAGTGTGCTTCAGCGTGTATGTTTTGTACTTATGAGGAATGTCAAAGTTGTAACCTCCTATATCCACTAGCATACCTCTCTGGCTATAATGTGCCTAACAAGTGAATGAATCTTTCCATATTCCAGGTGAATATGTTAAAGAAACCTATGATTTTCAATCATTGACAATTATCAACGATATTTGGTTTTTTAATAAATCATTACCAATTCATGGTTACTATGAATCTTTCCACCATGAAAAGACACTAAGATGATATGGACCTGGCATATATTCACCCCTGATGTCCCACAGTACTATCAAATTTCATTATAAAAAATATAAATTCAGTTGTTTCTTATTTGTCTGGTCTTAGGGAAAATAATTTTCCTAGGATTAGAACAAATGCTCAAGCTTGAAACACCACAATTTCTCTAGGTGATTGGTTAGATCATGAAGTAATAGGTTCAAATATGCATTTCCATAAGAGTAACTTCCTAAACCATCCCCAATGTTGAAAAATGAATAACCCTCATTGAATGACAGGATGGAAAATGGATGGCTTGGATTAACATGATAAATCGATTTTGGATTGATGGAGTATCTATATTTTGTAGCGAATTACAAAAACATGGACTCGATTAAATATAATGCATTGGATTGGATTAAAGGGTCCAATTAAAAATATACCAGAGGGTTTCCGATTGATATATTCCTAATAAAAGTAATCCTTTTCAATCCAATCCCTCCATAAAAAGAGATGACAAAGAATATTCAATATTTCTTAATCCTCTCCTTTGATGATTTAGAAAACTAAAATTCTGGAACCCCTACCCCAACCCAAAAAATGAAATATATATGCTATCCACGTAGATATTTGGAGAAATGCAAACTACAAATAAAACCTAAAAATCAGATTTTAATTATTTTAAATGATTATTAATATTACGTTCCAAATAATCCACGGGGCATAAAATAGACAGTGAATCGGTGTACTATTAAGGCTCTCCTTGCATAAGGTCACCAACTCAAAAATCTATGGGTTCTTTCCTATAAAAAAAATATATTACATTCCAAATATAAGTTGAGTAGTGCAATAAATGATTTCTAGACTCCAATATTGAAAAATGATATTGGACAAATTATTTACACTCAATGCGTTTTTTTTTATGTACTAACGTTTTAAGAATATTTTATAACATCAATATATTTTTTAAATAATTCTCTCATGAGAAAACTATGAATTATAAGAAATCCATGAGTATAGAGATGAGAGGCTATGTTATTTTCATTAAAGTAGAAACCCAAAGGCCATACAGCCCTAAGCTACACTTACCAATTGAAAACCAACTAGGGTTTCATGAACTACAAATTGCATGCTATAACTAGGGGTCACATGTTATGAGATGGAAATAGGGTTTTATGACCTCTTTAGGTTTAAATAATTAGATTCCACTACGAAAAAATTCCCTTTTAGGGGTGGCTTTTGCTTGCTGCGGTTTTTCTAACACCCCCCCCGCTAAAATGTTTTTTAGGTCTTTGGGGGCGATTCTTAAAACCCCAATCAAAAGTCCTAAAAATTCGACTTTTAGGGGAGTTTTTTAAACAACCCCCCTTCCAAAAGTGCAATTCTCAAGACTTTTTGGGGCGGTTTTTAAACAACGCCCCCCCCCGAAAAGTGCAATTCTCTGGAATTTTGGGGGAGGTTTTTTAAACCCCCCCAAAAAATTCTACATCTCAATGTTTTGGGGGGAGGTTTCTAAAACACCCCGTCCCCCAAAAGGCCAATTCTCAATACTTTTAGAGGCATTTTTTAACCACCCATCGCGCCCACCCCCCCCGCAAAAAAAAAAAGTCTAATTCTGAGGAATTTTGGGGGCATTTTTAGAAATCCCCCCATAGAGGTGGCTTACGAATTTTTTGCTAACCCCACCCCCCCACAAAAAAAAGTTTTTGAATATATTTGGGGTGGTCCTTAAAACCCCCCCTCAAAAGTCTAATTCTTAGGAATTTTTTAGGAGGCAGGGGAGGGGGGGGGGTGTTAGAAAAAACCCCCTAAAGGTGGATTGTGATGGTTTTGTTACCCACGCCCCACAAAAAAAGTCTAATTCTGAGGAATTTGGGGTGGGGGTTTAGAAACAACCCCCCTAAAGGTTGCTTGCAGATATTTTTCTAACAGCCCCCCAACCCCCCCAGGGAAAAAAAAGGTTTTTAAGGTATTTGGGGATGGTCCTTAAAACCACTCCTCAAAAGTCTAATTGTCAAT